>NC_051172.1:12125845-12553345 GCF_013339725.1 Rhipicephalus microplus | reverse complement strand
CTGTACAGTTGCTGAATTAATGACGTCAAAACACTCGCCATTGTCGGTGCATCTAGCGCACGTTCTCATGTACTTGCTTCGCTGTCGGTGAGCTGTTACTCGCTGTTGATATTCGGGCGAAATGATTTCGGTGAAGGTGTCGCGCTGGCCCAGAGTGTTGAGCCCCGTTCCATAAGTTTCGGATCCTCACGACACGCGCGGTGCGCAGCTCACGTGCTTTCCGAACCGGAGAGAGAGTCGTGACTTCTGCTTTACATTCGGATGGAAACAAGAGCGGAGAATTCGCCCAGTCAATATGGCCGGTTTCCGCCTTCATCGCGGCTTCACAACGAGTGACGTCAGGGCCTCTCCTACCTTTCCTTCCACCGTGATATACTATATTCGTAATGAGCATAGACTGTCACACCACCAAGTGTAATTTAGGAGCGTCCTCTCAAGGATGGTTGGGCTTTCTTTTTCGGCTGTGCTAGGAATGCTAGCCTGAGTGTTAACGCGTTAGGAAGAAATGAACAGTACGACTTTGCATTTTTTGCACCAGTGAACAAAGCGGGCTCTCCGTGACAAGGTAAATCTGATTTAAGCTTGCGACACGCGATGTTTACGTGAAAATTTGTGGTAACTTGTGCTTTCAATGGGCATTTTGTTTCACGTACGTAGGCACTTCACGTAAGCCTACGTGGAAAGTCCACGTACAGGGCCGTCCACTGTTAGGGCGAACGCGTAAGCGCGTGGCCGTGCTCGGCGAAGCGCCACTTCCACCAGCGTGGCCGCGCATGGAAGCAAACCTGCGCAGGCGCCGCAGTGCTTGCAGGCGTGGCTTCGCGTCATCTGCTACAATGCTCGTGCTCTTTGGCGCACCGATCGTGCACTGCCATGAAAGAAACTTTGCTGACAGTGCCACGTATTTTCTGCAGCCAATAAAACATTTAGTTTCAGTGTCGCACCCTAAAGACGTGCCAGACGCCAAGTGGTCTCCATTTTATCGACTATACAAAAAGAATTGTCCCTTTTACCTACAGGCACATGTGCCACCTTTAAAGCTGCTGAAGTTAACGAACACTTCCGACTTTTTTTTCATATCTTCATACTCTTCGGCACTGAAGATAAAAATTACGTGAGTTTTATGTTTTCTTTCGGCAGGGGGAAGAAAGATGTGAAGTTGCGCCCAAAAATTGTTGACGCCGAATTGCGTTTGCTGCAAAATGAAAAAATTGAGACGAACCAGTGTATTTTCACGTTATGTTGTATCGTATTACGAAAGTGACGGCTTCTATTGCATTTCTTCAAGGATATTGGCAATGAAAATCCATAGGATGGTATTACACTGGGATCACGCTCGCACTTGTTACAATAATTGTTGGGGTTTTTCGCCCCAAATTGAAGATGTGCTTAAAAGGGACATCGTAGTGGAGAGCCCGGAAATTTTCATCATATGGGGTTTTTTAGAGGCAACCTGTACACGAGCATCTGCCGAAATTCGGCCAACCTGGTCATGGGGCATTCGGTCCAGCAAATGACGTTCCTGCGTTGACCTTCAGACAACTCAAGCTAATTCTGGGAGTGTCGGTTGCATCGGATACTACGGGGAAACGTCGCCTACATTCAGCGGCCTCAAAAACAGGAGAGCCTCCAAAGGCTGATAGTGAGGGTAGTTAATGAAGACAGGCGCCCCTTGTTTGCCCAAGAATGAGCACTGGACTGACGAGTGGCAAAATGCCCTCCTCCCCGACAAGTCGACATTTACCACAAGGTGGGACCAAACGCAGCACGTGTGGCACTCGGACAACTGTGGGTGAGAGACAGGTCACGTGAGCCGAAAAATTTGTACGTAGTACGTGCAGATCAAGATTTTGTGTTCCATCATGGTCCCGTGCATAGCTTCCACCTAAAGCGCCAAATCCAGTCCTTACTTAATTTAAATATAGTGATAGTAAATCTCACTAAAATTTGACATACAGTGTTTTAAAGCCAGGGCAGCCGTCGTTTTTGGAAGTAAGCGTAGAAGCACGACATTACAACCACCTTTTTATGAAATTGCATTTCTACTTTTTACCTAAGCCGAAAGCTGAATTCCGGACATTACTTCAACTTTTCTCATTGTGAAAAAGAGTGTTAAAAGCCTGGAGATGAAGGCACACAAAATTTCGTGCACCAGAAGTTGAAACATACTTTTCAGAATTTGAAAACGTTTACTGAGCGTGTTCATGCATATATGGAAATCGGAAGAGGCGCACACTTTTGTATTTTTGTTTGTATAAGAAAGCTAAGCTCTTCAAAAGATATTCATTTTCCTTTGAATTTATGCCTGAATTCATCCGGTGGGTAGCAGCCAGTGCCCGTTCATCTGTGAGTGTCTGAGGCGCAATCACACTGGCCGGCCGGGAACCCTATATATATGTGTGAGGATAGAAACAAGTTCACCGATGTCATGTACTGCCGAGTACTGGACGATGTCACGTTGCCATACCTTCTGAAGCAACCTTTCCCTGACGGCAACTTTAATTTGCAGTTCGACAACTTCCCCATTCACAAGTCCACAAATGTTGGAGAACTTGTGAAGTTTTGGTATATGCAAGTTGTTGAGTGGCGTGAAAAATCTCTAGACCTTAATATTATCAATGTGAGGCACCATGAAGGCGTCAATGATACGCCGGCAGCTCTATGGACTCTTGGCGGACGCACTGTGGACTGCTGCAGAATAAGAATGAGGGCAGCGTAAACCGCGGCCTTAGCGCATCCCGTACAGCTCTCTGCCAGGCAGAATGAGGGCTGTCATTGACGCTGCCAGAAAGCCACCCGTTAGTGAAGCGGCAGAGCTCTCAAGATCAAATTTACCGAAAAGGTGCTATCGGTCTTGACCAGGTGCCACATGAAAGCAGACCCGAAGTTTTCCTCACCTTTGCTGTGACGTCCACAAGAAGTATGTTTCTTGTCAGATAATCTAATTTTGTTTTAGCCATAAAAAAGCATGGCCACTTCCATTCTTGAATGAACTGCCGATACATTCTTTTTTATATTATCAAGCTCCAATGCGTTGTTTTATTTTTCACGTGAGAAAAAGGCGAGATATTTGTGTCTATAAAACACGCAAATGAATTTTCTTTTTGAGTGAGTTCTATGCGAAACAGTTGCATTAAATACGTTTTGATAGTTACGTTCAAAAGGAAAAAGTCCAACTGTTTCATATATTGTCCAATCATACCACTGGCGCCGTCACACGCCTGCGATCAAGTCTCTAAAACAACGGCCAAGGACCACCCCATGGCACGCTCCCTATAAATAATGCACGCGAAATTATTTTACTTACTAGACTCGTTAAAGCCGACACGGAAATGTGTGGCGCGCTTCCGAGCGCGACAGCCCACGGGTCCGGCGCAGCAGTTCACTGCAAAAGGCCCACGCCGAACTGAAGACGGCGCTTTCGACACTGCCCGTATTCTCGGTCACTTTTTTGTTATGGCACGTATGTCACGAACATCAGGTCATTGATGATTATTGATTGATTTGTGAGGTTTAACGTCCCAAAACCACTATATGATTATGAGAGACGCCGTAGTGCAGGGCTCCGGAAATTCCGACTACCTGGGGTTTTGTAACGTGCACCCATATCATAGCACACGGGCCTACAACATTTCCGCCTCTATCGGAAATGCAGCTGCCGCCGCCGGTACGAACATGCGGTCAAGTGAGGAAGGTACGTGACTACGTGTAACGTTCATCCGTCTAAGAGTGATCCCGAACCCTATCCACATGGGTATCTAACGAAACAAGTTTGCGAGTGCGTTGCGATGGCACGTATGTCTCGAACATCAGGTCAGGCCAGAAAGCCATATGGCGTCGTGTAACTTGCGCCACTCCAAGGGTGATACCCAACCCTATGGGTATCAAACGAATGGACTTCGAAGCAGTTCTTTGATAGTACCTGCGTCGCGCACTTCAGACATTGACGAAAAGCGATCACTAAGTGCAAACTTTTCCACCTCCGTGAGCGATTCCCAACTATACCGATATGGGGTATCAAACGAAAGGAGATAGTGGGTGCTTTGCGATGGCTTGTGTGTTGCTAACTTCAGGTTGCGATAGAGAGAGTTACATGAATTCGTGCAACTTGCGCCAGTACATTGCTAGCCCGCAACCATATCGACATTGATATCAAACAAACGGGCTTAGAAGCAGCTCCCCGATAACGCGGTTGTCGCTCACGTCTCGCCTTCAGGCGCTCGTTATCGGATGCAGTTAATGCAATGGCTTTGTGTTTGACAAAGCTCATGAAAACAACAGACAATTATTCAAAGAAGAAATAGCAGACATTGTTTATTTATTTTAATTTATAGGTTCTGTCCCATATTGAAAGCAATTAAGGTGGACGTCAAATCACTCATTGCGGTGGCTGCATCTGTGCCCGAAAACTTAGAAATACGTATCCAATGTGTTGCCAAAAGAACTGCGACTGAGGGTGTTCGCTCGTCCACATAGCTTGGTATTTATGTGCACCTAATGCCCGGGAGTGTTAGCCAGCGCCCTAAAATACCCCACAAGCGCTTGTGCACTTTCCTGGATGTATCCGGTTACCGTGCATGCAGTGAGCCCTTTGTGAAGTTCCCCGTTACGGCATTTATGACCGCTACATTTTAGTTTCGGATGAATATCCATGATGTTAGTTGACCAACTTTTTACTGTTTGAACCTGCCTACATCGCAACAGTCTTTTTAGCGTACGCTCACTGCACCTACTAAAGGTCGTATATTAGGACGGCTTTGATAGAATTGAAACTTCCACGAATGCATTGCTCTTTGGATAAAAGTGCTGAAATAAGTACACTCGCTGATCTATCAATACTTGTTGCTAGGTTTGCAGCACTGGGTGAGACGACTGTTCCACCGAGTTATTCTTCCCTTCACACGTCCCTGCTGTTCAGCGTGGCTTCTACGAAAGAAAAGATGTGTTCGTCCTGTAACCTGCAGACCGCGCGCTGCACTGGCGGCATGAAGCTTAGGGCAGTCTCCAGGAGTCCGCGGATGCTGTTTCTTCGTGATCCCTGGTGGAGTCGTGAGTGGTTCTTTGAGGCGCTCGCTCAGGTAAGCTTTAACGTGATTTTCGATCTTTCAAAACACCCCTTCAATGGCACTGAAGAATGGGCTGAAAGGTGGCAGCTTCTTCAGGGAGTGTGTTGCGCTTGCGAGGGTGGTGTTTTCCGCACCATGCATGGTATGGTGGTGCTTTGTCGAAAATGATTATTGCGGGGCTGTTTGGGTCGTTCTCTTGAATTTTCTTCAAGGCCTATACGCAAAACATTTATTGACACAATCCAGTGAACTTCGCTGATTTCCAGTGGATGAATCCTCCTTCGGACATGCACGCTATATCGTTAATATTGGCACCTTGTGTGCTTGTCCCACATGTACGGCTGCCGATCCGTTTGCGAACTTTCAGGCGCACTACCGGTGTTTTTCGTAACGTCAACATAAAAACTGGACACATTTAGCTTTAGTTCTGCAGCCATTACACGTATTGTTTCCGTTCACGCTTCACGTCAATCCGGTTGCGGTCCACCAGTATCGGAGTGGTCAGCTTTAGCGTGTAACCTTTACCATAGAAAATTCTGTCAATGGTCGATGTGATTACACGTAGCCCTTGGTAAACTTCTGCTAAGGCCCTACGTATTTGATTCAACGCAAATGCCGGGCTTGTAACCACATTGTTGCAAACTGTATTAGCCACATCTGGCACATAATTTTTGGCAGGTCCCCCACGCTTTAGTGCGCCATCTCAGTCTTTAGCGGCAATAGAGCGCACAGTCTTGATGGTATATCCAAGCATAGTTGCCAGCTCGTTCAGGTCTCCGCCCCATCTCAACGTGTCGATGATCCTTTCTCGGTACACTGTAGACACTGATTTTTACACTGGTTTGTACTGGCTACATCCATCATTACAAAGCAGGCGTTGTCGAAGTTGCTCATGAACGTCATATAACTCACAGCGAAAGCCTTACCAGCATGTGCTGCTCAAAAGCAAGTCGATCTCTTCGAACAGAAAGCATAACGTCTGCAATAAAGCTTCTTTCTGTACGCTCCAACGCTTGTCTGCTCACCAGTTTTACCCCCGAAAATAGTTAAGTAAATCTTTTGATATGTAGGGTTTAACGTCTCAAAACAACCATATGATTATGAGAGATGCCGTAGTGGAAAGCTCCGGAAATTTCGACCACCTGGGACTGTTTAACGTGCACCCAAATCTGAATACACGGGCCTACAACATTTCCGCCTCCATCGGAAGTGCAGCCGCCGCAGCCGAGATTCGATCCCACGACCTGCGGGTCAGCAGCAGAGTACCTTAGCCACTAGACCACCGCGGCGGGGCAAGTAAGTCTTTTGCGCAAGATGAAACTTTCGTCGAAATAGTATCTTTGAAAACAATTTTCTATTTGCAGAACTACTGTCAACAAAAAATAAAAATAAAAAACGGCCAAGAAACACCATGCAGGCCGACAACAAAACGCCGTACATACACAGTATAGCTACATATCTGTCGTCTGCAACAAAGTGACGCCCAAGCTGTAGTATGCTTCCAGGAAGAGTAAAGAAAACGAACAGAAATATATGCTGAGAAAATGAACGTTTCCCAGAAGCTGTGCACGAAGGTGAAAGCAAACGAAATCTTATGCGCGGCTTAGTTGCAAGCGACAGATATATAACTATACTGCATGTCTCCTGCATTCAACTACGCATGCCATCCCAAAGTACTGGCTATCTCCATTCGTTTTGATACCCATGTCGGTGGGGTTGGGGATCATCCTCGGACTGATGATATAATGTCACATGATTTTCCCACGCGACATGATGTTTGCGACACACGTGCCGTCGCAAAGAACTTGCGACCTCCTTTCGTTTGACATTATTTTGGCAGCCTGCGTGGGTGCATTCATGGGAGTGGAGAATGGCCACATCGCGTGACTCTGTAGTGATAGCGTCACATGACACTTGACGTCACTTGACATTATCCCTTGAAAGCCATTTCATTTCACATGCATGTCGGCAGATTGGGCGAAATCAGTCATGACAGTGAAGCGGAGTAACGTCCTGTAAATCACTTGGGATAACGTCACGATATTGTGCTAGAGGTCTGGTTTGAAAGACATTTCGTTTGATATGCATTGCGACTAGTTGCGATAGCACATTTATGGTGGCGAACTGTGGTGACGTCACGTGAGTTCCTAGTGATAACCACCCTCGACACTGGGTTAGTGGGAACCCCACATTAGAAGCTAAAATTTGCATGAGGGCAAAGCGGCACCATATATTTGTTTCCAAATATTCGAATATCTGGTTGCTCGTTTCCTAAAACTGGTACAGCAGAATACCCGTTTGTTTAAATTCGGATAAACTAATAACCGGGTTTGAAGACATGATTTGCTTTGCTCCGATTTAACTGGATATCCCGTTTGGTGGATATTGGGCGGGATGCCCACCACTGGAGGAGTGGGCGCTGCAATCGCGGTGACGTGTAGGGTGGTATCACACGATCTCGCCTCGCTCTGGCGAATGAAAGTTGGCGATTGGATGCATTGTTTTTAACTGCGACTTCGCGGTGTTTTCTCTTTCGAACCGCGTTGTGTTGCTATAACTTTATGTGTGCGGACTTTCAGAGATTACACAGTCCTGAAAACTGCAGTAAAAGTTACCGGCTGCACACCACAGCGTGCTATGTACGTGATGCTACTGTCACAAGCCGCTGGCAGTGCCGCTGTCATCTCTCTCTTTCTTCGTTGGTGTGGTTGTTAATTCAATCCCATGGGGTTAAAATGAGCACTGACCACGACTTTTCACATAAAAGCAGAACGTTTCTGTTATCACACGGGAGCCTTGTTCACAAGGTAAAATGAATATGCACAACAGACAGATTATGTACATGTTCAAATACGACGTGCATGCGTACATGTGGGGAAGGTTGCCGTCATTACATTTAAGAGTGTGTGCCATTGTCTGAATTGTCAGAGTCAATTAAAGCCCGGAAGTTCAGTTCTTTCGCTTATTTTTTCATTAATTTAACCCCATGCGGTCTATTTCGTGGCCAGTTGCTTTTGCTTGCTCGGCCAGCGCGTTCATCGAAACCTTCTTGATTGCATCATACATGTGCCGCTCCAGTCTGCTAAGGCTACTTCTCTCGATAAGGTAACCTTTACCACAGGCTGCGGCCTCGCCGCGGTGGTCTAGTGGCTAAGGTACTCGGCTGCTGACCCGCAGGTCGCGGGATCAAATCCCGGCTGCGGTTACTGCATTACCGATGGAAGCGGAAATGTAGGCCCGTGTGCTCAGATTTGGGTGCGCTTTAAAGGACCCCAGGTGGTCTAAATTTCCGGAGCCCTCCACTACGGCGTCTCTCATAATCATATGGTGGTTTTGGGACGTTAAACCCCACATATCAATCAATGAATTAATGAATCAATAAATCAACAACTCTGAATGGGCCACGTGCGTGCATGTGGCTCTAGAGTTTGCCCGTAATCGTAACAGAAAGGTTGCGGCTATATCTGGCCGTAAGAGTGCTGTGTTGCTTCCCACAAAGCGGGGAATCAACTTGCGCTGTGCTTCGTAAGGCTATATATGTGTGCTAAACAAAACTGCTGATTTGCGCATGCTTGTCGTCTCAACCGAGGCCCGTCTTAAGATGCAAACCTACAATGAATGAAGCAGCGTGGTTGCACACATTTCTTTCACTAAAATAAGTCTCGTTGCCGCAAACATGCGCTAATACCCATTCGATGCTTCAAGTCGACACATAACGAGTCGTTACGTTTTACAAAAGCAGCGCGCTCGGCCCCCGTGGTTTTCATATAGGAGGGAGGGCCATAGCAGACCACGCTGGCAGTCAGGCATCATGGGAAGCGTAAAACTTTTTCGAGTAAGTTATGTAGCACTTCGTACAGTCAGCGAAGAAGTGCAGCTGTATTTTTACGATTTCATTGCGTAAAGTACAAGAATCACAAGAAAAAATTACTACATATCCACAGAGTGAATGATGATGAGTGGGGCGAAGCGTCCGTCAGTTCACCCGCGCTTCCGTACGTCTGCTTGTTCTCGCTTCCGTCCGTCCATCTATCCCTGCGTGCGTCCGTCCATGTGTCAAACACACAGACGACGGTCGGACGTGGCCAGCGGATGATTCATGGTTTGCCGATAAAACCCTCTGAAGTTTCGCCCCACCTAATCATTGCAAAGCCGCCAGAATTGCAACAACGCCAAATGGAGGAAAATTGTGTGTTTTAGGCTTAAGTGTGTCTCTTGTACACACAGCACGTTTGGACCAAAATTGTTAAGGAGTTCTTCGATATCATCGAGATTGTGTAACGGTATTCTAGCGTCCCGTTGTAATATATTCTTCATGTGAGAATGTACGTGTGCTGTGTATGGTAAAGAAGGAGCTAGACTAATTTCACAGAGCCCTGTGATGGGTTGTTTGTCTTTTTTGGAGCGGTCGAGGGGTTGTCGCCACTGCTTTCACACTGCCTGTACCGATGTGCAGGAAGCGCTTATTGCATCAGCCGAAGCGACGGACAGTCACTTTACCGAGCTGTGTTTGCGTAGGGTATACGCTTCTTAAGGGAGGACGAAGCCACCGAAGCTCACAGAGACCTTCGGGGGGGCCGTGTTCAGAGATGGCGGGGCAGCCGTGGCTGCTCCCTCCGTGAGGGCAAATGGCATTCGCCTCGGCACGCCATGCTGGGTCCAGGGCACCGCCTAAAACCGAAGTGATGCTTTGTGAAGCATGGCCATACCTTTGATACTTGAAGCAGCTTCGTGGGTTTGGTATATATTGTCTGGCGTTCAACTTGAGGTATAACCTGTTTGTATTTCATCCGGTTGTGTGCTTGCCGCAAACGTTAATATTATATGCCTTGTTTGAGATTCCTTGTTTTCTCACCTATATTTACGCGTTCGACTTGTAGTAAATTCTCACCTTTCCAATCATCCAGCAGTTCCTCATCTGTGAAATCCAGCTAGTCATCATCGGATACAACAACCTTGACGGTGTTCATTGTTAGATAAGCAGTCACACTGATATGATTGTCTTTTAATAAGACATCGAAGTTTGTTAGTTTTTCACAATGGGACTTATCTTGCACTTTGATAAGAAGATATCACCACTGGCCATCTTGGTGGCTTTATAGCCATTTCCAATGGTCTCAATGGCACATCTGGACAAAAGGAAATGTGAGAAGTTTTTCGCTGTCTTTTCTGTCTCGTAATGTAAGACGTGGTATTTTCGAAAGGTGTCTTGTTTTTAAGGAAAGAAACTGAAAAAGTTTTGTTGGTGCGCTTTCTTTTATGGAAACGATCAGTTGAATGAGGGTTTTGTGGTCCCACAAAATGTGTTGTTTGTTCGATAGCAATGCCGGTCGCCCACCGCCGAGCCCAACGAAGAGACACGGCAGAGTTTGTGGTGTTGCAAGCCCTGCCATGCCAACTGTACATTGTTACTATAACCGAAGATGGTGTGCCCGTGGTTGAACAGCCATACAAGGTTAACCCTCGCAGCCAGAAAACAAGAAAGTAAATAGAAGAGAGGAATATACAGGAAAGATAAAGCATATTCACGGAGTAAATGATTATGAGTGGGGCGAAGCGTCCGTCAGTTCATCCGTGCTTCTGTCCATCCGTTCGTTCTTACTGCCATAATTCCGTCCATCTGTCCGTACGTACATCCGACCATCCATGCGTCCACCTAACAGTCCATGCGGCCATCCGTCCATCCGTGCGTCTGTCCATCTATCTGTCGGTGCGTCCGTGCGTATGTGCGTGCGTCTGTCAGTCCATGCGTCCGTCTGTCCGTGCATCAGAGACAGGCTGACAGACGACGGACGGACGCGGCCAGTAGATGATTCATGCTTTGGCGATAAAACCCCCTGAAGCTGCGCCCCACTCATCATCATTCGTTCAGTGGTTATGCTTTTAGGTGGTTAATACATGCATGCATACATACAGGTGACGACCGACCGACGCCTTAAAAAGCTTCGCCCCTAAAAGTTAGGTAGAAATACGAAGATGTGGCGAGAAAGAGACAGGAAAAGGCGACTGCCGATTTTCCAGGGTGGGTCAACCTAAGGGTGCCGTCTACGTGAATCTGGAACCAAAGGCGTGCATTGCCTCTGCCGAGGCCTTAAATGTCCAAACGCACAGCGTCGGCTCAACCCCCAGGATCCCTTTTTCCTCGGGCTTGGCTAAGGCTCGCGCGGTGAGGGGTGGGAGGTGGTCAGAACCCCCCTGTTGGCTCGGATCCATAGTTACGCCACACACCAAACGCCTGCTTGCGTAGTTCCACGGGGAGCAGAGAGAGAAAGAAGCTCTTTATTTAAAAAAACTGGGATTTTTGCCGGCTTCTATATATCGCTGGCTAGCTGATTTACTGGGTTGAAGAAGCAGAATAAAAGATTTCAGAAAAGAGAGAAGAAAAAATTGAAGAAAAAGTAGTTACTAAGTGAACCTGATAAAAATATCTCAAATAGAGTATCAGTTAAATCAAGGCTTTCCCGTGTGAGATATTTTATCATTAGAGCCATCGACAAGGCCGATTTCGGACAGGTAATTGATTAATGAGAGTACAGCCCGGCGCTGTTTTCAAGGTCCGCGCACATGGCCATTTATGTTGCGCAACGTTAGTTGTTCGTGGCAGATCGTGTGCCTTTTTCGTTCAAACAATTGTCTCCCGTCGCGATACATGGGGTATTGAGTTGTATGTGCACCAATGTTTCTATGATGCCACAGTTTTCACGACATGGACTTGTGGTGCGCCGTATGCGGTACATGTAACTGTTCGTGAATGCCACGTTCAGTCGAAGACGATAACATAGCGTCTGTAGGTGGCCAGGGAATGAATGGAAAGTTTACGCACTCATTTTCGGTTCAATACAATAGAGAATACCGTCTTTGTGAAGTGGCGATTTCAAAATGTGGTCGTTTTTTTTTTTTTTTGGTAGGCAGGTTCATTTTGCGACGTTCCAACCGTCGGCTTCAGTAAAAAAATACTCTCTCTGAAATTGTAGTCAGTTTCGGGCAGTTTCATCCGGTTTTTCGTTTCTCGAAATACCAGCATGGTCCGGTATTCATTGAAACGTATTACTATGTCTAGCAGTTTTAGCCTTGTGATGAAGATACGCGATATCAGGCGTTACAGGTTGCTGATTCTTACTCTTTTGCCTCTTTTATATACATTCTAGGGCTGCTTTGTAATATGTAAATGCAGCCCATTTTTTGGCAGGTGGTGTCGTAAAATAACTAAATGAATATATCCTGACAGATGATCCTACACTCTTGTACACAGTTCATGCAGCACATATATGTGTATAGTAATCAGCTTTGATTAAAAACACACACAAAAATAGTGTTCTCGGCATACAGCCAATCATAAACAAAAGAAGCAATAGAGATAACAGATCGCGTAAAAACTTTTGTGTTACACGGAATCTGGCTTAGACTATACACCGCTGGTATATACCGAACATAATTATTATTCACTGAGGAAAATGATTAGTCTAGAGCAATAAAGACATATCATATCCTTAAAATTTTTGTAGTTATCACAACACAGTTAGTAGAAATTTCCACCGCTGGCCTATTTCCATTGCTTACATCAGTCTTTTTTTTTATGATTTATCAAACCGCATGTTCTCCTGCATTAGCACTTTAACTTGCACCTTGAAGGATTTTTACGTACAGTGAAAATTAAGCGAACGTTCCTAATTGTTCAATATGTAGGTTTTTTGACAGGTAAACGTTAGTTTATCATCATTTACGCGTGTTCGTTCTGAACGGCGTAAGCTTTGGCGGATGAAATAAACGTGTTTTCTAGCTCCTTCGTTGTGCTCATACAATTTTTTAATGTATTTTATTTGCAACTATTTTATGTAGAAGACTTGATCAGCACGAAGCATATTATATCTTTCAAGTAGAGGTGCTGTTCTCAAGTTTGCGTAATTTTCTTTGTGATTGGAGTACAGGCAGAGAACTCTTTTCCGCAGAAGTACAAGTTTCTTATATTTAATTTTTGTAGTAGTTCCCTCCACCAGAGCTCCATAGCATTGCTTATATAAAATGAAAAAAAAAACAAAAGCAATAGTATAGCTGTTCTTTCAACCATAGAAAAAATCCGTGTAGCAATTCTCTGCATAATACCAATACCTTTACAGTGAACGCTGTTATAAGATCAGAACAGGGGTAACGCGTGACACCGTAGTCGTCCGCCACCACCACCGTTGACCGTAAGCAGTATCGCTTGAAATAAGACACAGTAAATAAGAAACACCAAGGATGCAATGGGATTCGAAACCCAGTTCACTGCAAGCCAGCCCAGTATTCTACCACTAAGCCACGTCGGTGCTTGGAGCTCGTTTTTAAACTGAACTTAGGCAGGCTTGTTGTCGCGAAAGAAATCAGTAATAAAGCCTTTTAGAATATCAAAGGAATAGCCGTCCCACAATGTGAATTGCGTAACGAGTGTATCATGCAATGCTCCAACTTATTAGAAAACTTGTTCTTGTTCACGTTCAACGTTGGCGCATACCCGCTTCAGGCATTATTCTTTATTGTCGTGAGCTACTGCGTGAAAAAATAAACTAAATTCCTAGCAAGTGTGCAGCGGATACCACCATTCGCCGCAGAATGACAAAGGATATATAGCATAGTGAGTGCTGGCCTACTACACAAAAAGTATGATTATTTATGGCCTAGTGGGTCTAGAAAAGAGTGTTAGGAAAAGGCTCGGAAAGGCCACTCTTCTAGCTCTCGCTCTGACTCTGCTGCGCGTTCCGCCCAGGCTTGGTGTTTTTTTCTTTTGGTAAGTCTATACACAGTTGGTTAATATGTGCGTTCCAGCTTAACCCTTCATTAAACATCACTCCAAGAATCCTCAGGCTTGTTACTTGTTGCAGTTTCACTCCTGCATAAGTAATAGTTATTTCCTTATCGATGGGCGTAATGCGTGATATAAGGTATATATGGTTTTTATGTCGTTTAAATGCCAGTTATTTTGGTTCATCCAACAATCTAGTGATAAAATGCAGTGATTACCACTGTGTTCCCATCTCATTCGGGTCACGTGATATAGAAAAATTGATTGATGTCGTTGGCGTACATTAGCAGTTTTTGTGAATCGGGTATATTAACTTTGTTTACGATAACTATGAATAATAGCAGACCTAATTTGGAGCCTTGACAGGTGCCTTGTTCATGCATTAGATAACTAGACGAAACATCCTGCATACATACGATCTCTTTACGGTTAAGAAAATAGTTTGACTGACTTAAGTTATATCTTTATTTTCATTTCTATACAGCTATCTGCGCCAGTTGGATAAGCGCCGACTTTATTTACAAAGTGTCTATTCATGTCGTCCACTAACTTTGTGTTTTCTGCTGTTGTCAAAGTTGAGTGGCACTGGTCATTTTTAATTTTTTCTCCCAGATTGTTCCCCGGTTTCCAGATTTTTTTTCGGTTGATTGCGAAACCAGTAAAAAAGTTCTTCGAAGTGCGAAATCACATCCAAAAAAGCTTGTGTGTGGGCTAGTTGGAACATACTGCAGGCAAAGGCTGCGCTACAAAATTGAGGACGAAAAACGGGACTGACACCGAGAAGTGCGTCTATCAACTGAAGTTAGGATCATGCGTGGTTTGCCTGCAGGGCCTAGCATTCCTTGTATGTTACTCCACCCCCTTTTTTGATCCTTTGTTTCAATAAACTTCAGTTGTTAGATGCGCTTTCCCGGTTTCAGTCCAGTTTTAGGGGCGAAACTTCTTTTGGCGTGGGCCTGTCGCTCCCCTGTATGTATGTATGTATGTATGTATGTATGTATGTATGTATGTATGTATGTATGTATGTATGTATGTATGTATGTATGTATGTATGTATGTATGTATGTATGTATGTATGTATGTATGTATGTATGTATGTATGTATGTATGTATGTATGTATGTATGTATGTATGTATGTATGTATGTATGTATGTATGTATGTATGGTATGTATGTATGTATGTGTGAGGAAAATGGCCGAGTCAGGGCGCGCTTCTTGTTCAACTCGTCGAAACTTTGACACAAAGTGACAAGTTCCGCAACGGTGGCAGGATTACGGGCCAGGAGCAGCTGATATGCACCGTCATTTATCCCTTTGAGGATGTGTTGAATCTCTCCGACTCGGGCATGGTGGTGTTCACACGGTTGCAAAGACCAATAATGTCTTCGATGTAGCTGGTGAAGATTCCGTCGGCTTTTGTGCGCGAGTCCGCAAGCGTTGTTCGGCTCTGGACTTGCGGACTGCGGGTCGGCCAAAAACGTCAGCAAACAAGGTTTTTGAAGATAGACCACGTCGTGATGTCGTTTTTGTGGTTGTTATACCACATTTCGGCACGTCAGTGAGGTAAAGATGACGTAAGTCAATTTGTCCGCGTCATCCCACTTGTTGTTTGCGCTCACCAGTTCATAGTTAGCGAACCAGTCTTCCACGTCGGTCTCATCAGCTCCGCTAAAGACCTTGGGCTCTCGCAAACGAAGAACGCCGGGGTTGCTGGGGGGATGGAGTGGAAGAGCCAGGTTGCGCGTTGTTGGTAGCCATGATGGGAGGTAGCGTTCGGTTTGCGCAGCTCCAGGTTCAGGCGACGGCGAATGGCACGCACCCAGGTTCAGGTGACGGGGAATGTCAGCACCTCCCACCAATTGAAAAAGGGTTTATTGACGACTGTTGCGACGGTGGTCCTACGCAAGAAACACGATCGTGCAAGCAACGGTCAGCAGATGCCGGCGATGATCAGCACGAGCCGAGCGAGCGAAGCCCAGCACCCAGTACCCAAGCGGTGGCGATGTTGCTTGCCAACGACGCTCTTTCTTCTTCACAGTATGTATGTATGTATGTATGTATGTATGTATGTATGTATGTATGTATGTATGTATGTAGTAGTATGTATGTATGTATGTATGTATGTATGTATGTATGTAGTATGTATGTATGTATGTATGTATGTATGTATGTATGTATGTATGTATGTATGTATGTAGTATTAAATAGAGGTGTTGTACGTCGAGAAAGGTTCAGACGTAGCTTGGCAAAATGTCCTTTATCAGGCAGGTCTGGCTAATGGCGTGCGCGAGCTACTACTGCAGCCACCGATCATCATCGTCTTCCTCATTGCCAGCAGAGCGTCCGTTATTCAGATTCATTAATTCATTACAATTACTCCCCTCGAAATAAGAAGCCATCCTGGCGACCTATGGACAAGTAAACACGGGAGGGTCGTAGCAGGGCTTAAGTCTCGAGACGTGGACAATTTCCTGGCCACGACGACGTTGGTCAGAAGATGGTTCCAGTGGCTCGATGAAGTAATTCACCGGTGACGTTTTTTGTAGCACACGATATGGGCCGTGATACTTGGGGACCAACTTGGTAGAAAGGCCAGGTGTAGCAAAAGGGACATGCAGCCAGACGA
Organism: Rhipicephalus microplus; assembly: GCF_013339725.1. NCBI lineage: Eukaryota > Metazoa > Arthropoda > Arachnida > Ixodida > Ixodidae > Rhipicephalus > Rhipicephalus microplus. The sequence goes on along the minus strand of NC_051172.1, from coordinate 12,536,873 downwards.
GTGAACCTGGATCGTAGGAAGTAGTGTTATTTGATGCGTCATGGTGGTGCTTTTGGCGTCCTTGGTCTGGGGTTGTGAATGATCTTGCCAGTTGGCGGCATTCTTCAGCGTATGTAGCGGCTTGAGACAAACTCGTGGACTCTGAGGAGTCAGGTTTGTACGAAAGAATGGTGTCCATAGTGCAAGAAGGTTCGCGTCCGTAAAGGAGGAAAAAAGGAGAGAACCCAGTAGTGCTTTGAATGGCGGTAATATAAGCGAACGTGATAAACGGGAGCACTTGGTCCCAATTGGAGTGGTCTGACGAGATATACATAGACAGCAAGTCACCAAGAGTGCGGTTGAAACGCTCTGTCATTCCATTGGTCTGGGGATGATAGGCGCTTGTAGTGCGGTGAACGACGTGGCACTCACGCAGCAATGCTGTGATGACGTCTGACAAGAATACGCGACCACGATCGCTCAGTAAATCCCGAGGTGCTCCATGACGTAATACGATGTTGTGAAGAACGAAAGTCGCAACGTCTTTTGCTGTAGACGAGGGAAGGGATGAAGTTTCGGCATACCGCGTGAGATGGTCGACGGCAACTATGATCCAGCGGTTACCATCAGCAGTGTTGGGAAGGGGACCATAGATATCGATGCCGACGCGGTCGAATGGTCGGCATGGGCATGGTAAGGGTAGCAAGGTACCGCTGGCGTGACAAGGGGGAGTTTTTCGTCTCTGGCACGTCGAGCAGGCCCGAACGTATTGTCGTATAAAACGGTACATGCCACGCCAGTAATATCGGAGACGTATGCGAGAATAAGTCTTCAGGAAACCTGCGTGGCCACATTGGGGGTCGTCATGAAACGTGGAACAAATTTCGGATCACAGATGACATGGAATCACGAGTAGCCACTGACGTCCACCGGGTGCGTAGTTGCGTCGGTACAGCACGTCGTCGCGAGTGGCGAAGTGCTCGACTTGCCGACGCAACGTGCGAGAAGGGGGGGAAGCCGTCCGCCCAGCGAGGATGCCTAGAATCGAAGCAACCCAAGGGTCCTTGCGTTGCTCAGATGGCATGTCGGCGATGGTGACGGCAGTGGCATCACAGGTTAGACTTTCGCAGCAGTCCGGGTCAGGGGGTAGAGGCGAACGGGATAGGGCGTCTGCGTCCGAATGTTTCCGGCCGGAGCGATAGACCACGCGAATATTATATTCTTGGAGGCGTAATGCCCATCGGGCGAGGTGACCGCTTGGATCCTTCAGTGACGACAACCAGCAGAGGGCGTGGTGGTCAGTCGCGACGTCAAAAGGGCGCCCGTGCACGTAAGGTCCAAATTTCTCTATCGCCCAAATAATGGCGAGGCATTCCTTTTCAGTGACAGAATAGTTGGTTTCGGCTTTGCTAAGAGTTCGGCTTGCGTAGGCAACCACGTACTCTTGGAAGCCGTCTTTCTTCTGTGCAAGAATAGCGCCTAGCCCGACACCACTAGCGTCGGTGTGGATCTCTGTGTGTGCCGATGGGTCGTAATGTCGCAGAATAGGTGGCAACGTGAGGAGGCGGCGCAGTTCTTTGAAAGAGTCGTCACAGGTGGCCGACCAGGCTGAAAGGTCTCTAGAGCCGGCGAGGAGCTTGGTCAAAGGAGCGATGATCGTCGCGAAATTGCGGACGAAGCGCCAGCAGTAAGAGCAAAGGCCTATGAAGCGTCGGAGCTCTTTCATGGTGGTCGGTTTAGGAAACGCTGAAACGGCTGTAAGTTTGGCAGGGTCAGGAAGATCCGTCTTTTGAAACCACGTGGCCAAGGATCGTAAGCTTTCGAGCGGCGAAATTGCACTTCTTCAGATTCAGTTGCAGCCCCGCGGCAGAAATACACGCGAGGACTTTCTCGAGGCGGGTTAAATGGGTTGCGAAATCAGTTGAAAAGACGACAATATCATCTAAATAACAAAGGCGAACGTTCCATTTGAGGCCTCGAAGGATAGAGTCCATCATCCACTCGAAAGTAGCTGGCGCGTTGCAGAGGCCGAAGGGCATGACTCTGAATTCGTAAAGCCCGTCGGGTGTGAAGAAAGCAGTTTTTTCACGATCGGCCTCTGCCATGGGTACCTGCCAGTATCCAGAGCGCAGATCTAAAGAAGAGAAAAATTCGGCTCCCTGTAGGAAGTCCAAGGCATCGTCAATGCGTGGCAGCGGATAGACATCCTTGCGCGTGATTTGGTTGAGACGCCGGTAGTCCACGCAAAACCTGTTGGATCCATCCTTCTTCTTCACCAACACAACTGGAGAGGCCCAGGGACTGCTTGACGGTTCGATTATGCCACGTGTCAGCATGTCGTCAACCTGTTCGTTGATGGCACGGCGTTCGGTAGTTGACACACGATATGGACGCTGCCGTAATGGCGTCTCTTGACCGGTATCTATACGGTGAACAACAGATGACGCTCGACCTAAGGAAGGCTGATTGTGGTCAAACGAGGCTCGAAAACGCTGTAGGAGCTTGATCAGCTGTTCCTGCTGCCCAGGCGTGAGGTTACAATCAATGGACTTGCGGAATACATCCATAGGTTCATTAGCGTCAGTTGCGGGTGTAATGGCACAAGTCGGTAAAAATGGCCTGTCTGGATAGATCGGGTCTTCGAAAATACAATTTAAGGTCTCGAGGCTTCCCAGACACTCACCGCGTAGCAGGATGTACGGACAAGCGGAAATGTTGCACGCATAAAGTACCGCCGAACCATTGAAAAATTTGATGACGTCAAACGGGAGGACGATGGTTCGGTGTTGCACACTAGCTATAGTTGGTTGGAACAGGAGCGTCGAGTTAGTGGCAGCAGGGGAAAACCCAGGCACTAGGACGGCGGACAACGGCGCGATGCGGACGTCAGCTGTGGCAAACACTTTCGAGGGACTGTGGTGGTCGATATCAAGGCACGGATTCGTCAACGCGAGTTCAGCACGAGCGCAGTCGACGAGGGCCTGATGGGTAGAAAGGAAATCCCATCCTAGTATGACGTCGTAAGATGAACGTGGGAGAACAACAAAGTTGACGGCGTACCAAACATCTTGAATAAGAACGCGTGCTGTGCACTGAGCTGTCGGCGCGATGAAATGGGAGGTAGCTGTACGCAGAGCAAGATTCGTAAGCGGCGTTGTAACTTTTCTCAAATCGCGACACAATTTTTCACTAATTACAGAAATGACGGCGCCTGTGTCGACAAGTGCACGTACAGCAACACCTTCTACTAGCACATCAATTTCGTTGGTCGGACAAAGAGGAGGTCTTAGAAAGTTCGACGACGACGCAGTTCTTGCCTCCGGAACTGCGGCTGTCAGTTTTCCTCTCGAGCGGGGCTCGTGCGCCGAAGCATCGGGGAGACAGATCGGTGACGGGGTGGTAATGACCGGCGAGAATCGACGGAGCGTCGTGGTGACAATGAGTCGGTGATAGGAGAAGATGGTCGCTGGGGATTCTGGGCAGCCTGGTAATTTGCAGAATTCCCAAGGCTGGAAGTTGCGACAGCGACAGTAGCGTGCTATATGTCCCACGAAACCGCATGCGAAACAGATTGGTCGATTATCCAAGGTGCGCCATGGGTTAACGACAGAAGGTGCAGGGGGCGAAACGGGATGGGGTGCCGTGTATCTAGGCAGCTTCGCAGGGTAGGAGGACCCGGCGCCCCGGTATGCGCCAGAGACAGGTAGGGCTGGGGGTCTAGCAACGACGGTAGCGTAGGTCAGCGGCGTAGGAACAGATGGCGATGGAGGCAGTGCCTGCGTGACCTGTGTCTCAATGACCTGGCGTAGACGTGGGTCTAACGAGGTCACTGGCGCGGATGCTTCGGCCACAAGAGAAAGCTGACGCGCAACTTTCTCACGAATGAATTGTTTGATTTGGGGCAGTAAGACGGTGTGATCAGCAGCGATATCGTGTACGAGGGCGGAAACTTCAGCCGTATCTTCTGCGGCCCTGCGCGTCGAGACACGCTGCTTACGCAACTCGTCGTACTCCTGACAGAGCTGGACAACATCGGTGACGGTCTGTGGATTCCTAGCGACGAGCATCTGGAAGGTGTCGTCGTCAACTCCTTTGATTATGTGCTTGATTTTGTCGCGTTCAGTTAGAGATTCAGTAGGGTTGAGAGCTGGGCTAGTTGGTGAGACATCATTTAACCATATGGTGTAGTAGCGCAATTTTCACGGGGACGAAGAGAACGAGAACACACGACACTCGCTACACTCGCAACTAATTTTATTTCAGAAGCAGCACTTCATATATAACCCATAACCCTAGCGACACAGAAAAGAACTACGAACATTGAACATTGAATCATTGCCAACAGAAGCTTTTGCGCAGACTCAAGCGATAGTACACGGCAGTTACGCTTACACTTTAAGATGACATAACTAAAACAGCCCTGAGTAACATCAAATAAAAAAACCAATAAATTTTGCGGGAATTCACACGTGTTTGAAACAAAATTTTGAAACGACAAAAAGGAGAGTATGACACATGCAAACAATGATCTCAATTAAGTCCTTCGAGGTAGCTGGCTTCTCGGTCACTTAACGAAACCGATGACTGACTAATGCATCCTTCTTTTCTTTTTCTCAGAGAAATTGTCGAAGCCTTCCACATTAAAAAAAGCATGCATGCATTAAAAAAAGCATGCATGCAAGCATGCGTGCATGTATGCATGCATGCATGCTGCATGTATGCATGTATGCATGCATGCATGCATGTATGCATGCATGTATGCATGCATGTATGCATGTATGCATGTATGTATGTAGGTAGGTAGGTAGGTAGGTAGGTATGTATAAGCCACCGGTGGCACATACCCGCTCTAGAGCGGGTATGTGCCACAGGGGTTGCGCGATGAAAGATGGTGGTACTTTGAGTGTTCACTAGATGGACGCACGGATTGCTGCACGGACGGACGAAAGGACGGGCAGACAGACTAGCAGGCGGAAGGACGGATGGATAGACGCGCGGACGGACGGATGGATGGACATATGGATGGACGGACTCACGGACGGATGCATGGACAGACGGACGGACGCATGGATTGACGCACGGATGGTCGCGCGGACGAACGGAAGCACGGACGGGCTGACCAACGCTTCGCCCCACTCATCATAATTCACTCCATCGATATGCTGTGATCTTTTTTTTCGTCCTCAAGTTTGCAGCGCAGCCTTTAGCTGCCGAAGTACGAGTCTGTCCCCTCTTTCATATCGCTGTTTAATTTATTTTATATATTTCTTGTACTCCCCGAGTACTTCTTGTTCACGATTTCTGAGGAAGTTGTGAAACATTGAACTCTTATGTTTTATGCCGTTATAGAAATTTTTATCCACCAATGGCTTTCTTTTTTTGTTACGCGATATACTTGTTGCGATGGGAAATAAATGTCATAGTATTCACGCATACACTGTAATAAATACTGTGCGCTCTTCCAGGATCAGATTCACAATAAACATCTTGCCATTATTCTTTAAACGACAATAGTCTGAGCTCTCCATTGCATGATCATTAATCTCGCACTGAAAGTGACTTTGGGGACTTGTATTTCCGATATTGTAGCTCATTTTGATTATGAAAAAAAGAAAGATGATCATTTACGTCTGAAGCTCCAAGCCTGCTTTGATGTCACTACTGCACAGGTGCGTAGCCAGAAATGTTTTTCAGGGGGGGGGGGGGCACCATCTTAACTTCGGGAGCAGTACCCCCTTTCCTTTAAATGGCCGTTTTTCGCTCTTATGCCACGGTAAAAAAAGTGCATTCCCGGTGTGCCACGCCTGGCTACGCCCCTACTACATCAAATGTTTGATTTGCATACGTCTATTAAAGTACTAGAAGTGACCGTTAATGTGGTGGGTAAGTCAATGAAGTTTTTGAAGGCATGACAATGAACAAGATTACTTATCTCATGTGACCATGCGTCTTCGGAGATCAAGTTGATGCTAATATGAGTTTAAGTTTGAGTTTAGTTTATTTATCACGTACAGTTGTACAGTAAGTGGCTGGGACAGAGGAAAAAGCTGTATAAAACAGCTTGACAAAGCCCCATATCCCCTATTTATATCACCCATGATAATAAATAGCTGATTTGCTTCGTATTGCTGTTGGAGTAACTGTTTCAAAATTGACTAAAATATTTTTGCCCACTCGGGCGTCTGTAAATTACAGATATTATTGTGTTTCTTATTTGCAATGTTAAACACTCGACATCCCCTCTGATTTCTGAGAGCTCTTCGACCACCGAGTAAGAAAGAAAGTCTTTACATATATTGCTACACTGCCTCCTTTAGAACTTCCGTAATTTCACACAACTCTGCTAACGTCGAAGATACCACTCTCTCTAGGCGAATCATGAGAGATTTTACTGTAGAGGGCACTAATACTCCGTACAACAATCGACATTGTGTTGTAGAGCCACGTGTGAATATGTGTATTACGTCAGCGTCTTCTTTGCACATGTACTATTGCTATTTCATGGGTGTCTGCTTGGTGCATTTTTCCTTTTGCGCTGATTTCGAGATCTATGGCACAATTTTTAGTGGGGATAGTGTCCAGGGAGAGATGTTCCTTGGCATAATAGATGACACCTGCGCAGTGATTGTGAAACGAGCGCATATACTTTCGACGGCCTCGCCAAAACTAGATGGATGATTGGCTTGAGAAATATTCTTTAAGTGGTGAGTCTTGGTATATGAATAACATGTCTGGGGTGAATCCGAAGTATCTCCCGAGAAGAAGAGGCCGGCAGCTGGCTTCTGCTACAGTGCCTGCTCGATACGACTCCTTTGGAAGACCAAGACATATTCGAAGATTGTTGCGTGCTGCCTCAAGTTTCCTCCTGTTTACATACGATATATTACGTAGGACGGGTAGGTGACACCGCAATGTCCCATCGACGTAGGCTTTATGGAGGAGCACCATCTATCGGCAGTTGCTGCCCCACTGCGATTCCGCTAAAAATTGCAATACGCGCAACGCCGACGAAATCTTCTCCGTCATGTTTCTACGCTTAAGGAGACCATGTATGATTCATGTCAATGGTCACTCAAATGAACCTTTGCGTCTTGACGTATCGAAGGGAGCGACCACCTGACACTCATGGGTGTGTTTCCATTTTTCTCCTCGAGAAAGCTATGGCAACGCTTTTGTCGGAGGGCAGGTTGAGACCTATTGAGTTCAGATAGACCGATCTATTTGCCAGTGCTCGCTCGAGAAGCTATTGGGTGTTACTGCGAGAACACAACGCACTCCAAATGCAGATATCGTCCGCGTAGTGTGATGCTGATGCCTCGGGGTAGGTTTCTTTTCAGATATAGATAAGCATGAGATTAAATAATACCGGGCTTCGTACAGCTCCTTGTGGCACTCCTTTCTCGATGGCATAAAACGCAGCAGGGCCCTCCGGAGTACACATGAAAAGTTGGTGTTTTCAAATATAGTCTACAACCCATGCGTAAAGCCATTCTCCAAGATAGAGCGTTTATTCCAAGGGGTCGAGTATCAATTTATGATAAACGAAGTTATAAGCTGCCCTAACGTCCAAAAAATAACGCAATAGGTGTGCTTCTACAGACGAACCCTTGTTCTATAGATGAGATCTAGTCTATGGCATCATCGATTGCAGACCTATTTTGACTAAAGCTATTCATTTCTCCAAGATAAATTTTCACAGTTTCTAGAAGCCAAACTGAGTTACTAATGAATCAATATTTTAATAACTTCTCTACACAATTCAGTAGAAAAATAGGTCTGAAGGAGGCGTAATTTGTTGGCTGTGTTTCTCGCTTCAATATAGATATAACTTTTCCGAATTTCCCCTCCGCTGGAACCACCCATTCATCCATGATGCGTTGTAGAACTCCAGAAGAGCGCTGCATAACTCACTCTCTCATGACCAGGTGCTGATCTCTTGTTCATGGGGCCAATTGCTGACGTCAGTTCCTCGATTGTAAAAGGCACCTCTCAGAAAGGAAAGGTAACTCGAGGTGTACGAGGCTGATGATTTGCCGTGTTCAGTAAAGGATTTTCTCCATTGGAAAGGACGCTGCAGTACTGTCCTGCCATCTCTTTCTACGATGCGCGCTCACGACAGTGCGATGAAAGGGTACAGCTGTTGTGGCTCATGACGGATGCCCCTGATGACTCGCCAGATTTTGCGCAGTGGTTGTAGTATATCCAGGGTACCACAGAAGTATTTTCACCTTTTTTGGTTCAATTCGGTTAGGTAATGCCGCATGTGTCTTTGTGCCCGTCGTTAAGCTCCTACGTCTTCAATATTTTTCGTACGTAGAGTCTTGCTTGTGGCAAGCTTTATAATGACGCATAATATTTCGAATTCTCTGTCGCTAACTGGTGTCTTACAGTATTTAACGACAAAGTGCTTCCTTTTTCGGAGGCATTGAGCTATTGTTGGTATTCATTCGCCATGAGTAGTCGAGGCTGTGATCCTTCTGTCTACCACTGTTGCGTATGCCTCCTAGTCTACCCACTGAAGTGTCACCTGCTTGGGCGAGGCCGCGAATGTCGGGCGTAGATGACGATCGGGTAGTGATCGCTCCCTCGAGTTTCGAAGTCTGTACGCCAGCCAGACATAGGGGCCACTTGACTGGATAGGAATGTGACATCAACTCAGCTGAGAGTCTTCGGATTTTTTAGGTAAGTTATGCTGCCATCATTTCGTAGCTGTATATTGTAACTTACAACAAGTTTCGCCATTCAACCCATTCAAAACGAAGTCGTTATAATATTAAATTTCAGTTCATATCGCGCTACTGCATCACCATTATTTTCCACTTTGAGATACTTCCTACTGCAAGATTAACTTATCATAATGCTTGTCAAGTCACTGAACCGTCTTGTACCACGAAATGTGTTTCGTCCTGATGCTCTGCCCAACTTTTACCTAACTATGCTTCAAGTTGATTTTTTACTACTTGCATTTCTTACTAATTTAGGTTACCACGCTGCTTACACTTATCAGCAATATCACATCAAGCAATATCCTGTGATTGACTTATTTAAAAAAACAACTCTATTCGTGTTTGGTTAACTACTAGATGTATATATTTTCTTCCACTATTTCTATTTATACCACTTTTTTTCTTTTCTTTAGCCTGCGGGGATTGAGTGCTACCTCCCCTTTCGTGCCTCGTTCCCCAGTTTACACGAGTGCTACCACGTGCGGCTCGAACGCCGGGCACATGGTCGCGGTGGTTACACCACCAGGTCTTTTTCTTCTGGTGCGAGCCGTGCGTCGGTTTTCTCTACTGGAAGATGCGTGTCCTAGCATGTCTGGACAATGCCTCCCCTTCACGTCACTTCAGAACACGTAACGGTGCTTCGCCAATCCTCAGTGGCCGCCCGTGACACCCCGTTTTCCAGAAGCTCGTGACTCGCTCGCTGGATTTCGTGTCGACCGGTTCTGCCCTCGTGATCTCTGACGTCAGCGTAGCTCTAGCCGACTGGGCTGGCCCTACGCCATCTCCTGACGCCGAGCTTCGACGACAGCGTAGCTCTGGCCTACTGGACTTGCCCTACGCTATCTCCTGACGCCGACAAGAGGTCTCGACAGTGATGCCCCGTCCTTGGACTCCTGCAACCGTATCCATTTTTCTTTTCTTCCCCTTACTTCCGTCATTCGCTGTACCTGCACCTCACTATCTCCTTCCTCTATCTCTATCTCTTTACCTTTTAATCCTATCTTTTTATCCCTTCCCTACCCCCATCCCTCGTGAGCTACTGTTGAGGTGTCCTCCCTCTGAGAGTTAGTTACGGGGCTCACTTTTTTTCTATTCATTTAAAATGACTTCCCTCCCCGGAAGCTGACGTTCGCTTGGCGCTCGCCCACCACCGGCCACATTTACACAGGCCTGCGCGAGAAATGGATGCGCTGCTCTGCAGGCGGCCTCTCGTAGTACGCGCGCTCGGCGGCTGGCCTCTGTGTGATATAGCCCAAGCACCTGCCAGCAAGCGTGCAGTCGGTTGGCCTTGCGGAATTCTCCTGCCGGCCCGCGAGCCCGTGGTTCTTGCACTGTGCTGCATCTTGGGTTAACAAACCCGTGTTTGTTGACGACCTGCCTCGAGCGCCATCTCTGCGAAGTGTCGAAGAGTGGGCGAACCCCGCCGCAGCCTCTTTCTGCGCAACGGCAGTGAAGCGCATCACGTCCCTTACCGGTCGCTTCGTATCATCATCATCATGATGATGATGATGATGATGATGATGATCATCATCATCATCATCATCAGCCTGACTATGTCTACTGCAGGACGAAGGCCTCTCCCATGTTCCGCCAGTTAACCCGGTCCTGTGCTTGCTGCTGCCAATTTATTCCCGCAAACTTCTTAATCTCATCTTCCCACCTAACCTTCCGTCTCCCCCTAACCCGCTTGCCTTCTCTGGGAATCCAGTTAGTAACCTTAATGACCAGCGGTTATCCTGTCTATGCGCTATATGCCCGGCCCATGTCAATTTCCTCTTCTTGATTTCAACTATGATATACTTAACCCCCGTTTGTTCCCTAACCCACTCTGTTCATTTCCTCTTCGTGATTTCAACTATGATATTGCCGCGAACCATGCATTGGGTTTTTTCATTTGTGTTTTGCTCTTTCGGCCTGGCTGCGCCGGCCTGTGCTATCACTGTTTTCACAGCGTTTCGAACAAACGCTACCGAACAGCGTTTCGAGCGTTCCGAACAAACAGCGTTTCGAACAAACGCTATCACAGCGTTCTCGATACAATTCAACTATTCGAGAAACCCTCGCGCCGAGGGATATAAATTCCCGCACAGCCGATGCCGCGACATTCTATCGCCGACGCTCACTAGCGTGCACGTCGTTTTGTCGGCTGCTGCTTCGCCACCTGGGTATTCTTTCAGTTGTTAGGGAAGCACAGGTTCGCTCAAATAAACTTGTTTTCCTTATAGACAACTGCGTCGTCCTTTGCTGCGTGACATCTGGTGGAGGTGCGGAGTACATGAACCCTAAGCCATTGCCAAGCCGACAAGCAAGCCCAACACGACAAGCACGCCCAACTCGTGTCAGCCGCCGACAGGAAGGCCTTCAGCCAGAGCTTGGACTGCTCCCGGATAAAAAGAGAAAAGAAGACGTAAAAACCACGATGATCAACGCAGGCACCATGATCAGCGCTACCAACCCTCCCGTCGTTCTGCAACAACCTCGTGAGCCCCCATCATTCCGAGGATCTCCTGGTGAAGACCCGGAAAAGTGGCTGGAGAAGCTGGAGCGCATCCGCATCTTTAACAGGTGGGATGACGAAGAAACGTTTCGTCATGTCTTCTTCTATTTGGAGGATGCAGCTCAAACGTGGTTTGAGAACCATGAAGGCTCCCTAACCGACTGGACTGTCTTTAAGAGCGAATTCCTCAAAACATTCGCTACGGTTGTGCGGAAAGAACGAGCCACCCTTTTGTTGGAGACGCGAATGCAACACCCTAACGAAGGTGTTGTACTGTTCGCTGAGGAGATGAAGATGCTGTTCCGGAGAGCTGACCCCGAAATGGCAGAAGAGAAGAAGGTGCGCTTTCTGATGCGGGGAGTTAAACAAGAGCTCTTCGCTGGACTTATCCGCAACCCCCTTAAGACCGTCGCTGAGTTCGTCACTGAGGCTCCGATGATCGAGAGGACCTTGGATATGCGTTCGCGGCAATACGATAGACCACTCAACGCCCTTTCGGTGAACCCGATAAACGCCCCTGGATTGGCGACGGAAGACTTGCGGGAGACCATCCGCGCCGTCGTTCGCGAGGAACTGAGGAAATTGTTCCCAGCAACGCCGCAGCCCCAAGTCGCCTCCCTCACTGACATCGTCCGCAAGGAGGTTCAGCAAGCACTGGAGAATTCTACGCCGTCGGAAGCATCTTACGAACCACAAGCGACCGACTCCACTGCTGCTCGTCGACCCTGACCCGTCCCAACCCGTTATCAAGAGGCCCCGCTGTACCACCGCCCAATGTCGCCCGCCCGACCCCCTGTAACCCAAAACCAGGCGCCCAAGAAGACCGAGGTGTGGCGAACGCCAGATAATCGTCCGCTGTGCTACCACTGCGGAGAGGCCGACCACGTCTACCGCCGCTGCCCGTACAAGAGGCTGGGTTTGCGTGGGTTCTCCGTCGACGCACCCCGCCCGCGAGCCGGCCAACGCCCATTTGAGATCGAAGAATACCTGTCGAACACCAGCCGTGGACCATCCCATTTCAACCGTTCGCCGTCGCCCTACCCGTACCAATCCCCCCAACCGTCGCAGCAATGCTAACTTCGCCCGTGGAAGATACCCCAGCCCACGAGGGGGAAACTAAAAGCAGCAACTTCTGGAGGTGAAGTTGCACAACGGCAAGAAAAGGAAAACCCTCCAACGACGCACGACCGTGATTCACGACATGCCCTCATCCCAACGACCCGACGACACCCTGACGAGACCCCCGAAAACGACGACAGCTACGCTGCGCGACGCGTACCCGAAATGACGGAGCCTGCCGCTGAGAAGACGACGATGACGACGCATAGTGCCCGACCATCAACACGCGCAAGCCGCGATACGACGCTCCGACGCACCCGAAATTCGAGGAAAGCGGCATCCGACGTCCAGTTGTCCATCGACGGCCTTGACGTAGTCGCCCTCATCGACACGGGAGCCGACTACTCGGTCATGAGCGGGTCATTCGCGTCCAAGCTAAAGAAAGTTACGACCAGATGGGACGGTCCGCTCATACGCACAGCAGGAGGCGACCTCGTGACCCCAAGTGGAATGTGCACATCGCGCGTCATCATAGACGGCACTACGTACCCTTCGGAGTTCGTCATTTTGCCTAACTGCTCCCGCGACGTAATTCTCGGAATGGATTTTTTGACGGACAATGGCGCAATAATTGATCTGCAGACCAGGTCAATAACGTTTTCTTCCGATCACTACACGACGCCGCAGCCGAACCTCGGACACCGTGCTGCTGAAAGGATCGCCGACGATCACGTCACCCTGCCACCCCGCGCAAGCTTGATGATCGCCGTCTATTGTGAAGGTGCTGCTCCTGACGTCGACGCTATCGCGGAGACTGACGAAAGGTTGCTTCTAGACCGCGGTGTGTCTGTCGCAAGAGGCATTGCGCGGTTCAAGCAACGCAGATCCCACGTTCTGGTCACCAATTTCACCGAGGAGTACCAGCATCTAAACAAGGGTGCTGCAATTGCGTTCCTCGAAGAAACGCAAGAAGCGAGTCAAGTGATCGCGGTCGCCACGTTTGAACGCGCACGCGCAGATGCTTCCAGGCTGCTACATTCTTTCGACGTGAACCCGGCGCTGTCGCAAGAAAATCGGGACAGATTACTGGAGTTGCTCCGTCGCTACAGCGAGTGTTTTTCCTCGAACTCGAAGTTACGTCAGACACCTTAGGCGAAGCACCGGATAATAACCGAAGATGGAGCCCGACCTACAAGACAGTCACCATACTGCGTTTCTTCACACGAGCGCGAAGCCATCCGGACTCAAGTAGATGACATGCTCAGCGACGACATAAAACAGCCATCGAAAAGTCCGTGGGCTGCGCCGGTTGTACTCGTGAAGAAAAAAGATGGAACTTTAAGATTCTGCGTTGACTACCGGAGACTAAACAAAATCACCAAAAAGGACGTGTACCCCCTGCCACGAATCGACGACGCCCTCGACCACCTCTGCCACGCCAAGTACTTCTCATCCATGGATCTCAAGACCGGCTACCCGCAAATTGAAGTGGACGAGAGAGACCGAGAGAAGACTGCATTTATAAACCCGAACGGTCTATACGACTTCAAGGTGATGCCGTTTGGGCTGTGCACGGCGCCCGCAACGTTTCAGAGAGCCATGGACACTGTGCTAGCAGGCCTGAAGTGGCACACTTGCCTCGTATACCTCGACGACGTTGTCGTATTCGCCCGGACTTTCGACGAAAACCTCACAAGGTTGGAATCTGAACTCGAGGCCATTCGTACGTCGGGGTTAACGCTGAAGCCTAGAAGTGCCGTTTCGCGTACGAGGAGCTCAAGTTCTTGGGTCACGTCGTGAACGCCGCGGGAGTCCTACCTGACCCGGCAAAAACATCAGCCATTGCGAACTTCCCAAGGCCGAAAGATAAGAAGGGTGTGCGAAGGTTTCTCGGACTGTGCGCATACTACCGGCGCTTCGTCGCAAACTTCGCACGCATTGCAGAGCCACTTTCGCGCCTGACGAAAGAAAGCATGCCTTTCAGCTGGAAAAACACCAAGAAAAGGCATTCTGCGAGCTGCAACAACGCCTGCGAAACCCGCCCGTGCTCGCTCATTTCGACGAAAACGCCAAAACGGAAATGTACACGGACGCCAGTGATATCAGTTTGGGTGCCATCCTCGTCCTAAAGCAAAGCGGTTACGAAAAGGTAATCGCCTATGCAAGCCATGGTCTGTCGAAGGAGGAGAGAAACCACTCTGCCTCCGAGAAAGAGTGCCTCGCTATCATATGGGCCATTTCAAAATTTCGCCCATACGTCTATGGTAGACCGTTTAAGGTTGTGACAGACCATCATGCGCTGTGTTGGCTCGCCAATTTGAAAGACCCCTCTGGCCGTCTTGGGCGGTGGAGCTTGCGCCTGCAAGAGTTCGACGTTACAATATTCTACAAATCCGGCAGGAAACACTCCGACGCCGACTGCCTGTCCCGCGCCCCCGTCGACCCACCACCACAGGACTCCGATGAAGACAGCGCGTTCTTCGGAGTCGTGACAGAGAGCGACCTAGCTGCCCAGCAGCGTGCCAACCCTGACCACCGCGCCATGATCGACTACCTCGATGGACGCAAAGTCGCCGTGCCTAGGGCGTTCAAGCGCAACTTACCAGCGATCAGCCTCAAAAACTGCATCCTAGTGAAGAAGAGTTTCAACCCCGGAGCGAGAACAAATTATCTACTTGTCATCCCCGCAGACCTTCGAGACGAAATTTTGGAAGCGTGCCACGACGACCCGTCTTCCGAACATCTCGGAACAGCTCGCACGATTACAAAAATCAAGGCGAAATATTTGTGGCCCGCCTTACATCCAATTTCACCGACTACGTCCGGAGCTGCCGTGACTACCAGCGACGAAAAACACCACCGACGAGACCCGCCGGACTTCTGCAGCCGATCGCCGTCCCAACGAGGCCCTTCCAACAGATCGGAATGGACCTTCTGGGCCCGTTCCCTACATCCCGATCCGCGAACAAATGGATTGTCGTAGCGACAGACTACATGACGCGCTACGCAGAGACCACTGCTCTTCCGAGGGGAACTGCACATGAAGTTGCCAAGTTCTTTGTTAACCAAGTTGTGATGCGACATGGAGCCCCTGAGGTCCTAATCACGGACCGCGGAACGACCTTCACTGCGGAGCTCATGCAAGGAATCTTACGATACAGCAACACAGATCACCGAAGGACGACGGCGTACCACCCCCAAACGAACGGACTAACGGAACGGCTGAATAAGACAATCGCGGATATGCTGTCTATGTACGTCGACGTTGAACATAAGACGTGGGACGAAGTCCTCCCGTACGTCACGTTTGCGTACAACAGGGCTATCCAAGAAACCACTCAGATGACACCATTCGAGCTCGTCTACGGAAGACGGCCGACTACCATGCTCGACGCCATGCTTCCGCACGTAGAATACGACGACCTCAACGCCGACGTCCAAGGATACCTCCAACGTGCGGAGGAGGCCCGCCAGCTCACTCGAGTTCGTATAACGGACCAGCAACTGGTGGATGCCGGAGGCTACAATCTCCGACGCCGAGACGCCGAGTACCATCCTGGAGATCGCGTGTGTGTTTGGACTCCCATTCGACGACGTGGACTCAGTGAGAAACTTCTACGACGCTATTTCGGACCCTACCGGATTCTACGACGTGTTGGCGAATTAACGTACAAAGTGATCCCCGATGGTGACTTCCGTACATCACGACGACGCACGCGGCCCGAAGTCGTCCATGTGGTTCGCTTAAAACCTTTCTACGGACGATTACGAACTTTTATTTTAATTTGCTTGGACTGTCCCTTATGTTAGCATCGGGTCAATGCACTCTTAGAGGGGGGGGGGGAGGTAATGCCGCGAACCATGCATTGGGTTTGTTTATTTGCGTTTTGCTTTTTCGGCCTGGCTGCGCCGGCCTGTGCTATCACTGTTTTCACAGCGTTTCGAACAAACGCTATCGCAGCGTTTCGCACAAACGCTATCGAACAGCGTTTCGAGCGTTCCGAAAAAACAGCGTTTTCGAACAAACGCTATCACAGCGTTCTCGATACAATTCGACTATTCGAGAACCCTCGCGCCGAGGGATATAAATTCCCGCACAGCCGATGCCGCGACATTCGATCGCCGACGCTCACTAGCGTGCACGTCATTTTTGCCGGCCGCTGCTTCGCCGCCTGTGTATTCTTTCAGTTGTTAGGGGAGCACAGGTTCGCTCCAATAAACTTGTTTTCCTTATAGACAACTGCGTCGTCCTTTGCTGCGTGACAATATCCTTAACCCCGTTTGTTCCCTAACACACTCTGCTCTCTTCTTGTTTCTTAAGGTTACACCTACCATTTTTTTTTTCCATTGCTCGCTGCGTCGTCCTCAATTTAAGCTGAACCCTCTTTGTAAGTCTCCAGGGTTCTGCTCCGTAACTAAGTACCGGCAAGATACAGCTGTTATATACCTTCCTCTTAAGGGATAGTGGCGATGTACCTGTCATAATTTGAGAGTGCTTGCCAAATGGGCTCCACCCCATTCTTATTTTTCTGGTTACTTCAGTCTCGTGGTTCGGCTCTACGGTTACTACCTGCCCTAAGTAGACATAGTCTTTTACAACTTGAAGTGCACTATTACTTATCTCGAAGCGCTGTTTTTTTTCCGAGGTTGTTGTACATTACTTTTATTTTCTGCAGATTAATTTAAAACCCACTTTTCTGCTCTCCTTGTCTAACTCCGTAATCATGAGTTGCGATTCGTCCCCTGAGTTACTGAGCAATGCGATGTCATCGGCAAAGCGCAGGTTACTAAGGTATTCTCCGTTAACTTTTATCCCTAACTGTTCCCATTCTAGGCTTCTGAAAACCTCCTGTAAGCACGCGGTAAATAGCATTGGGGAGATTGTGTCCCCCTGCCATACACCCTTCTTGATTGGTATTCTGTTGCTTTTTATATGAAGCACTATGGTAGCTGTTGATCCCTTGTAGATTTCTTCAAGAATGTTTATATATACTTCATCTACGCCCTGATTCCGAAGTGTCTGCATGACGGCTGATATTTCTACTGAATCAAACGCCTTCTCGTAATCTATGAAGGCTATGTATAGTGGTTGGTTATATTCTGAGCATTTCTCTATTACCTTATTGACAGTATGAATGTGGTCAATTGTTGAGTAGCCTGTTCGAAATCCTGCTTGTTCCTTTGGTTGATTGAATTATAATGTTTTCTTTACTCTGTTAGCTTTCTAAATCGCTTGTATACTACAGAGAGCAAGCTGATCGGCCTGTGATTCTTCAAGTCCTTGTCATCTCTTTTCGTATGTATTAATATGATGTTAGCGTTCTTCCAAGACTCTCGTACTTTTCCCGTCAGGAGACACCTCGCAAACAGGGTGGCTAGTTTTTCAAACACAATCTGTCCTCCATCTTTCAGCAGATCTGATGTTACCTGATCTTCACCAGCAGCTTTGCCTCTTTGCATGCTCCAAAGCTTTTCTGACTTCTTCTATCATTACTGGTGGGGTGTCATCTGGGTTACTGCTAGTTCTTATAGTATTGGGGTCGTGGTTGTCTCGGCTACTGTACAAATCTCTGTAAAACCCCTCCGCTATTTTAACTATCCTATTCATATTGGTAGTTATTTGGCATTGTCTTTTCCTTAGTGCATACATCCGATTTTTGCCTATCCCAAGTTTCCTCTTCACTGCTTTGACGCTTCCTCCGTTTTTCAGAGCATGTTCAATTCTCTCCATGTTATACCTTCTTACATCGCATACCTTACGCCTATTAATCAACTTCGAAAGTTCTGCCAGTTCTATTTTGTCTGTTGTACTTGAGACTTTCATGATTTGACGCTTCTTAATTAGATTTTTCGTTTCCTGGGAAAGCTTGCCAGTGTCCTGTCTAACTACCCTGCCTCCAACTTCTATTGCACACTCCGTAATGATACTCGTCAGATTATCATTCATTGTATCTACGCTAAGGTTGGTTTCCACACTAAGAGCCGAGCACCTGTTCTGAAGCGACACTCTGAATTCCTGTACTTTCCCTCTCAGTGTAGAGGGTAAGCGTTTTCCAAACATACCTAACCTGTACCTATATCACTGTAATTAGAAATAAGCCGAGATAGAAGTAAATGACTTGTCCTCTAGTGCACCCCCGATGATGGTTTTATAAACACCATCCGGAGAGAGTAAAAAACTTACTCCCGATAAGTAGAGGGTTTTTACATGGTACAAGGGGGGTTTTTAGTATGGGAGTAAATTTTTACATCTACCGAGAAAAAAAGTTACGTCAGCAGCCATACCATTCGCAAGCGTAACTTCAATTGCATAACCTTCTTAGCACACAATAATGATTAGAGTACGCAAACAAACACACAACGTTCATGCAATATTACAACACTCACACTCACCACAGCTTGCCACCCGCTTGCACACCTACGATTCAGTAACTGGGTATATATAGGCACCATATTCAGACCTCTCACGTAGCTCTGAAGGGACCCTTTTTGCTAATAATGAAGCAACAAACACGCACGGCGTAAGTATAAATTTGCGGTGTCCTGATGTAAGCACTTCAACACACATGCCTTTTATCTTAAACCTGGCTGATATTCAATAATTTTCAAGTATAGCGAAAGGATCTTACCAGTTTGCGCTCTGTCGTACGGGCCGAATTTGCATTAATAGTACTGTTTGTGAATCCGTAAAATGCACTGCATCATACAAAAGCCCGAGCAGGCTTGGATGAACGCATCAACGAGGCACATTCAGCAGTTTCAGCGATGAACCGAGGTAGACCGCTGCTACCGCATTCGACGAATTGGCCTCACTCACGAGTACGGCAGGGTGATTCGATTATTGACAGCTGGCGATCACAAAATGCTTCCCAATGTGCAGTTTACGTCTTGTTCTTTTTCGCATCCACAGGAATAGGTGTCCCGTATCCACGCAGTTTAAGCTACAGAGCGATAGACTTAAACGAACGAGACGGTTCGCAGTTGCTGTTCCCGTTGCTCGATTGCATTGCATGGGCATGCATGCATGCCGTACGCTGTTTCTGGGCGTCTCTGCCTCGTTCTGCGCTCGCCTTCGAGTCATTTGGCAGCTCCGGTCGCAAGGCGCAGAAATCTGTTATTCATACCAGCAGCCTTTATTTTTTGTAAAACACATTCATTGCCTCCCCGGTAGTCAGTGCTAGCTAGCTCGTAGAGCTCGCCACGGCGGCTGGTGCGCAGTGCGAGCTCGATACGATGCCGGCTTGATACCGACGGCATAGCGAGGCCTTCTTACCGCTTATATTTAGCAGCCGGTGAAATACCGGTGACACGCCGAGAAGCCACCATCGGCGGAGACGGGACGAGTGCGTCCGGCACAACTCTCACACCAGTTGCCAGCCAGCCTGCTGTGGTCGAGCGAAGCCTACTTCGGACCATTTTGAAGTTTTACGGTGAAGCTCCAGGAGCAATCGCTGACGATCGTAACAGCTTACTTTCGCCACCATTGAATTATTCATCGAAATTTTTTTTAACTTGGTCCTTTGAAGCGCGGCATTCGCGGGGTTTCGTTGAGGAATCAGACCGATGCCCAGTGTGCTTCAACGTTGCGAAATATATTGAAATGTTCACAGTAAATACGAACCGGTCGTTGCAATTATTCACTGAACTTATAGTTTCGTTGCCTGTCGACAGATGCTCGCACAGTAAGCCACACAAAGCACTGGTTTTTCACACCGACGTGCAAACATATGGCCGTACATACACACAAACACACGCACACACGCACGTCGCATCAAAAAAGGGTTTATAAAACTACCATAGGGAGTTTGTAACCACGTGACCTGAAACTCTCTGGGGAGTTTAGCAAGGTAATGTCGTTCATAGACTCTGTCATTAAGCAGGGGGCGTTTTAAGACGACATATGCCGAGTTCACTCCCTACTAGGGAGTAAATAATTGGGGCAGGGGAGTTTTGTGGGCTCATGTGCAGGAGAAACTCCCATCTCGGCTAACTTTTGCTTACAGGGTGATGTGGTGTTGGTTTTATCAACTCACTAATTTCCCTGATTTGTCCGTGTTACTGCTAATTAAATAATTGTTATACAATTTTACACAGGAGGGCTCCTTGCAGCCTTGTGCATTAGGACCTTCTACTGTATATTTACCCTGTATGATGTTCCTTTTCTGTACTAATAACTGAAAATAAACGTGAAACCTGAAAGTGGCACAGACCGTATGTCCACTTGTCTTATGTGCTCCTATGCTGACAAATAGGTCGATCGTCCTCCGGGCACAATTTTAAATCGTACAGCGCACCACATTTACTTCGTGACACTGCGATTATGAGGCGGGTCTTTCGGCAATAAAGAATGAGTTGTGGTACAGGGCTTGCGTTTGCACCTTTTTATGTGTACGAGATGGTGTCCTTTTGTGCACTGTTTCATAAAAATCACTTTTCTATGGCACCGCAAGAAGTTCTACGAACACACCTTTTTTTTAACACGAATGTATTTTGTGTCAAGGCCCACCAAGGCTCGACTGACGTATTTCCGTGGCTCATAGAACGTTGCAAAATATATACTAACAGATTACAAAGAAGAAAAACGAGAAGAAAAAATTGACAGATCCCACGTACAGTGGGCATGGATGGTGTGCGAAGCACGAATGAGGAAGGTTGATATGTCACTTTGAAATAATCAGCACAACGTTAGGAGGCGGACGTAAATTATGTCGTACATGATTTATATGTTGTGATTATCACGTTAGGACGTGTAATTTATTTTCGTCATCTATTCACGTCATGAAACGCAATACCAAAATTGGTATATGTGGAGCTAGTGAAATGGCCGTGAGCGCACTATGAGCGTAGCATGAAGTCATGTTTTACATGACCCGCATATTATGATTATGATGTTTGGTCATGTCGATTACCTTCATGAGCCATTCACGCCACGTAATACCAAATTTGGAATATGGGAAGCTTGCGAAACGACGGCGATGGCATCATGAGCTTGGCATGTAGTCATGCTTACGTGACACGCATCTCATGATTATCATATTTGCACCACTCATATACCTTCGTCATCTATTCACCTCCCATAATACCGAATTCGGCATATGTGAAGCTAGCTAAACGATCGCTAGCGCTCCTTGTGAGTAGCGTGTAGTAACGACTTACATGACATGCATCTTATGATTTCACTTTAGGGCCTGTAACTAATTTTTTCCATGCAGTCATGCCATACCATACCAGTTTTGCAATATGTCATGTGAACGAAGCCACAACAAGAGCATGCAGCAAGACCATGAAATGCAAATTATGGCATTCAAGAAATACATAACATTATGTTCATGTTATGAATAGTCACTTATGCTCATCATACAGTAATGTTATGGCATACCGTTTTTGGTATCGATACCATTATGAAAACGGCCAGGAGAGCTGAAAGTCGTAGGCGGCTAGATATATAGACGGCTAGTCATCTAGCTAGCTAGCTAGCTAGCTAGATAGATAAATAGATAGATAGATAGATAGATAGATAGATAGATAGATAGATAGACAGATAGATAGACAGATAGATAGATAGATAGATAGATAGATATAGATATAGATAGATAGATAGATAGATAGATAGATAGATAGATAGATAGATAGATAGATAGACAGATAGATAGATAGATAGATAGATAGATAGATAGATAGATAGATAGATAGATAGATAGATAGATAGATAGATAGATAGATAGATAGATAGATAGATAGATAGATAGATAGATAGATAGATAGATAGATAACTAACGCTCAAGTACCTCAATAAACGCTCAAGTACCTCTTCGAAGACACGTTTCACTTTCGTGTTATACTTTGATGCGATCGGGGGTCTACAGGGTTCAGCCAAGTCTCAGCAACAAGACGAGCAAATTAGCCAGAGCTGATAACAAGAACATTTATCGTCAATATTTGCATACTGATTGACGGTAGCGTGATGATAGCGTGACCACAGCGCCTCGGCCTTCACGGGTAAAATCCTGGGTCTTCCCGAGATTCTTTGGAGCGGAAAACAAATGAGTCCATGACAGTCCAGTGACGGGGTAGGTTTCATTTCCACCCCCAAGATCGGAAGGTCAATCACCGCATCCTTCCCAACACAGGAAACAGGGAAGAGGAACGCCCAATTTGTCGCATGATAACGGAGAAACAAAACACAATAACGGGCTTGTGGTGTCACGCATGCAAATCAGCTGTGAAATCAGGCGCAGTCAGGGCTTGATCCCCGAAGTTCCGCGAAGGCAAGAAACATACCAGTAAACGGATCTCAGACGCTTCGTGTATTGTGCGGTGCACCTTGGTGAACCAAGACGCGAATTTACAGCCGTTCCAAGGCCATCAGTTGGTCAGACGTGTCGAAAGAGTTTTTGATGACGAGAGCCGACGGACCTGAAAAATGCGAAGTACGACCGTTGCACTGTCGTCGCTTTTGGGGCACTCGGGGGCAGTGACCCGGAAGAAATCAGAGTACATTTGACCAAAATGCCTACGCGTTAAGTGGCGACAAGCTAGTGACGCCGTTCATTACATACCTATTCCTTTAAAACAGGGATCAGCCACGTTTCTTTTAGTGCTGCGCCGAGAGATCGTCTTCGATATTTTCCTTTTTACCTCATCTTATTTGACACTTCCGCAAAGGCGAAGTTGCTCTTCTAATTATTGTTTAGTCTCACGACCGCCCCACCACAGGGGTTAGAGGCTAAGGTACTCGGCTGCTAACCCGCAGGTTGCGGGATCAAATCCCGGTTGCGGCGGTTGCAAGTCCGATGGAGGCGGAAATGTGGTAGGCCGGTGTGCTCAGATTTGGGTGCTCGTTAAAGAACCCCAGGTGGTCAAAATTTCCGGAGCCCTCCACTACGGCGTCTCTCATAATCATATGGTGGTTTGGGGACGTTAAACCCCACATATCAACCAATTGATCTTGCGACCATCTCACGGACGAAGTTAAGGCGCGTTTAAATCCACGCGGTGGTCGAGTGATGATTCGAATTCAGGCCAAGGCACATGAACGTCGCTCTCTTTAAATGCGAAGCACCTTAGGCGCCCGGGCTGCCGTATGCTATCATCTTCTCATGTAGCTTGCCGCAGCGCTGGCGCAGCAAGCTACATGATTGATACGACCTACGTCACGTAGCAAATACCACTTATAATATTAGAAAACAGGAAGCAAGCAAGAACTAGAAAGAAAAAATGCAAAGAAAATATATAAGTACCTGGAAATAAACTGAAAAAAAATGGAAAACAAGAAA
Organism: Rhipicephalus microplus; assembly: GCF_013339725.1. Classification (NCBI taxonomy): domain Eukaryota; kingdom Metazoa; phylum Arthropoda; class Arachnida; order Ixodida; family Ixodidae; genus Rhipicephalus; species Rhipicephalus microplus. The sequence continues at coordinate 12,513,336 of NC_051172.1, read as the reverse complement.
AAATGGCCCCATATCTGCATGTTTCACCGTAAATGTCGTTGAAAAACGAGTCTTGCGTCTGGAGAGAGTAAACAAAGTGTTTGTTTTGATTTTGTGCGCGAGAAAATGGGTGAATTGCATTCTGGAGGTGCTACGTTAGAGAGTCTCAATCCGTGCCGCGAAGGCGAAGGAGCGCATTGAGGCACGTTAGACACGAGCGCTATCTGGCAGTTATCTTCGAAAACGAAGGAAGGCGTGCGCGCACGTCTTGGAGGCGATAAGGTGTAGAATGCAAAGTGACGAGCAGGTGCCACCACCGTAATTGAACTTTTCAGCGCAAAAACTCCCGACAAGTTTTTGCGCTGAGTAGTTCAATAATGCATTACCAACTAGCCCAATCTCACACTTTACTACGCCACCACCGTGTCGTCTTAGCAAAGCGTTGGAAACACATGCCCTTTCAAGCATCGCGATGGATTGTCAGCGCAGCGTGATAAACGCTATGGTCCTTAGAATTACTTATGTATGCCTTCTCTAGTATAAAGACACACATACAAAATATTGACGTGTTGTTATGGTGCCTCAGATATGCGCAATAATTGCTTTTTAATTGACAATCGTACAAGTATGAACGCTGAATTGAGCAATATTGTTGGCTGCTGCAGATGGGGTTGGCCTTTGAGGTATCGTTTGGTGCCGTTTAAGGTATTGTTACGGTGGACAAACAGACAAATGTACACACAGACAGACAGACAGACAGACAAACAGACAGATAGACAGACAGATGAAAATTTGGCGTCGAAGTACCCCAAGAAAAACTATTGTCTTTAATTAAGCAACAGAAAAGTCAAGAAGGAGAAAGAAGGTTGTCCAGCTCAGCACTTCAGGTGCTTCAGGCTTATAGGTCTTAATTTTTTATTCGTATCTCTTCAGTTACAAGAACGTCGAAAGAACGAAGCGGCTGCGTTAATCGCGCGTCGGCAGCCAAGAGTTTGCAGGCGCGTTGGTGCTTTAAATGCGAATGCATTTCTTAGTCGGGCTATGTCAGGCATCCAGCGTTGTCCATGGCGGTGTCCGCGTGCCAGTAGGTGTTCTCCCTCTGCTCTTCCCACTCTTCCATAGCAACAGCTGTGGGCGCGCGCGCTTCTCCTCGCCCCTAGCAACTGGAGCATGTGGTGCGAGCACGGTGTAAGAATCATTGTTACACCGTGGGTGCGAGCGAGTGTAGGAGAAGGTAGGTGCAGTGTTTCGCCACTCTTTCTCTCGCCGTTCACTCTTTCTCCTCCGTTCACCCCACTCGCGCCTCCCTCTCGACTATTCGCTGGCTGGACGCCTCTCACGAACATGCGGAAATGAGTGCACGAGACGCCGCTGTGAAACGCCGAGCCGAGAACACTGTTTGTTATGTTCACTTCACAGTATTTTTTAGCCCTACACGCTAGCTACTAGAGCTGGAAACGCATACCGCGTTTTTCGCGATAGAAAAACGTCACGTGCGGCAAACGGCGCTATTGTCTGCACGGTGTAAGCGAAAAAAAAGCATTATTCTTCTAACGCTGTGTTCTCAAGTGCGAAACGCCGTTGTGAAGCTCCACAAAGCATTCGCATTTCCTCGCGATTCTCTTCGGGGGTGTGGGGGCATTTTCTTAGTGCGTGTGCGATTTATGTGAGTTTCTATTCTTCACGAGTGCTTTTCGCCACGTGACTTCACGGATCGCAGAGTACACGGCCCTCTACCATTTCGCCTGGATCGAAATGCGACCACCACAGCCTGGATCGAACCTGTGACCTTCAGGTCAGCAGCCAAGCACCATATCCACTGCTCCACCGTCGCGGACGGAAGACTTGGAAACAAAGAAAAAATTAATAGAAAATTGAAGGAGAAAATAAGTAAGGTTTGAGAGGAAAACAAAGCAACACGAACAATAACATACTAAGTTTTCAATATATGCAGTCGCCGCCACCGAAATAAAAAATAAACAAAAATTGAGAATCAAGAGCGTATGAAGTAATAATAATAATAATAATAATAATAATTAAAAAGTTTTTCGTAACTGTACGTACATGCATTTGTATCTCAAATGTTCTGCATAAGCATGTCGAATAATGGAAACGCGTAAAGCTATGCTCACATTTTGCATGCGCACCGTACTTGCTGGTATTTTCTTGTTTACTGGGTGTTTTAGAGCGACAGTCTTCTTGGCAAACGTATTGGCAGGGGTCTCAAACTCGCCTCAACTTATATCGTTGGCTTCTTATAGCTGGGACAGCGGATGCTGCTAAAGCGTGGTCAAAGTGTGAATAATATGAAGTGTGCAATCATTTGGTTGGACGCATTGTGCGTAAGTCACATTATTTATAAAGGGTATTTCACTTGGCGTCCGAAATCGGCAAACAAATTGACCCTGATTTTGTGGAGATCGATTTGCTAAAAGCTTACCTTATACGAAGCGACCGGGAAGTCACGTCACGCACAAAAACACTGCGCCAGGGTTCGTCGACTCTCCGACACGGCGCAGAGATGGAACTCGAAACAGGTCGTTCACAAACATGGGTTTATTAATCCGAGATACAGCTCAGGGCGGCAATCACGGGGTTGTAGGCTTGCAGGGAAACTCCACAAGACCCACCGAGTGTATGCTAGCCGGCAGCTGCTAGGGCTAGCACACAAAGGGCAGCAGCTGATCGCACGTACGAGAAGCCACCTGCAGGACAGTGCGTCTCTCACGTGCAGTCCTGTGTGAATGTGAATGTGCCCGGTGGCGGGTGAGCGCCGGGCAAACGCGTTTACTACCGGGAGAGGGGGTGGTCACGGGCGGCCTCTCGATGGTGTTTTTTCAGCGTAGTTTTTCCCTAGCTCTTCTCTCTTCTTCCCGTTGTATTAAGGAAGCTGCTGTTATCAGAAGATGTCGTATCAAAGTACGCCCTTATGTAGTGCCACTCTCGTTTCTTATTTTCACTTTTGCTTCATTCGGCTTTCTCGCGCAAAGCCTGTCAGGAATGCGCTAGAGATTATTCCAGATCTTGTGCGACGACCACTGATGACTGCATTATTCGACGGCACGTGTATAAAGGCCGATACGCTTCGCTGCTTATCAGTTGATCGATGGACGACGCTCAGTTCGCCGCTATTAGTGCTAGTCTTGCTCTAATCTGACTTTCCTTTTACGTGGCAACAAGTTTGGCCAAATGAACAGTTTAGCCTGCACACCTAGTCTTCTCCCTTCGTCCGCGTCACGACACCATGACAATATGGTTACTGACCCCGCTCGCACGCGACATTTGAGAATAAAGAACTGAATTATCTAATTGTATGTTGAGTCATTAAGGATCTTGCACTTGCGCGTTGAAACATTTTCTTTTACTCAGGCTTCTTCTTAGCGCCAATGTAGAATGTAACAGTCGACAAGGCGAAATTGCTAGCGAGCACAACTTCATATAATTTCATATATTATGCCTGACTGTGCCTTTTCACGACTGGCTCACTATGAGCAGGTATGTTTTTCTTTCACTGCTTGAAGGAAAACAATGACCACGATAAGAAATATTGCCACAAACTCTATGTAGCAGTTGGCCTTACCGATGGCTGTGAATTCCTCAACAACTCTTGTACTTTGAAAGCGCATGGTACCAGAGCGAGGATATATAGTGATGAATATGCAAGGTGTGTTGAAGAGGATGACTTCCATTTCGCTGGGAGAAGCATGCTGGATAATGGAGAATAACGTCCTTCGTTGCCTCTCTGCACACTATATTCAGCGACTGTTACAATTACTGGGTGCATACAAACACGGACATGTGCTTTATGAGCGAACGAAAATATTGGATACGCCCTCACTGAAGACGTCGTTTATAGGCAGTTAATGGAAGCAGGGTTTCTACGCACGAACGGCCTTTCGATTTGTGGCGTATGAAAAAAAAAAGTGGATAGAGACTGATGAAGGAAGGCGGTTTTGTGGTCAGCACTGGACACCTCTGGGGGCAAACGAAGATCGATCGGTGCGAATCGAGAGAAATGCGCCCAGACAGAAGCGACCCGATAGAAGGGCGAAGGCACTTGAGATGCACACGCTCCTCTGTGTACGGCTTCACTTTGGCCGTCGGGTCAGCATTTGAGGAGAAGGCCATCCTGTCGATTCATCTCAGTTAAACTGTTGCTGCTTTTGAAAAATGCCATTTTTTTCTTGAGTTAGAGTACCTCGGCTATCGCGAAAACACGCCCTCTCTTTCTTCAGCCTGTTTTCAGGCAAGCTTTTTTTGTGAGACCAGCAGTCCTTCAGGAATCTTCCAGGCTTTTCTTTTTTGTTGTTGTTTGCGAAAGACCACACAGCTTACGCTTCATTTGCGCACGAAAAAAATGCATTGTAATATTATGTGCCACACATTAAAGATTCCGCTTTTTATTTTTATTTGTTACTGCACACGATATCATGGACTAGCTGTTTTATTTGTCATGCTCTTGTAGGTGCTCCCAGTATGAGTTATTAACCAGCAGTTGTGTGCGTAATTGCGGTATTACATGATAACTCTCATAAAAATACCGGTGATTTCCTCTATCATAGTACTACCTCATTCTTGACGTCACTACCTGCCAGTAATAACACAAGTCCTTATGGTGAAGTCCTAATGGCGAAACTAAAAATCAAATAGACTTAATTCTGTGTGCACACCCACGCATTCCACAAGATGTAGAAGTAGTTGGAAAGATTCGATGCAGTGACAATAGAACAGCAGGAGGTCGTATTCACATAGATTTAACAAAGCAGAGGCATAAGCTGATACGCAAGAAGCTAATTAATGAGCTAGCGGTGAGAGCGAAAGTACAGGAATTTAGAGTTTCGTTTCAGAATAGATTCGAGGCTCTAAACGAGGTAAATGACGTTATCGCTGACACAATGAATGATAATCTTACTAGTATCATCAAAGAGTGTGTATTGGAAGCCAGAGGTACACTCACTTGACAGGGCATTGGTAAAGTATCTCAAAAGACAAAAAATCTTATGAAGAAAGCACGAACTAATAAAACCTCAAATGCAACCGACAATATAGAGCTAGTGGAGCTTTTGAAGTCAATCAATAGGCGCAAGGTAGCCGAAATCAGAAGATATAACACGGAGATAATTGAGCAGGCTGTAAAAATCGGCAGAAGCCTAAAAGCTGGGAAGGCAAACTTATGCACAAGCGAAAATCGGATGTATGCATTAAGGGACAAGGAAAGCAATGTCATAACCAACAGGGATAGATTAGTTTAGGTGGCGGAGGAATTCTACAGATAGCTGTACAGAAGTCGAAAAATTTAGGATGACACAGCAAGAAGCAATAATATCCCAGATGAATTCGACAACGTACCAATAACGACAACGGAAGTAAGGAAAGCCCTAGAAGGATTGAAAAGAGACCAAGCCGCTGGTGAGGATAACGTAAGAAGGGCCCTGGTAAAGGATGGCGGAAAGATTTTGTTACAAAAACTGGCCACCTTATATACGAAATGCCTCCTGACGAGAAAAGTACCATAATCTTGGAAAAACGCCAACGTCATCTTAATTCATAACAAAGGAGACGTCATGGACTTGAAAATTACAGACCGATCCGCTTACTGTCCGTTCTCTTTACAAAAATCATAACTAATAGAAATAACGCAACATTAGAGTACAATCAACCAAAGGAGCAAGCAGGATTTCGTACAGGCTACTCCATAATAGACCATATTCATACTATCAATCAGGTAATAGAGAAATTCGTGGAATACAACCAGCTTCTACACATCGATTTCATAGATTAAGAGAAGGCGTTTCACTCAGTCGAGACATCAGCTGTAATGCAGGCACTACAGAATCAGAGCATCGGTGAACCCTATACATAAACATACTGTAAGAAATCTACAGTGGGTCCACAGCCACCATAGTTCTCCATAACGAAAGCGACAGAATCCCAATAAAAAAGGGTGTAAGGCAGAAAGACGCGATGTTTCTAATTCTGTTCACCGCGTGTTTACAGAAGGTTTTCAGAACGCTACATTTGGGAAGAGTTAGGGAGAAGAGTTAATGGAGAGTATCTTAGTAACATGTTATTCACTGATGACATTGCCTTCATGAGTAACTCAGAGGACAAATTACAGCTCATGATTTTTTCTGAACTGGATACGGAAAGCAGAAGAGTAGCTCTTAAAATTAATATGCACAAAGCGTAAGTAATGTGCAACAGTCTCAGCAGAAAACAGGACTTTGAAATAGGTGTACAGACACTGGAAGTTGTAAAAGAATATGTCTCCTAAAATAGGTACATAACCGTGGAGCCGAACCATGAGAGTAAAATAACTAGAACAATAAGGATGGGGTGGATCACATTCGGCGAGCATTCTCAAATCACGAATGCTAATCTGCCACTAACCCCCAAGAGGAAAATATATAACAGCGGCATGCCGGTACTTACCTACGGAGCAGAAACCTGGAGGATTACAAAGAGGGTATAAATTAAGTTGATTATGACGCAGCAAGTGATGGAAAGGAAAATTATAGGTGTAACCTTAAGAGACAAAAAGAGAGCAGAGCAGGTCAGGGAATTAACAAACCGGGGTTATAGATGTCATATTTGAAATCAAGAAGAAGAAATGGACATGGGCTGGGCACGTAGCGCGTAGGCAGAATAACCGCTTGTCATTAAGGGTAACTTACTGGATCCCTAGAGAAGGCAAGCACACAAAGGGGAGACAGAAAGTTCGGTGAGCCAATGAGATTAAAAAGTTTGCAGGTATAACGTGGCAGTAGAAAGCACAAGACCGGGTTCATTGGTGTAACAAGGTAGAGGCCTTTTCTTTGCAGTGGGCGTAGTCAGGCTGCTGATGATGCTGATGAGTAACGCATCAATAACTGAGCTCCTTAAGTTTTTATCGACAATATTTCTGTTGAGCAGTTCGCTACGAGGCTGACATATATTATGTCGAAATGCTAGCGACTAAGTATTGGCTTAAAATGCTACTATCATTAAGAATAAAGCATTCGACGTGTAGTGCGTAACATACATTTTCTTTCAATGCGCCTTGAACTAAAAAAGGCCATACATACGCATCCGTCCCAAACTGTTTGGCGAGTTCTCTGGCATCGCAACGCGCTATAGCCAGTGCAGCGATTTACTGGATGGTTTAGGAGCGGTATAGCTTTGTGAGTGGAAAGAGTCTCTCACCCAGTCTTTTTTTAGCAGCCACATAGGAGATAATGCATTATTGTACCCGTGGGTGTAAGTCTGCCTTTTAAATGCGATAATTAGATAATTGTGGCATTTGTTTTTCCTACAAAACCGAAATCCTGGAACCGAAACTTGGCTGAATTTCATGAAAAAAGCGAGCCTAAGTGTCTTTAACTTTAGAAACAATTGTAACCATAATCGCGCAAGTCCTCCGAGTAACAAATTACAAAAGCTAGTTTCGAATAAAGAATTGAACAAATCCCGCTCCTGTTTGAATCATACTGAGCCAGGTCCATTAGCACGTTTACTGTGGCATGCATGCTGTTTGTTGGTGTGGTTTTAGGTGTTGAGTAACTCATCAATGGCCCGTTGGGTATAGATACTCCCGGTGCGTCGTGATTCACTGGTGGGACACGCGGATTCGCCTCTATCTTTTGTCCTATTGAGATGGCGCTGCCACCATTGCAGCGGGCGTTTCACGCGTTTATTTAAAAGATGCCTGCTTCGCGTGGATCTACATTTAAATACCAAGTGCTTGCCACAGGAAAACACAAGTAGTTAGCTTCTATGATAGAAATATTTATTAGGTAGACAAAAGTTACATTTTAGTAGCAATATTACCCATGAGATGGAGCTGTCACGTTTGCAACGGGCGTTTGGCGCGCTTCTTTGAGAGATGCAAAGCTGTATTCGATTTCTTTCTCCAAAATCTGTATTTAAATACAAAGGGCTTGCCCTGACAACGCGTATGAAGTCAATATGTGTAATGTGTCGGTTTTTTTCTCCGGTATTGTGCTGCTCTTCGAGCCCGTAACAGGCACAAGGCTCCATTAGGCTTACTGAATTGTTTTGAAGCATCAGGGAGAACTCCCACTCTTAGTCCAACGGGACGCAACCCCAAAACTACGGGAAAATTCTACAAGCAACATAATGAAGGAACCTTTCGGCACTCGTTTCCTTAGAAACAATCGCGCCACCTCACGTCCAATGCAATAGATAATATACAATAGTTGCAGTTTCGAACTTACAATGGTAGTAAAAGATGAAGAGAGAGAGAGAAATACTTTATTGAATTATCCGGTGGACGACTCCCGTATGAAAATAATGATGTCTGGGCAATGTACTGTCTGGTTCCTACTAATATCTTACGCGACCTTTATGGTTCCTCTTTCTTTATGTGACCTGTAGGACGATACCTTATGTTTACGAAACCCTTTCTCTTCCTATGGGAAGATTCGTTCTTGTTACCCCCAGGATGTGATCTTTATATTTACTGCAGGATGTTACCTGGGAGCGAACCATATGCAAGTACACCTGACCCTTCCTCTTCCTATGAAAGGATTCCTTTTAGGGGCAAAGCTCCTAAAGCCGTCGATCTGTATATGTTTGTCTCTTGGTACGTGACCGCCTAGATCTATGAGTCCCTCAGCAGGTGGGGGTGGACGGAAGAACAGACAGACTGACGAGCGGACGGATGGACGGACGGAGGATTCACGGTTTACTATAAAACACTCTGAAGCTTCGCCCCACTCACCATCAATAACTCTTTGGGTATGCTGTGATTTTTTTTTCACCTCAAGGATGCTTCATGTTTACGACAGTATGTTACCTGACAGCGAACCATATGTTACCCGCAAGTGCACCTGATCTGACAAGTTGGTAACAAGTAGCAGTAACGAAAAACAGTTCCTCACAGTGCCACGGCCAGAGGGGTGCCAAAGACTCCTTCCTCATTTTCGCGTTATGAAACACACACGCACCCCACCCCTGCACACACAAACACACACACACACACACACACACACACACACACACACACACACACACACACACACACACACACACACACACACACACACACACACACACACACACACACATATATATATATATATATATATATATATATATATATGTGTGTGTGTGTGTGTGTGTGTGTGTGTGTGTGTGTGTGTGTGTGTTTATAGGTGAGCGTACCACGGTGTGTGTAAAATTTGTATTTGATATCTATTTAGTTTGACATAACAGCCATCAATCATTGCAATAAAATCTCGCATGTACACGCCTGCATCAACAATTGTATACTTTTAATTCAATAGGCATGAATGTTTTAAGGCAATTGTGCACGCTGTTGTTCATTTGTTCGAATTCGCGCTCACTGTGTACCTGTGGACGTTTCAAATGTCACGCGCAAAAATTTTTACCTTTACTTTTTTTATTTTTTCGCTCCTGAAAGTCTAAATATTTACCGCTTTGCGTATTGATAAAATATATTTACATATACCTTTCCTTTTACAACTGAATTCAATGCTGTAGTTTTTTAGTGTGCAAATGAGGTGTACATCTGCGGGTATGTAACCATGGTAATGCTTGTCTGGACGTGGTAAAAGGAATGACATCACTGACATGTCCATAGAGCCAATGGGGACACAAATTGGACGCGATGAGAGCGCCATCTGGATTCTGGCGGTAGTTGTAAAAAGATTGAAAAATCCCTATTTTATTATTGCCTGAAAAAGTTCTTATATTAAGCACTCAAATAAATTTTTTGAACAAACAATAACTAATACTGGCATTTATATAATTTCTAGCTGCGTAGAAAATGAAGTAGGTTTCAAAAGCAGCAGGGTGTTTTAATATGGTGGCTGGCCTGCCGCATAGCAGACGGCCCCATCGTTGTCTGCTTCTGTGTCATGGCTGACTGCCCCTTGTTGCAGCAGCCCCCACTCTCAAATTTTCTCGTTTTCATATAGTCAAACACAGCACACTACTCAGTGGAAGCTCACAAGTATCTTTCGTACTTATTTTAGTAAGTAAGTGACGCGTCATGCAGGGCGAGCGAAATGACTACGCTGATCACACAAACTTGCAGCAATAATCGTTTCATTATGAGCCAATCAGTGTTTATATAAAATACAGGCCACGTAATTAACGTTCTGGCATGTACAGCAGCAATGAAAACGCATGCATTAGTGTTCATGTACGAAGAAGGTACGTACCATGCATACGTCCGGAGCACAGAAGCTGTGCAGAGCTGGCTGATATATCCCATCACACTCCGCAATAGCTTCGCTGCAGTAAGTGAAGGTATACCCACAACGTCCCTGCAATTATGTAGCTGAAGGTGTAACACCTCGTTGACAGTATGCGGCAAAATTTCCGTAATCGATGTCAACGCATCCACGAGCCTTTCACGAGCAGTGCGGCGCGACTGTTTCTTTTCGGGTTCGCGCTGCCAGTTAAAGTTGGTCACTTTCCAATCTTCTACGCTTTCGCACAATTCACGCTTATAAATGCCTAAGAGAAAATGAGAAGCGGGTTTTCATGCGTACCATTTTCACGTCTTATAAATAAAATCGTCGAAAAAAAGGCTTAGATGGCGTTTCACTTGCCGCCGCCGGTGGTGTGCTGTCGTCGTTTCGACGGGGGCGACATCTGAAGGCGCGGACGGGAAGCTCGCAACATGCCACTGGTTTGACGTGGTGCTTGCCGATCGGCCGCACGTCGCAGAGGGTCGGGTTTGAGTAAAGTTTTCTTGTGTTTTGAAGTGTGCTTACACTTTGTGCTCGTGTTTTGTGTTCTGCCGGTGCTGCTTATTACGAAGATGAGCTATAATTAAGCGAGGACGTGTGGCTTCTTACTGTGGAGCATTCGCCAAGTATGTGCCACATTACTGCTGTCGCATTGCTAACACCGTAAGCGTTATAATGCCGCTGAACTCTGTTTTTTAACATGTGGACTATAAGTAAGGTTTGTTAACGCAGCGAACCTGTCTGTTTGCATCTCTTCGTCAGGATAAAGACAAATTTGTGTGAAATGAAGCACGGGTGATGTGTTTTTTTTTTCTTGTTTGAAGCATGGTTTGGTGTGTGAAGCAGAGAGTGCATGCGTGCCTAGCGGGAATTCGGCGGCAGATCTGAGCAGAGTTGTGGCGGCGTCCCCCTCTGTCGGCCCTGCTCACGATGGATCACTATTTTGGTTAAATAATTGGTGAGCGAAGACAACATTTGTTAGCTGCAAACGTTGATCACGTTAAGGGCGCGCATGCTTGGACCTGCTAATTTGATATATTTTTGCACGCTTTTTCATATTGTGGGCAATAGAATTGACTGTGTCTAAGGCAGTTTCATATGCTGCACGCCCTATTTTAATGACATACATCTTATTTTGACCAAATACAGGATTGTTATATGTTATGACTGCTATGAGAGGCGTGTTTTTCTTGCGAGTAGCCGCCGAACGTATGCCAGTGTATACGCATCCTTGGCGGCACGCGTCTTTGAAGTATACCGTGTTACCCGAATTGAGTGTTCGTATGCAGCATGCTGCTTCGTTTTAGCTAGGTAGGACTCGCAAAGCTTACACTTACGTTGAGGTGTTCATGCAGCCTGTTTAGTGAAATCCGAGCCGCAATTGAAGTTGCCTGATGCGGCCGGAACCCATGAATTTTGAGCCGTTCGTTAACTAGAACTGTATTTCCGAACTAATCTTTCGTGGCTAAATGTGGATGAATTTTTGTAACTTAACGGTGCAAGCCCTAAGTCGATCGTTAGTCCAGGCGTTCAAGCACAATTGATTTCATTCGGCTTGTTTTCACCTCGTTTGGATCTCGTTATTTTGTTTCGGTTTATTAAACATCGTGTGCGCCTCGGCAAACCTTGGTGTTCACACATTGCTGAACTTTCACGTGTACGGACATTAGGAACAGTTTAGACCATCACCTCCAATGACATTTTTTTCCGATGCATGAGAAGCTTGAAATTAATAGTTGGAAGGAAACCCGTTTGGCCAGGAACAGACATCAAAACAATCGAAAACCACACACTGACCACGAGTGGAAGCAGAACGTTTTTTTTTTTTTTTTCACTTGTGAACAAGGCTCCTGTATGGGTGCCAGAACGTCGTGCTTTTATTTGCATTTATTCCTGGTCAGCGTGTTGTTGAATCGTCTTCAAATCAGATGACAAGCTTAAGTAAATTCCCGAGGCATGGGCTACAGATGTTGAAGGAATATGTGGTATTTGCAGAGACGGATTGTTTTATTTATGACTCGCCACTTGTGATGATGTTATGCGCCACAGTATGCATGCATAATGCATTCACGTGTTGCTGCTAAAACGTAAAGCTGGACAATGTATTTTTCTGAGAATCACGAATATAGACTGCGTATTTTCAAGCTGTGGGAATTGAAGCAATAGAACTTCGGAAATCAGTCTCATCAAACATTTATTGTGTATCCCTTTATTGCGGCGAATAGCTTTCAGGATTCTGGTTACCGGAGATTTTAGCAGAAGCTTGCATGCTTTATTGGTATGGTACGTGGTTAAAAATGGCTGCCTTGTATGCCTTAGACAGCCTGTGATGAGGGGTTTGTGAGGGATGAGAGAGGGGCAATGCTTTTTTTGTTTTAGCCAACCGCAATCATTGAAACTAATGACCATAATTTAGCGGCAGACAATAGTAATTTAGTGAAACCGATTTCTGACAAAATATGTATAATTGCTCCATTGTGAGCAGCCTGAAGAAAGCTACATTAGCTGTGTTCAAAATGAAATTCATAATTTTGTTTCGTACGTCACCGGCAATGCATACTTGATGAAAGTGCATATCGTCATGCAAGTGCTGTCGTATCACTGAATTAGCATATCTACGCACTATGCAGGAGCACTATTCAAGCATATTTGCGACACATCTGTGATGTAGAAATTGCATATTCATTCTTAAATTTGCAGCTGTGTTCGCAAAGAGCATTGAGCAAGTTTTTTTACACATCTATGGTTTGTGTGCATCCTGCTTTTTCAAGACTCATGCTCCTGGTCCTTTTAAAGATTGTGTGACAAATTCAGCTTTGCTTACAGACACATGTCGCTAAAGTGTTTTTCGTTTCCATCACAGGATATGCATGCTTCTCGTGCGAAGTAAGTGTGGAAGACGTCCACGCAAGCCTGTCATCAATGCTGGCTTGTAGAAAAGTTGGCTGCTGATGTACAGCAGCTGCGCATGGCTTCCGTTTCCTGTTGAGAGGGAACTGCACAGAGTCACCTTATAGCTGCAATGAAGGAGCTCGCATGTTCAGGGTGCTCAAAATGAAGCCATTCGATTTTCCTAAAAAAGTGACCACTGTAAGCTATGTATTTAAAAGCCACTTTTGCAGACAGCTATGCATCCAGGGAGTACACAATGTGAGACAATAATTATCGCTGTCAGCCATGCCATTGAGTAAGATTTATTAATGAACTTATTATTGAGCGCAGAAGGTGGTCATGTATGTATTAAATATATGAGCCAGTCACATTTCTATATAACTTCAATTGTAAAAATTCTACCTTACCTATGCTCAGATATGCTGCTGGAAAGTGTAGTTCCAGCTTGCATCACTATGTATGCACTACAGCGAGCACTGGAGCAGACTCCCTGATGTGATGCATTTAATGTGACCACTGATCAAAGGCATGGGCAAACATTATTATGTCCACCATTTTACTATTAGATGGCAATAGCAAGAAGTGACTGCTCGTCCCACCAGGGAGTAACATTTTGCTGATCCTGACTGCTTTGCAAGCGTAACCATGAAAAGCACAATTAAACTTTGGAACGGGATATCTATAAGCATAAGCATGCTCAAAATTTTCACTGTAATGATCACTGAACATTTTCTTTTAATACGTATTTGTAACCTTAGTTATTTCATTGTCTTCTGTGGCCCCGCCGTGGTGGTCTAGTGGCTGAGGTACTCGGCTGCTGACCCGCTGGTCGCGGGATTGAAACCCGGCTGCGACGGCTGCATTTGCGATGGAGGCGGAAATGATGTAGGCCCGTTTGATCAGATTTGGGTGCACGTTAAAGAACACCAGGTGGTCTAAATTTCCGCAGCCCTCTACTACAGCGTCTCTTATAATCATATGGTGGTTTTGGGACGTTAAACCTCACATATCAATGTCTTCTTGAAGTTCATTTCTTAGGTGCAATCAAGTGAATTCCTACTGTCATACCTAATCATACCTAACTTTGCCAATACTCAATCATGTGTGATATTTCACAGCGATACATACTCATATTTAACATTGGTAAGGATAACAGATAGAAGGCATTCAAGATAATTGTAACTTGAATCCTTGGATTGGGGGGGGGGGTATGGTGACATTTTTTAACTACAGTGATATCTGATTGCTTCATTTTTGTGAAGTGTAATGAGAATATTATTTGCTGAGTTTAACTTGTTAAAAACACGTTATGATTACGAGGGACGGTGTAGTGGAGGGCTTCAGAAATTTTGACCACCAGTGGTTTTTTTGAAATGCACACACGTCTAAGCAGACAGGTCTCAGACATTTCTTCCTTGATCAATAATGTGGCAACAAAAGCCGGGGTTTGAATCCGCGGCCTTAAGTTAAGTGGTCAATGGTTAAGTGAAGTGCATACAGGTGTGGGCTGTAGTCTTGCTTCCAATGATGAATGCTTAGTAGAGCAGTTTGGTGCCACCCAGGCATCTCTGCTAGTGCATTGATGTTGTGTTTGTCACATACATTGCTAATTTACTCCAATATTTAATTATGCATTTTTGAGCAGCTCTTGATAGTGTGTGCTATTGTTTATCACATTTATAATTTTGTGCAATATTTCATGATTGACACGCGTATTCTGAGTTAGTTGTGAAGTTATGAGTGTTCCTCATTTTATACTCTGTTGGGCTGCATACATTTGTTATTAGCTTATAAAGCTCAACAAGTCTTTGTGATACACCTTGCATATTGTACATCAAATGGCTAATTTCGGGGTAGATCTAATTTATGTAGCCCATAGTGTTTCGAATGTCTTGGAAGTGGCCTTGTGGTCAGAAATTACTGTCGTGGTGAGTGTGTTTGAGAAACAATTGTAGTCTCCATTACCTAGAAAGATTATGAAAAATTAACCTTTAAAAAGTTAATGATTTCTGAAACTTCCTGGGGTTAAGGCTGATCTGTCAATCTGAACTTTTTCAGCCGCCGACAGATGTATATTACCTGTTCGAATATTGTCTACAAAATGCTCTCAACTGTAGTATAAATGATAATAAATCAACGACTTTGCAGAGTTTTCTATTCATTTTCTTGCACATCCCGATTACAGCAGCCCTATTATGTCGCCCCATGCAGACAGTACAATGGGCCTACACGTATAATACGGACACTTTGAGGCGAAATAAAAGGGGCGGCCAAATCACGACAGTTGGGAGACACACAGGTTGCGCCCTCATGTTGCCTCGGGGAACCATACAGGACGTTGCCAGTTTCTTAACGGCTATCCCACAGCTTTCTCGCGTACTGTTGAGTCACGCCTCATATAGCACAAACATATTTTCATTGAGTGCGTCGTGGGTCACCAGTGCGCCATAGCGTCTAACATAAAACAAGTATTCTCCTGGGCGTGTGTATCCTCCTGAAAGAGAAATCACGGTCTGCGTTGCAAGGTCATTTGGTTATCGCAGTCGCAAGCAGACAAATGTGTACACAAATTCGAAGCCGCATACAGAGAACACAAGCTGTGACCCACCGGTGACAAACGAAGCAGTGAACATGTAAACTAGAGCTGCTTCAACAGTCGTGACCTATAGAAAACCAGCATGACCGCATTCAATCAGTTTGAGTTATATCGCAGTTTCTTTGCTATATCGCGCGTTCGTTCGACACTGACGTTTTCTTGGCCAAGTGGGCACTTGCTCAAGGACATCATGTTGTAGGGTAAAACTTGATAAGAGAAAGTAAAAGGCGGAGTTTCCTACTTCCTTTTGCCTCTTAGAAAACTTGTTGTCAAGTTTTGCGTTCCGGTAACATGTCTTCCTTTCGCTCCTAAGTAGCATATTCGAAATGGAAGAGAACAGAAGTGAACATATTGGGCTCAATATATTCGTTAAAGAAAAAGTGATCCAAAACGACGCGAAAAAAATAATAATAATAATAATAATTTTATTGGTCACTATACTGTGTCACATTTGCAGGCAGCCTGTTTATGTTTGCCGACAAACCGATGAATTAAAATGCTCTAACATAAGAATAGGACCCCGGAAGACAGAACATGAACATTTGGAGTGACCTTCTCCCCTCTTCGCTTTTTAGATACGAAATTCTTTGAACCAAAACCATGGGGCACCCCAAACGCTGCATTTTTCTACCTGGCCTATAGCAGTGCGTGACACTAGCAAAACATAGCCATCATTTGTATCGTCAGATTTACTTAGCCTAACGAGCCGAGAATATAGGCATGAAACACGTGGCAACAATTTTTACTCAAACGATTCTAATATAACGAATGGTTTTTAGGGTCGTCTGTAATAAAGAGCAGTTTGTCATTCTGATCAGCTTCCCGGTCATCTACTCCAACATTTTAGATGTTAGCGTAATCACATCAGAGCTTGGTACTCGTAGGTTGTAGAGCGTGTCATTGTGCTTTGCCAGGCTTTGCTCGAGTGGTTTTCGCAGAAAAAACACACTTCTTACACTCTTAAAAAAAGTTAGTGAAAAGGTAGCAACTGCAAGCAAATTGGTAGTAACTGCAGCCGCTACTACCTTTCTTAGACCGTTATTACCATTTTGCTACCTGTTTAATACCTACGTTAGTAAACAGTTACTAGCTGCAACCGTTACTACTTTTTGCGACCTGTTTACTACCTACGTTAGTAAACAGTTAGGAACTGGAATGAAAGAGGTAGTAACTGCAGCCGTTACTACCCTTCTTGCACTGTTACTACCATTTTGCTACCCGGCTGTTGATTATCTAATCTAAAATAGTGTGCGATTCTGATTCTGATGATTTATTAGAGCAATAGTCTTGACTTAAATCATTAAACTGAAAAAATGACGCAAGAGATGCTTATAGATCAAGAAAACATTTTGTTTTAAATTACGCAGCCGAGATATGTAAACATCATTCTGATTTTGTCGAAACGGAGAAGTACAAGTTAACGAACCATAAGCAAGTGCTACATGCGTTCTAATAGACAACTACAACAAAATTATTAAATTGCAGCACATATTAACAAGACCGGCGGATCAAAATCATCAGACGGCCTCAATTATTGCACTGCGGCGTGTCTCCAAATATTATCATCGTTTTGGTGCGTCAGACCCCGAAAACAATTATTATAAACGCTGATATATTAGTCGTGTGAAGCAATCAAATGCACTGAGAATGAGTTCAGTACCTTGTTTAGGCCTCTGTACTTAATGCCTTTTTGTGGCCATTTTATAATAAATGAATATGACATATAATTTTTATAAGTAAGGCTCATTAAAAGTCTTGTGCTAAGTCCCCAAACATACGTAACCAGGTAGTATAATATAGTGCTATAGGTTTAAATTTATTGTAGTTTATCCTGAAACACAAATGGTCCCCTGTGTGACTCATGCCCCTGCAAACTAGGGGCTATATATATACTCCACGCTTGCTTCATACTACATGTATGCGTAAAAAATAGTGAACATGTTCGGTCTATCTATTCTTCGCGTTCACGGCACACCACACTTCGTTACCCGAAGTTGTCTAGTAATGAGACATTCATTGACCAACATTAGCAGTGGAGAAATAATATGTCAAAATGAATAAACAAGGTTGTAACGGTTACTACTTTTTCTTGAAACCTTTCAAAGTTACTACTCGTGGGTGGTAACGGTTACGGTAGAAACAGTTACTAAATGCTTGTAGTAATAGCAAGGGTAGTAACTGTTACCACCCTCGCCATTACTAACTGCGCTTACTACCAGGGTTGTAACATATGTGGCAAACCGTTACTACCCCAATGTTAGCAAGTACTACCACCTTTTTTTCTAGGAGTGTACCGTTCTTTATTGTTCAAACCATATGACATTGCCTCCAAGATGAGGCACACAGTAATTTCTTGAGCAGACGACCGGCGGCGAGAAACGCTATAAGCTATGTTTTGTGTGAAGCGGCGGCCACAGCTTTACAAAATTTGAATATTCCTTATGCTTCCGTTGTTCCTTTCGCGAGCCTATTCCCGAATCAAATTACTCTCACAGCAGCCTCATGCGAAAGCGTCAGTAACAGAGGTGCTAATAAGTGGGATGTCTCAAGCCTCGATTTACAAGGGTAAGTTTACATATTGTAGAAGGTCCTGCTTCAAACGGACATTCCATTAACCGCAACTGATTTTAGGGTCGAAGCGCCTTAGCATCTAGACTTGTCTATTGTCCGTTGTCCAGAACAGCAGATGCAAAGTGCCCATTATACGACCACCATAACTTTCATGAAGTAGGACAGCACCCACAATGCCACTATGAGAATCGTCATTCTTTTGATAAGCGAGGTACCCACAACACATCTGTAAAGCATTATATGCACTTAACTTGTGCTGTGGCTTATGACGATGATGAATAAGCGCGTTCTAGACTACAAGCTCTCTTTCTCCCATGGATATAAAAACGAACATAAACGCGCTCTTTCCAGCGCACGGCCACACCAACGCAGAAAACAAGCTATACCACGAAGGCGAGAGTTCGGGAAGCAGCAGAAAAGGGGCAACGCCGACAACAAGCTCCAACTCCGGAGGCGAGAGCGCGGCAGGCGGAGGTTCAATGTTTAGCTACATAGACAGCAAGCTACCCCGGAGGGGAGTGCTCAGGAAGCAGCGATCAATCTCTCCACGGCTCCCATTCATGAACATCAGGCGTTTGACGCACTCGACATATTTGCACAGCACAATGTCCATGTCTTTTCTTTCCGTTGTTATACGCCGTAAATACTCGTTGTCGATTCCAAATCACCAACTATCACAAGGATCTGTTTGATCAAGTTTGACGCATGGCAACGGGTAGTACGGAATTGAAAGTCAATCGGATAGACGTGCAGAAAACGGTGCAATGCCTTCCTATAAACATACCCGATGACTGAGCCATCAACGTGCACATACGGAAAGCGAAAGCTGCTAAGCAAGCCCTCTTACAAGTCTTGTCAAGAAACGAAACACTCAGGCATGGTTGAAATACCTATATACTCTGTTTCATCACTTTTGTTCAGCACTACCAAAGCTATGGAGTGTAAGAAAGCCACACGCTTGTCCAGCAAAACGAGCACTTACAAATCCTTTAAAATTGGCATGGTTGGGTAGAACTGGCGTTTATTTGGTGTGTTTTACGACACATCAATACATGATATGTTTATTCTTCTTCGCATTTATTTTTTACGCATTCAATTATTCTTGTCTGTTACCGCTGATAACTCTGTTTACAAATCAACATGGCAGCACCCCTGCAGAAGTAAGTGCCCACCCACTTCGATCCGTACTCGCTCTTTCTACACGCCTACTGCGCTCACAGCAGTAAACGCATGATGAAATCAGCCATTGCTTTGTTTCATCGCACTCTGGTACCAACACCAGGTACGTTTCGTCAATATTAGCGAGGTATGCTGTTTGTTAGCCGCACCTGCTAATCCTATAACGTGCCCAGGCAGTGTTCGGGCTGCGTCGTCAGACCAAGAACGCTGCACCTCCAACTATCGGGCATGCAACCTCGCAGAGCATTCTGTGTGCGTCGGATCCTCCTTCGGCGGAAACAAAAACGAGAGAAAAGAGCGTTGCAGTGGGAGACGCGAAGGAAAACGTCGACGCAAAAAAAGAGCGTTGCAGCGGGAGACGCGAAAGAAAACGTCGACGCAGAAACAAACATACGAGGGCCATGAATAGCGTCGGAGGGAAACAGCCACAAAGTGGAGTCATCTGCCGCTATGAGATTCTACCGATCTTCAGCACAGCAATTAATTTATGCTTTTTCATGTTTCAGCCGGCTTTCGTGTATATATTCACAGGGCAACCTTGTATGCACTACGAAGGACAGTATCGGCTCGTTCGACCCGGTGTTACTCAGTTCTAGCTTCTAGGTATACGGTATCATACGTTACTACGAAAAATTCATCATCATAATCATCAGCCTGACTACGGCCATTGCCGGACAAAGGCCTCTCCCATGTTGCGCCAGTCAACTCGGTCCTGTGCTTGCTGCGGCCGTTTTATACCCACAAACTTCCCAATCTCAACTACCCACCTAACTTTTTCTCTCTCCTTCACCCACTTGACCTTCCCTTGGAATCTAGTATGTGATCCTTAATAACTTCAACACTTATCGTGCCTTCGCGCTACGTGCCCTGCCTATGACCATTTCTTGTTTTTGATTTTGCCAGTTTTCTTCATGCGTGCTCGCAATTGGTCTTTCAACTTGACAGAGTCATCTCCCATTGATGTAACTGCCGGCATTCCATGGGGGTCTGTGCTAGGCCCTTTGTTATTTTACTATTCATTAATGAGTTACCTCATAGCACGCCATCAAAAATAAGACTCTACGCAGATGATTGTGTTCTATATGAAACTGTCCATTCCATCGATGATGATTACCGTCTCGCACAATCACTCTCGTCCCTTAGCGACTAGTGTAAAAAGTGGCAAATGAACACAATGTGTACTAAAACTGTGGTGATATCTTTTACCAATCGGCGTAACTCTCTCTGCTTTGATCATTCTGTAGGTGGCACACTACTCAACAGAGGTTATCGGTAAAAATACCTCGGCATAATTTTAACCGAGCACCTCTCGTGGGCTAGCCAGATGGATTACGTTTGCGGAAAAGCTCTAAAAAATTTGGTTACTTGCGCCGCGCTCTACCTAATGTCCCTCGTGACACCAAACATCTGTTATATCAATCACTCAGTCGCCCTGTTAATGAATATGCATATGTGGTATCGTTCCCCTACAGACACTGTGAAATAAGCTCACTACATAGTATTCAACGAAAATCTATCCACTTCATTTTTTGGTGACTACAGTCGAAACTTCTCACCGACCTTAGCTCTTCACTCACTGAACATTTTATCACAACACTCACGATACCACAATGAAGCTTTGAAATTTTTATGCGCAATAATTAACTCCTTCTCTGGCCTTTCTGATGCTAACCGCATCACATTTTCTGATGAAGGTTGTGCTTGCAGTTTCTATGTTTTTTTTTTAAACCTAACGACTTTCTTTGCGCGTATAAATCCTTTTAAATACAATGATATTGCTTCAGCGCAGCTCCGTTTGTTCGTAAAGGAAATATACTATGCAGTCAAGAAGAGGAAGAAACAGACGACGTGTGAGTGCTGATCGGCCAGAAGACCGACGTTCAGTGGCAGGTCTGCTTGAGACAGCTCAGGAGCCGTCTACCCAAGAAAATTCCCGAACTCTGTCACCGTGTGCACATGACGGAGAAGAATAACCTTCCGGGCTACATTCATGACGCTCTGTCATTGGTTAGCGCTCACACTGTCGTCTGTTTTTTTTTCCCTTCTCGACCGCATAGTATCTTTCCTTCACGCTCAAACTGAGCTGCGCTAAAGCAATATCATTTTATCATGCACCAACTCGCTACAGTCAGCAGTACTTGTCGCTCTTAAATACAGTTTTTTCCACGTGCAAAAGCGCTTTGGAATGCCCTGCCTAATAGCATTCGCGGCTTGCTACTAAAAGACTTTATTGTTGCAATGGATGAACATATTTTTAACGTATGATCAACTTCCTCTTCAATATTGATTTCTTATGAGTGTTCTTGCTCTCCCATTTGTGTTATTTTATTATTTTTTTCTGCTGCTAGTGTTGTGTAATATCCCATTCCTGCTATAGACCTGTGTAGGGGTGCAGTATCTATAAATAAATAAATAAACAAACAAATAAATAAATAAATAAATAAATAAATAAATGTCCATAACACCTGTGTGTTCCCGCATACACTCTGCTCTGATCTTGTCCTTTATTGTTACACCCATGGAGAAAGCTGTATGTGACGAGGAGAAACTCAGGCCGCATGAGCTTGCGAGGGTGACGCGATAGCGTCATGAAGCATGGCCCCCGAGATGGCAGGCGTGCAGCGTATTTCTCTCCGGCCATCGCAATGGCCACACTCCGCAGCAAAACCAACGAGTATTGGCCTGGTGTGCGACTGATGGCGGCGCTGCGAAAAGCGCTTCTATGACGTCAGTTCAAGGATTCGCGCGCTTTGGAGGCGCGGCGCCGCATAGAAACCACCGTCGTGGTAAAACTCGGCAAAGACGCAGCTCCATTGGCTATCTTGTCCTTGGTGGCGGCCGACCCTGTTCTATAACAACCATGGGTGTCCACAGTGAACGCTCATTTTAAAAGTACAGCGCTTTGTTTCTTAAAACTGCGACCGCTTGTCTCAGCGACGAGTGCTGCGTAATGGTGGAGTACTGCTCTGTGCCTGTATAGATGATCACCACCCGTGAAAATGACTTTAGCTTTAACAACTATTCTAAGGGCCCGAAGCTGAAGAAGTGGATAGTGAAGCTCGGAAAGGGAAAACGCCTCACGCCTTCATCGAACGTGTGCAGCAAGCATTTGGCTGCTGCACACGGTCACTTTTCCGATATACCCACCGTATATGCTCCTCTTTTCGGTAAGCTTTCATCTGTGTTTCAGCCATTCATCGCACGCATGCTACAGGCGTATGAGACTTACACCAGGTGAGGTGTCGTCCCTAAACCTACCTCGTATAGGTATAGACGTCTATAGACAGGTCGCCGACGACGCGGCCTCCCAGTCGCCTCGGGTAAGCGTCCCTCATGAGCGTAGCTGAGCGGCGCAGGACGTCTGATACTACAGCTTTATTTGGTTGGTGTACGTATATATATACGTAGTTTACTGATTAAGACAAGCGCGCCTATAGCGCACTGCTAACCATAAAGTCTAAGCGAAACCTGCTGTCGGTGTTCAGTGCACATTCACTAAAGGTTGTCACACAATCTTTTGTGGCCCTGTGCGTGGTATATAAAATATGCGAGAGCTATTCGTTGCACTCAGACACCCGAACGATGGCCCTGTATGGTATCAAAATGAACTACTTCATGATGTCACCCTCATTGAAGAAAAATTACTAAGAGAAACTGCACTCACTTGCATCGGCCGGGATGCCCCGCCGCGGTGGTCTAGTGGCTAAGGTACTCGGCTACTGACCCGCAGGTCGCGGGTTCCAATCCCGGCTGCGGCGGCTGCATTTCCGATGGAGGCGAAAACGTTGTAGGCCCGTGTACTCAGATTTGGGTGCACGTTAAAGAACCCCAGGTGGTCAAAATTTCCGAAGCCCTCCACTACGGCGTCTCTCATAATCATATGGTGGTTTCGGGACGTTAAACCCCACATATCAATCAAATGCATCGGCCGGGGGTGTGTTAAGGCGAAACTTGCCTCATTCCCAAGTAACTCCAGCACCTACCCCTCAAGACTTTTCTTATTGCGGTACAGCACGGGCTTGCGCCCTGCCAGCGTCCATAACTTCAATCCAAGCACGATTGTCTCAAGTTGGTAATTTGAGGCTGCTTTGCATTTTTAGTACACTCTAAACGAAAATATACCCAGCTGGGAGGAATCGGGGATGGATGCACCAGCTTGGCTCCGGTGACCTCACTCAAACCAGATTCTACCGGAGCAAATACATTCGTTTTCCACCGTTCCCCTCCGGTGACCGCCGGACGAAGGAAACCGGAGAAAAACAATGCCAATCCCCTGATTATGCTCCCGTGGTTCCTCCGGAAATGCTCCCGCACATCACTTTTGTTTCGGTGGATGCTCCCCGATTGCTCCGGGTCACCGCTCACTGGAATTCATTGGCTGTTCGAGGAGTGACGTAGGCAGCCTCGCCGCCGGGAGGCCGTTCCCTACAAACCAACATGGCGCAGACCAAGCCGGTGCAGTGAAGAATGTGCAAAGGGTTCGGCCGCGTTGGAGAAAAAGGAATCATGCGGAGCACCTTCTGGATATCCCAAGCGACAAGCAGCAACGAAGGTTAGCAACGACAGAAGGGAGCTGTGCGAGCGGTAACCGTGTGATGGTTCCCGTCAGCGAACGACACATTGTGATCTCGCGAGTGTTGAGGGACCCAGTGGTTGCTGGTGCGGCGAAAAAATGGAGAGTGAGCTTTCCTCGAATTACCTGTGTTATTCTTGTCAGGTAGAGCTAAGAATGGATAATGTTGGGTTGATAAACCAAACATGTGATCAATATTTGACTTATTTCACAAGAGGGCAGTGAAAAATCAGCGGAATTTCTATAATGTGTTGTTTGAACTACGGGTTTTTTTTCTTTAACATAACTTCGGTAAAGCAAAACAGAGAGGTGAGCGAGTTGGAACTGGGTCATTATGGCGTGAATGCATCGCAAAAAAAAAAGGGAACACCACAAGCACTTGTGATTGTTCACTTATTGTGCTTGTCCTTTTTTACGCAGCAATAACGCCATAATAACTTCGGTAAATTGGATCAAGTCGCTGTAGTATTTGCATCACTGATTAGATATGCAACACTAGAAAATCATAGTTTTAGGTTGATTCTATCAAACGTTAATAATTGTTATAGGCAAACCTAACTGGGTAAAATATATTTTTGGTCTTGTAAGTACACATCAACGGTAACATTTGTCCGCTTCCCATATTAATAAACGCCAGGTCGAGGTCTACCACTGCGTAAAAATTATTTGAATAGAATATGTAAGCTGAACTAATAAAAATTGTATAACTAAAATCGGTGGTAATTCTTTATAAATGTAGTGAATTGAGGTAGGGCAATGTAAATGGTACAGACTTTTAGAACGCATACACGCACTCATACTTATGAAAAAGTGTTCGTGGTTGGATGAATGGTATCTGAGATATTATCGTACAAGTATACTAGCCTCTTCGCGGGACGTGGTGCTTTCAGGAAAAGAAAGAGAGGGCGAAACAAACTGATGATACGAGGAATGCAAAAAAAAAAAAAAGAAGACGAGTTGCTTGGCAGAATGAGTCGTGCAGCGCTCGACGTTTCTGTGAAAAAAAGTGGGGGGGGGGGGGGGGTAGTAAAGTTAACCCATATGACAGCCCGGCTCAACAGTCTAAGACGGAGGGGACATTGTAGTGAAATAAAGAAAGAAAGAAAGAAGGAAAGAAAGTAAGTAAGAAAGAAAGAAAGAAAAAAGAAAGAAAGGAAGAAAGAAAGGAGAAGGCACCCTTCCGAAAAATAGCCGTATTTTCTGAGTTGGTAAAGGGAGAGGTTACTATCCTTGCTGCTGCCTTTTTTCTCTCTTTTCAGTCGTGCTGCCGTGGCTGTGGCTGCAGGTTTTTTTTTTAGGTGGAAGACAGGAGTGCGAACAGTGCTGAGACGCAGTTTTGACCTGGGAAATGCAACGACACTGACTTGTGAAAAGAAGAGGGGAAAAGAAAATTTCTTCAAGCCAGGTACGCTCGTTGTGGCGCTTCTGTGGACCCCGAACATGTGCTCAAATCTTTTAGTTGAGTAAACTGGTCGGCCTTCTCTTATTTCTGTGAAAATACAGTTGGATTAGGTGGCGTAATGTTTGTGTCTTTTATTGCTTATTTATATTGTTACGTTGTAATGAAGTTTTTCCTTATTTTGTGCTTGAAGCTGTTCGTCTTGAAGAAATACATGTCATGCTCATACAATAACATCTTTGAAAAATTTTCACAACGACAAGTACCAAAATAGAATGGGCAGTGCAAATTAAACAATAAAACAATGCCAACGAATCCCAAAAAATATTTTACAAAGGAGGCAAAGTTTGGCTTCTCTTAAACACAGGCCGCAACCATGTATACTTAAGGGTTCACTTTGCTAGAAGTATGACGATGAGCACGCACTAAAATGCGACTGTAATAATCAAAATTATTGTTTGACAAAATTAAGAAATTATTGGGAGGGGCATTGCTGATGTCGTCTAGAAGAGTACCAGAATAAGCTTATTGTAGTCAAAGATTGCTTTTGAATGTTCAAGTAAAAGTAGAGCTATCGATTTAGAAATATATAGAAAACTTTGGCCAGTTTTTAACTTTGTTCGCGTCAGAGAGGTATGTTTTTATCATGTTGCATCTGTCTCACACCAGATTACACCGGACGTGCTTCTTGATATTGAACGCTTATCCTGTCTTTGTCTTTGTGTGTGTGTGTGTGTGTGTGTGTGTGTGTGTGTGTGTGTGTGCGTGTCTGTGTGTGTGTGTGTGTGTGTGTGTGTGTGCGCATGTGTGGTCAGATTTAGAAGTTGCTTCTTCTTATAGACTCACACACTGTATAGTGTTCATGGCTTGAGTGCTCTCATTTTCCGTGCCTATCGCATGATTGGCAGCTTCATGTATACTTTTTTTTGCTAAATTATGCAGGAAAGAACCAGCTCAACCCTTGCGTCATCAATGAATCTGATTGAGGGTCCTTCGGAGATGCTGAAGAGTTGTTCTCGGTGGTCACGCTTTCTTTGTCTGTCTTGCATTATTTTGGAGCATTATGGGGCTCATTTTAAAGCGCTGCGCTTCAAACTTGAGTGCTGTTGATTTCATCTGATCTGTCTTATTGTGCTTTTTTAATGGTTTTTGGCATGTTTGTTTATTCTTCTCTCCTTTTTTTAAATGCTGGGTAATCATCCAGAATTGGCAGCTTAATTTGAATAAATCAAAGAATAAGGACTCAAGTATTTCCTTGGATTTCATCTGCTACGCTCTGTGGAAAAGAATACACAGTACCGCTGCAGTGCTTGCATGAGAATAGGTACTTCTTTCATCTAAGCGATGCGGGAAACGATCAACATAAATAAATAAAAACCAGAGCCAACACGTTAACACGGGTCCTCCTTACTGAAATTCTGTATGTACGAAGCAAGCACAGTCGTGAAATACTCCGGAGGTACCGCACAAAAGCTCCGGGTAGCCGGAGTGAAAAATCTGTTAAAAGTACTCCGGGTGCGCCACGCAATTCTTCCGGTGAGCCGGAGCACAAATTGCTCCGCATAGGGCTAGAGGACAAGAGTTTTACTCCGACATTGAAGTAATCTTTTTTACAGATGCCATGACCGGTTGATTGACTGCCAAGCCAGCAATTTAAACAGCTGCTCTGCAGTAATTAATCTGATATGTTGTTTGCGAATGCCAGAGTAGCAAAAATCTGTGATTCTCACACGTATCCTTGTGTTTACTGTCACTATCATTGCGCAGACGAAAAAAAGTTGGCCCCGCCTCCGCATGCTACACTGCAAATGTCGCCGAAAGACGATAGTCTTTCGTCTGGAGAGAGTGAATAAAACGTTTATTTGATGTTCTGCGCAAGAAAATCGGTGAATGGTATTCTGGAGGTGCTGCGTTAGAGTGCCTCGAGCGTGCAGCGGAGGCGAACGAGCGCATGAAGTCACGTCACACGTGAGACATGAGCGCTATCTAGCAGTTATCTTAGAAAACGAAGCGCGTGCGCCCTGCGCGCCCGTCTCGAAGGTGATAAGGTGTAGAACGCAAGGCGATGGGTAGGTGCCACCACCGTGTCGTCTTAGCAAAGCGTTGGAAAATACCTGCCTTTTTGTGCAAGCTTTGCATGGTCAGCGCCACGTGAAAAACGCTATGGTCCTTATAATTACTTAGGTATGCTTTTTTCTAGCAAGAGACACGCATACATAATATTGGCGCGTTGTTGTGGTGCCTCAGATATGCGCAATAATTGCTTTTTAATTAACAATCACACATACATGAACGCTGAATCTTGAGCAATATTGGTGGGCGCTGCGGATGCGATCGGCTGTTTGGAGTATCACTTGGCCACTTTGGTGCCGTTTAGGGTACCGTTAAGGGCGGACAAACAGACAAACAGACAAAGAGACCTTTAAAATAACCTAAGGAAAATGGCAGGCGTGCCCTTATTTTTATGACTGCTGAAAAAGCTAACGTCTTCGGTCGTGTCTCGCGTAAAGGCGCGTCTCGATGCCTAGTGTGCTTGACCCGTATAAATATATAAATGAATCGTGTGTTTGTGTGAGCAAGAAGCATCACAAGAGTTATTTCTTCCCCGGCGCTTGGGTTAACACCTGTGCCCTGCTCCTCGGTCACATCAAATGGATGGCAGAGGTGGGATCTAGTTGTGTTTTTTTATGGTGCCAAAGCTGATGAGTGCTAACTTCTGTAGAGATTCTGCTAGGTGCTTTGAATAGATGCTGAGGTTTATCTGAATTGGTACAGTGGTTGCTGTTTTGTGATGGCTTGTGTATTTTAGCGGTACCTTCCCGGCAGTTTTAATGGAAGTCTGCGCGAGGGGGGACCCTGGATTTGAACAAGTTAAGAAAAGCGCATTTAGTGGTTTGTACGAGGAGCTGGGGATCGAGGTGGCGACGATACATAGAAAGCCAAACTTGATAGAGGCGGTTAAAGAGTCCAGCGTGGATGAGGAGGAACTTTCGGAGTGCTGGGAGCTAATTCAGGAAAGAAGGCAAAGGTCACGAGAAGACGAGGAAAGATGCACTGTCAGGCTTAAATAAAAAGTGCTAAGCCAAAAAAAGGAGCTTGAAAAATTTAGGCTTGAGCAGCAGATCACAGAGGCAAAACGTGCGAGTTGTCAGGGAACAGAAAATGCAGAAATTCATGCAGACGCACGAGTGAGCATGGTGAATTTCTCAGCCTTCTGAAATGAGCGAGGACGTTTCATTGTTTCTTGTAAATTTGGAAAGAACTTGTCTGAGCATGGGCTTTGATTGTGCCACATGGTCACAAAAACTGCTATTGGTTTCGGCCCTGCGAAGCACCGGAAACGCTTGCGCGTTTGCCAAAACAGGCGCGGAGGATTATAACAAAGTGAAGGCTGTGCTCCTAAAGAAATTCCGGCTTTCACTAGAAGCGTTTTGACGCCTGTTTAGAGACGCTCAAAAGAAAGCTGGCGAAACATTTCAGGAGTTTGGATTCAGCATGAAGGCCGATTCGGTAGAGCGGCTAAAAGTCGGTGTTTACGAGGATCGGGACAAGCTAGTAGATCTTATTTGTCTTGAGCAATTTTATGGGTGCTTGGATGAGAAAACTCGCCTATAGGTTCAGGATAGACCGGCCGAGGAATACACCAAACTCATGGCCGAACTAGCCGATGAATACACCATCTGTTGCCAGTCCGGGGGAGCACGCGTGATCGCCCGTTCAGCAAACAGCCGCTCGAAAATTGCCTTGTACGTAAAGGCACTACAAAGAATGTACCCGAGAATGAAGCAAAGGAAAACTCAGGAAAAGAAAAAGTTTTGAGGAAAAGAAGCTGTTGATGTGTTTCCGGTGCCAAGAGGCAGGACACATAGTAGCTGGCTGCCGGAAACCCAACTTAGCTCGGTAACGGGTGTTCACGACGAAAATATGCATATCTTAAAGCCTAAAGGGTAAACGGAATGCATTGCAGAGTACTTTGTGACACCGCCACCAGAATCGACCTCGGCCAGGTCGATTACATAGAAGATGAAAATTTCTTAGGCAAGGTCGCATTTATAAAGCAGCTGGCAGAAAAGAACAGCGTTTGCCTGCCTATCGCAAAAATAAAGATTGGGGGCCGTTTGGGGTGCTAGAGACCGATGCGGCAGTGTCTCAGAGTCTGACGAAGCAGCATCATTACCTGTTCTCAAACAAGTCAAACTTTCTTTGAAAAGAAATGGGTCTTCACTTCAGAGGACTCGGGGCACAGGGGATTAAGCTGAAGCCGAGACGGGGGAAACGGCGACGCCCTAAGTCCAGGTGGGTAAAAACGGAACAGTACTTTGAGTTACTGTGCATGCTACGAGTGATTAGTCTTGCGTGCGTGAGTGTGTTTCGAGTTCGGCTGGTCACTACCATTGTGTTGACCTCTGCTCTGCAATAAATTGTGAAATCTGCTTTGCCATAGCTTGCTCCTGGCGAATCTCAGGAGGGCTGAGTGTTCCCAGAGTAGATGTACTGTTAGAGCCCCCCACCCCCCCCACCCCACACACAAAAGCCAAAGAAGCTCAGCTATTGCTACTGGCTCAGGAAGTACCAGCTTCTGAGGACAGCGGCCTTCATTCAGCGCCATGTGACACGTCCAACCAAGGGGCGACCAGGCAACGGTGACTGGACCTCTGCGGCTGTGGACCGTCCTATGCTGTGACCAAGCGTGTGTTGTACGTGCACTGTGAGTGATTGCAACGCTAAGGTGTGCGTTTGTGCCTGCCGTAAGGACCTGCGTGGTGAGCGTCTCTGGGTTGTGGTGGACAGCGAGCGTGACGCACAAGGAGACGTACGATGGTCACTTCAGAGAGCAGTGGCACTGCAGCCCTTACGTGACCTCTTCGGGCGGCCGACGAACTGTTATGACTGGCAATGCAAGCATCCGGCCAGCAAAAGACAGTCATCAGCGAGGCCTTCTAACGTGGTCTACGTGCTGCAGGAACGCGAGAGGTGTCCGTGTCCACCACATGGAATGCGCATCAGCGTCACAGGGACACGCAGTCGGCCTTTGACAAGAAGCGCGGGCACGGACCGGCGATGTAAAAGGAGCGTCGCGTGTGCGCTGGGAGCGCTCTCCCTCTGGCCTTCATTACGACTGGTCGTGTCTCGTGTAAAGGCGTGTCTCGACGCCTATTCCGCTTGACCCGTGCAAATATGTAAATGAATTGTGTGTTTGTGTGAGCACAAAGCCTGGCAAGAGTTCTTCCTTCCCCGTCGCCTGGGTGTGCTCCACTCCTCGGTCACATCAGCATCAATAAAAATATTATGAAATCGCTGATACCGCTTATTGTTATGGCAGGAAGGTTTCGTTTACTACCAAAGGTACACAAGCCTAATAACCCCGATCGTCACATTGTTTCCGCTATTGGCACGGTCACTGAACCTCTTTTCTGGCTACGTTTATTCTCTTATCGAAGAAATTCCCGCCTTGATTCCCTCGTATCTTCGGGACACTAACCCATCCTTGAATGACACTGTTGATCTTGACGTCCCCGACAAAGCGCTACTAGTTACTCTAGACATAACTTCTCTCTACACAAATATCTCAAGCGACAGCATTCAGTCCGTGCAGTTCAGTGCAGTTCAGTTCAGTGAATATGACGAATTTTTACTAGACGAGCCTACTGATAGCTCAACTCCAGCCTTCCTTTTAAAACTAATCCTGGAGCAAAATAACTTCCAATTCAAGAAAGCCAGCAAGTACAGACAAGTGGCACCTCGATGAGTGCTAAAATACGATCGAATTGTGCCAGTATATTCTTGGGCGCATTGGAAGACAGGTTTCTTGCCACGTGCACCCTAAAATCATTTTACTGTAAGCGCTTTAGAGACAATATTATTTTTGTTATGGCATCATGGGGAAAGTGAACTTTTGTCGTTTGTGGCAAGCTTTAACGATTTTTCTCCATCAACAATATTCTCGTCTGTCTACTCACCATAAAAAAACTGTCTGGACGCACCGGTATGTATATCAGGTGATCAACTAAAGACAAAGCTTTACAGAAAGCCGACTGACAGACACCGCTACCTTCACTTTGAATGTAGCCACGGAAAGCAAAATAAGGCAGGCATACCGTACAGCCAGGCGCTCCGTTTTAAAAGGTTGTGCTCTTCACAATCTGATTTCCAAGATAATTGTGACAAACTAAGTAATGCGCTAAAAATACAAAAGTACCCACCTCCAATAATTGACGATGCCATTAAACGTGTAGGTGCAATGGACAGGACCGAGCTCCTTCACTCCAACAAGCTGCTCAACAGAGACCATCTACAAGCCTAATGTTAACGCATTCCGCATCAGCACCAAACGTTAACCACATCCTACGAAGGCACCACAACATTCTCGTGCAGAGCGACTGTCTGAAGAACACATTTTAGGAATCGCCATGTGTAGTGCATCGTCGGTCGAGAAGCTTGCGCAATATGCTGAGTTCATCTGTATTAACCCCTC
Organism: Rhipicephalus microplus; assembly: GCF_013339725.1. NCBI lineage: Eukaryota > Metazoa > Arthropoda > Arachnida > Ixodida > Ixodidae > Rhipicephalus > Rhipicephalus microplus. The sequence goes on along the minus strand of NC_051172.1, from coordinate 12,481,455 downwards.
CTGTCTTTTTTCAGGTTGTGACCTTTGCCCCGCCGCGGTGGTCTAGTGGCTAAGGTACTCGGCTGCTGACCCGCAAGTCACGGGATCAAATCCCGGCTGCGGCGGCTGCATTTCCGATGGAGGTGAAAATGTTCTAGGCCCGTGTGCTCAGATTTGGGTGCACGTTAAAAAACCCCAGGTGGTCGAAATTTCCGGAGCCCTCCACTACGGCGTATCTCATAATCATATGGTGGTTTTGGGGCGTAAAACCCCACCTATCAATCAATCAGGTTATGGCCTTTGTCGCAAACCACGTTGTAAAGTGTTCGTAAACATGATCACCTCTATTTAAGCCCAGAGTTCAGCGTCAAATTTCACAATTAAAATAAAGGGGATTACGATTGCGATACAAGAAACTGTATGCACCTACTTGAGGGCTCAGCCTGTAAGCTTCAGTACATAGGCCAGACAGTGACACCATCCAGATTGCTCTTTATTAATCACAACGCGCATGCCACAGCTTTTCCTAACCTGCCCTTATCTAAACACCTGAATAGGACAGGGCACTGACTCAATTACACAACAGCAACCATTTTATATAATCTGGTTTGCAATCTCACCACGAACGGGAAGCACGCGAATCATTCCTCATCTACAAATTGAAGGTATTGTCATCCAGCATCAACGAAAGCGAAGGAAAGTTGGCGTTTCTGGGCACAAGATAAGCAACAGGATCACCATGTGACGGACCAGGCTAAATTATATATCACATGTTTGCTGCTTTCATCAGTTCTCAACCTGTAACCTACGTTTTCGTATACTCCATTATTATGAGTGCCATGTATACAAGTTTTACTTAGGCGTTCATTTAGGTCCGCTCGGTGTCGGTCGCTGTGCGCCACTAGCAACGTGAAAAAAAAAGCCTGTGGATCTGCATTGCAGTCAGCGGCAAAGCCAGCCAGCATCACTGAATCTTTTGCTTCTTTCTTGGCAGGCGAGTCCTTAAACTTCACCTTGTATATAGTTCATTCGGTTATTGACGCTGACTGCACTGCGATGCCTTCCTTGTGTTCATCATGTTCCTAGCCCGTCGAGAGCACATTTTTGGTGTGCTCTATAGCTGTAAAGGAAGCTTTCACCTAGGTAAAAACTGTTCCGCGATAACAGACGATGCTTATATCAAAATGTTTACGGTTAAGCGTGAAACATGAGAGTGTCACACGTGTAAGCGTCGTTTGGGTTCGGGTGATAGTGATGCCTTACTTGGACCCAGTTTTCTACTGGCAATACCAAATTGGACCAGTTAACTAGCACTGTTGACATGTTTGTGTCAAAAGTTGAGGAACTGCTTTCTTTCAAAGAAACTTGTGAAAAGATGGTGGACACAGTGACAAAAACTTAAAAGGCTATTTTCCTGCCGGAAAAATACGATTCCATTCTCTCCATTATGACTTCTAATCAAGTCGAAGTATCTCATCTAAGAAATCAGGTGGAATATGTTCCTGTTACCGTTACCCGCCAACCATAAGTCCTTGATAGAGCGACGGGGCAAATAAATGAGCTCGAACAATATGGCAGACGCTGTACCTTTGAAATTCATGGTCTTGCTTCCAAAACTGGCGAAAACCTGATATATTTTATTAGTGACTTAGCGGGACGATTGAACCTAGCAAACTTTCATAAAGAAGAAATATGTAAGATGCATCGTTTGCCGACCCACGATAAATCTAGCCCTAGCCCGTCTATTCTTGTACAAGTACAGAACACAAAAGAAAAATGGCTTTGAGCTCGAAAAGGGACTTCGCGGTCTTGCCCGATCCGATCAGTTTCCTCGTTTGTTTATTAACGGAAACTTGACACGTATGAACCAAGAGCTAGCTGTTCCATTTGGCCCGATCGAAAGAAAAATACAACGGTTATAACTTTTTGTGGACGATAGACGAAAGGTGCTCGCAAGAAAAGCTGAAAGAGCACCTACCATTCGGATCGAGAAACAGGGAGACTTGGATAGGCTTGGCTAAAAATGGCGAATGTAGAAAGTATCCCCTGCACCGATTTTCCGAAAGCAGCTAAATTCCTTTCCGATGCCTCATCTGAAAGCGTTAAGGTTGCGCATGCGAATATTCGTAGTCTTGGGAAACGTTGGGATTAATTCTGTGCCCATCACTTCATCATCTCACCTAACTTTCGATGCTTTTGTCCTTACTGAAATTAATCTTCCATTCGAACTTTTTGCATAGTTTGCTCTGCCGGGTTACGAAGGCTTTTCTTACACACGGCCAACAAGAACAGAAGGAGGCATTGCAGTTTTTATAAGTAATAGATGGGCAGCTTCCCAATTATCCGTTTCCTTTTCTCAAGCCAAAGTGTTGGTGCTGCGATTGAATAAGCCCTCTTTTTCGGTGGTCCTCTTATTGTTGTACTGGCCTCACAGTTTCAATGTGCAGCTTTTCTTATCCAAACTTGAATTCCCACTATCATCCCTATCATTGGAAGAGCATGTGTGCATCACAGGTGACGTCAGTATTGATCTTTGGCGTCCCACTGTGGGCCTCGTTGCTGATTATCTAGACGGCCTTTCGAAATGGGGCTTACAGTGCGGAATAAATCAGGCGACTCGCGAGGAATTTTTGGCTGGCAAGCTTGTCTTCTCGTGCATTGACCACGTTTTTGTGCGTGCGCAAAATCCGTCCATAAAACCCGCAATAGTACAGGCGATGCTTTGAACTTTATTTATTTCAACATTCGGGATGCTGAGGGCCGTGGTCAAAAAGCCTCTAATGGGCTTGACTGGGACCACGACCCCTTACAAATGGGCAGCATAGGCAACACTTTTATTGCAGTGACAATGCACAAAAATTTGAGCAAGCATAAAGCATAAAGTATAATAAGCATGAGCATAATAAAGCATAAGCATAATAAAGCATGAAGATTGAAAAGTAATAAACTCAAAGAAATGACCGTAATGATTTCCTTACACATACGATATCAATAAGAGAGTGTAACAATGCAAGAAAAGAAGATCGCAAGATTAGCACCAAAGTAAAAAAAATATGGGGCATGTGCCCATACGCTTACTACCCTTACAATCAGAACAGTCACTCAAATGGAAGACGATATGGCATTCAAGTGAAACGGCAGGAGGAAGCGCAGCAATTCTTTGCCGTTGTTAGTGCGCGTGCGCGGGATAAGCCATGTGTGATTGAAACGCGTGTTATAAAGAACTTTGCGGTGGTTTAGGTTGGCAATGGTTCCTAAAATGTTGTCGCCTTTTAATCCTGCCTGGTAGCGTTTCACAAGCATTGCGCGGTAGTATTCAGGTAGAGGTAGCAGCTTCATGTCGTGAAATATGGGAGTGGTGTGACTGCGATATGGAGCATTTGCAACGGCACGAACAGCCCTTTTCTGTATGACGTGCAGTTTGCGGATATTTGTTAGAGTTGTCGTACCCCAAACCAGATGACAGTAGTTGACGTGAGATAAAAACAGGGATTTATAGATGAGAAGTTTAACTGCCTTAGGTAGCGAGAAACGCACCCGGGATAATATGCCCGAAATCCTTGATATAGTGCCACATAGTTTTTCAGTGTGTGCGTTCCAAGACATGTGTTGATCGAAAATTATTCCCAGACACATAATACGCTGTACTATCTCAAGTTCTGAACTGCCAAGTTTTAATGGGACATGACAAGGGGTTTGTTTATTTTTCGGCCTGAAATATACAGCTTTTGTTTTTGATGTGTTAAGTTTTAAACAGTTAACGCATGTCCACGTGGCCAACTTCGCCAGTACCTCATTTGCGTCATTAATTAAGTTTGTATAATTTTCAGCAGTAAGAAGCAAGGTTGTATCATCAGCGTATATAATACATTTTACAGACGCGTCAATTTTTACAATATCATTTATGTATATACAAAAAAGCAGAGGCCCTAATATGCTACCTTGTGTTTACGACACTATTGTGTTTATGAAAATGACACATTGTCGAAGTTCCCTTGGTTCAAGGTAACTCCATTTGTTATCGCTACCACTGCAATCGATTGCTGCAGGGTAAAGTGCGACGTGCTACGCTAAATATATTTGTAGAAGGAAAAAGTTACGTGAAAAAATTGTGAATTCAAGAACTATTCTGTTTAATGCACAACCGTGGTTAGTCTGGGTATTCGGTGGCTGAATTTAAAACTAGAGGAACAAAACGCCCGAGAAAGGCTTCCATGGCGTGCGTGAGAAGAGCGCGACGACTATCGAGTTTCAAGAAGGGAGTACGTTTGCGGAAAGGCCTGAACACGGTTAGCAGAAGGACGGCACGCTGCACCGAAACCACGCTGATCCCGACACGGGGGACCCTGAGCAAACACTCGGGAGGGGCGCCACAATAAGAGAGAGAGCGCCATTGATTTGGTCGCGTGGCACACTCAGCCGCGCTCCACGGCCGGATTAAGGCGGCAAATTGCTTCCTCGGCGCCGCGCTGCTGTTGCACGCGGGGTTAGCGAAGTTCGCGCAGCCAACCGCATACGTGCGCCGCCGCAGTGATTACGCGTTGTCTCGAAGGAAATCAGGCCCGTTGTTTGTTTCTTCAAGTGGAGCGTCATCCCTGCGCCCTCATTAAAGAGCGCAATTAAGTGCAGGAAGGCTCCGACGGAATGACACATTGCGCAGACTTTCTTTGCCGCGGAAAGCAGCTGCGTTGGAGTCATGCCTAGGCGGTTGACAAGCACAGATGAGGTATAGCTTGCCTCACGGCAAAAGTAAAGCGATAGAAGTGGCGCAGGTTTCTGGTCCTGCCATGACGGTGGCTGAGTTGAACAAATTTGCTACGAGGAGGTAGAATAAGCAGTAAAAAAGGATTGTAGCCCAAGTCAAGGGAAATTGCAGTGCAAACGTAAGAATAAAACATAAAGGGAAATAAACACTAGATAATCATGGTACTGCCTCGAGATATAATACATATCTTTGGGAAATAAGCTGAACAAAATCTACTCTGCAAGTTGGCCCCTTCTTTCTAAAGCATGGACGTCAAAAGTCCCTAACAGAGAAACAAAGAACGGAATACAATATATACATATTTACTTGAGTGTATAATAGGACGTAGAACGAATGAGCCAATTGAAGTGCGGTGGTCATATATATATAGGTTAGCGATGTCGAGAATAGCCTTTAATCTGAGTGGAAGGAAAAGAGCGACATAACACACTAAAAAAACCACTTGAGAACAAAGTCGCTGCTTAAAAACAAGAACTAAATACCGACATAGAGCAAATATACGAAACCAATTTATGAGAAAAAAACTCAAACGCGAGGTACAGCATCCAGGGAAGAAACAGACCAATTACAAAAGTCTGAATAAATAAACGGCAACACAAGAAAGTGTCTGCCTTAAAATATAAGTAGGATTCCCTCAACTAACGAATCTGAATAATAAGAAAACAGTCAGTGCAACAAGAAACTACAATGCCAAACAAACGGATGCAACCTTAACAGAAACGAGGCGGCATAGGCAGGGAGCTGAAAGCCAATTCTGTTTGAGGATAACCAAAATGCACAGAGTAAATGTTAAGCAGATCAATAATATTTGCAATTTGAATGACATTGTGAAAGTGGCAGAAATATATTGCTCGGAACTGTACGTTTCGCATTTAATTCATCCATAAACAAGTGAAAACAATGTAGAGCAACGCCGTAAATCTCCATCTATAAGAAATGCGGCCAAAGTAGGTAGCATATTAGGCGATTTGATGAAGGCTGATAGGCATTTAGACAAAAAACCTTACGGTACTTTACGTTAAGTGCTTAAAACATGCAAAGCACCGGTGAAATGGGAAAAAAAAAACTTACGGTATATGAATAAACAAGGAAGGGGCACTAAAGGCGAAGTAACTTAGACTCATGCGAAACATAAACAACTTTATGGGGTCAAGAGATTTGGTCGGAAGGTCCCCGCCTAAACAGCGGTCAGATCCCATTGCATGCTCTTGGTGTCCTTGGCAGGCTGGATATGATTTTCGGAGGTTATCAGGCCTCCAACTGCCCATCATTATCTATTTTGCGGCCCTGTAGAAACATTGGAGGGCAAGTCCAGAGAATGTGTCTCAAATCCACCCGTTTCTTAGACCTATAATGTTACTTTCGATGGTATATAAAATACTCACGACCATTATTTCAAACACAATAAGAGAAACACCTGACTTTAGGCAACTAGAAGAGGAAGCGGTTTCACGAAAAGATATTTTTCGATGGACACCAGCAGTTTCAGTGAGTAAGAAAACTCGAACATTACACTCATGCACAAGAAGTGAGACGTAAAAGACTAGAATAGCTACAGGCCTATCAGCTTACTTTCAGCAATATACCTAATCTTTATGAAGGCAATTTCAAACATCATAAGAAAAACACTTGATTTCGAGAAACTTAGAGGTCAAGTCAGGTAAAGGAAAGTATACTCTACGATGGGTCACATTCATGTTATCAATTAACTACATAATGGAGAAACCTGCTGAATACAACAAACCCGTTTATTTAGCTTGCATGGACTACGAAAGGACCTTCCATTTAGTGGGGACACTATCAGAAAAGCACCAAGTCAGCAAGAAGAACCTAAAACTGATGTCAACACTTTAGCCAGGATCTATAAAGACTCCACAGCTACCTATCCCCCTCCCTTCACAGACGAAGAAAAGCGAGAAAATTGCAATATAAAAAATTACAATAGAAAAAAGAATTAGCCAAAACACAAAATGGCCCCAGTTATATTCTTTGCATGCTTAAAAGAAATGTTTAAACAGCTCGACTGCAAAGAAGCACGAATTGAAGTTAGCGAAGAATATCACAGCAAACTACGATTTGGAGATGACTTATAACTTTCAGTAACGATGACAATAATGAGCAACAAATGGTTGAGGAATTCAACTGTGAAATCGGTAAAGTAGGCCTCAAGTTTAATACGATGAAGGCAGAATAGGTTGGCCACAGCGAAAGAGTTCATCTTTGAAAATCATACATTAGAGTGTGTATAAAACTCTGTATACCTAAAGCAGGTACTAACAGGACAGCCTAAGCAGGAAAAGGAATCACCGAAGAATAGGGATGGCCAGGAGAGCATTCGGCAGGCACACCAAAATAATGCCAGGAAATCTGTCACTGTCATTAAAGTGAAAGCATACAATCACTGTCTGTCTGTCTGTCTGTCTGTCTGTCTGTCTGTCTGTCTGTCTGTCTGTCTGTCTGTCTGTCTGTCTGTCCACACCAAAAACCAAATAGTATGAGAGGGTAAGATGGCTGGACAAATACGACTCGCTGGTCATGACATGAGCCCCGCCGCGGTGGTCAAGTGGCTAAGGTACTCGGCTGCTGACCCGCAGGGCGCGGGTTCGAATCCCGGCTGCGGCGGCTGCATTTCCGATGGAGGCGGAAATGTTGTAGGCCCGTGTGCTCAGATTTGGGTGCACGTTAAAGAACCCCAGGTGGTCTAAATTTCCGGAGCCCTCCACTACGGCGTCTCTCATAATCATATAGTGGTTTTGGGACGTTAAACCCCACATATCAATCAATCAATCAATCAAGCCTTCCACCTTCATTATTTCGCGCTCTATACAGAATAGCACAATTGAATATGCATGTTAATGAAATATCACACCGCGATTATAGGCCTCTAGGAACCTGAAGTAACTGTTGAACAGCAGTTCGTCGCCCAGTCACGAATGATTCGTTGTATAAGACTGAAATTCTGTAACGGAAAGGCGTCGCACAAGATGAAAACAAGAGAAAGACAAACGGCTGCTTATATTATTGCGAAATATTTATTTTGTTTATTTATTTATTAACTTATATATTTACTTATTTATTCATTCATCCTTAATGCTCGTTGGCATTACATAGGGGGCGGGGATTATATTCACACATAATGTCAATACGAACACCGAAGCATGAAATGAAAAATAAACATAAACTAATATGAACAAAAAATTACTATATTTATAACTCCAAAGAAAGCATAATCGGGAAAGCTGGCGAGGATGAACATTCTCACCCTGAACTAGTGGGAAGAGTAGCCAAGCCAACGCACAAATTTGTGCTTGTAGAAGGGTGCGTAATAGGGTGCATGCCAATCACTATGCGCCCATACACAAATCTGACACACCAATTATAAATATGACACATGCTCACAGACACGTTCTTCAGCCTAGCCATTTCCGCCTCGTCCAGGATTCCTCGTTTCAGCTGCTGCCGACGACGCATGACAACTGCACAATGCTGAAATTCAGGAAAGCTGAAGCAGCCTCGGCATGGGAGAGCAAGGTGGCCAGATGCCGCTGACGAAGCCCTGTAAGCGTGTTCTTTCAGTAGCTCTTTCAGACACTGCCCCATTCAGCCGATGTACCACTTGACACAAGACAGTGGTTAATACACTCCAACCTCCACGCATGAAACGAGCTCACTCCCATGCTTAAATCTGCAAGCGCGGCTTTTCTGAGCAACAGCTAGTCAGCCTCTCAGAGCCAGAGAAAACCACGTCCACCTGGCGTCGGCCGGCTATTCTCCCCAATGGTTACAGGCCATGCAATGAATGTAAGGAATGACGACAAAATTTAGCTTGTTTCCACAGGTTTGAACAAGCGTCCCCGGCATGATTTGCATTTCTTTCAGCAAACAACCACCAAATGCCGCCAATACGGGAAACAGACTTCAGAATCGCTTAGACATTCAGCGTGCACGTCGAAGCTGACCTGGCTCTTAATGGTCATTGTGAGCGTATACTACCATCTGAAATCACGATGCAGAGACGCCGTAGTAGAGGGCTCTGAAAAATTTTACCATCTGATGATCTTTGACGTGCACATTTTTAATCTAAGTACACGGACCTCAAGCATTTTGACCTTCACGGAAATGCAGCCACCGCTGAGGGGATTGAGGCCGCTCGGCAACCAGCCTGGGACGACATCAGCGACTACCCGCGCGGCCCAGTGGGACCTGAAAATGGCGCTGGGGCCCGATCGAGAATGCATTAACTCCGGCCGACACCACACACGAGCCATAAAGTGCGGCGACATCGTCGAAATGTGGCCTATAAGCCGTTTATATACTGCTCACAGGTGGGTATACGCTACGGCAAATGTATTCGTTCGGACAATATCTGCCTAATTGTGTTGCGGTGCCCTCTGCATGTTCAGTGTTTCACTATATCATTGGTAAAACTGCTATTACTAGCAGGTGATATTGAAACAAACGCAGGTCCCGATTTGTCGAACCTTTCCAAGCTGAACCAGCTGATGATTACAGAAACCAAAGAAGATCCGAAGAAGATCCAAAAAAAAGAAACCAAAGAAGATCCGAAGAAGATCCAAAAAAAAAGAAACCAAAGAAGATCGACCTGAATGAAAACGAAAAAAATTAGAAGAACTAACCGTTTCGGACTACAAGATCTCATCGTGCATAGAACATGTTAACAATCTTCGAAGAGTTTTAACATTCCTATAGCATGGCGTTCCAGAAAACACAACAAGACAAGGACTAGCTCAAAGAACTGGTTTGCAAAAACTGTTTTAAAGGAATGTCTGAAGCTTGATCCCATAGCCATTGAGAGAACTCACGAGATAGGTAAAGAATGATCCAATGAACTCAAGCTTATCACTTTCAAACTTGTCGACTGCAGAGAGAAAATCAAAATTTCTAAAAATTGCCGCTATCCTAAGGGTACCGCCTACTCCATTAGCGAATGTCTTTCTGCCCGAGTGCGTCAGATGTGAAAAGCTACGGCTTGCAGGCAAACCCAAAAAGCAAGTATGATTTTCGGATAGCTTTAAATGTTGACAAACTGCGTATCAATAGAGAATTATGCATTACAACGAGGTAAAAAAAAACATCGTTGATCAAATCCCATCTGCTTTTCAAGCAAGAAAAAAAAACGGTCAATCCGAGTGACGGGCATTTCGCCTCCGTTGTCGCACCATGCAAGAGCGACAGAAATAACGTTCGCAAAAGTCACTGTGCGTAAAGTAACTTCACTTGAATTTTTTTGTTCTCAATGCCAATCCAGATTTCCTAGCTATTACGGAAACATGCCTAAACAAATACATGAAGCATTTTGAAATAGCTGTACCAGGATACTTCGTCATACGCAAAGATAGGCCAACACTCCTATTTCGATAAAGCACAATTTTTTTTTTCACAGTTCTTCTTGTTGTCGACAATTAGATTCTTAACCTTCAGTGCAGCTTATGACACCAACATGCTATATTACCCGAGTTTTTAATTTTCCTTTTTCAGAGACTTAGCAGACGACAAGAACAAGGACATGAAAACACTGTGGCAGAGATTTAAAGGGATCACATCTTTTTTCACCCGTAATTTTGTTGCGACTAAAACAAAACGAACATAGACAACCCGTGGATAAATGGTAACACAGTTCACTATCTATCTGTCTATCTATCTATCTATCTATCTATCTATCTATCTATCTATCTATCTATCTATCTATCTATCTATCTATCTATCTATCTATCTATCTATCTATCTATCTATCTATCTATCTATCTATCTATCTATCTATCTATCTATCTATCTATCTATCTATCTATCTATCTATCTATCTATCTATCTATCTATCTATCTATCTAGCCAGCCGTCTTTGCCTGGGTGCTCTCGTGATGGGGTAAACCAACAAAATTATAGTAGGGGACGGTGAGATTGTTTGAAGAATATGAATCACTGGTCTCGAGATGAATAATGGAACAACCATGTTTTGTACATCTTGAAAACCTTTCTGCTAGACGTGTGGCACAAAGCCACCCACTGGTATGTGCCACAGATGATAGAAATTTTACATCTACCCGGGCACCGCGAAACCGACATGGCAATAATGATAACTAAAAGGCTGAAACTGGCCGTGTACTTGCTTGATTTGCTGGCAAAGCTCATCGAAAGACGATAGTCTTCTGTCTCGAGAGAGAAGGAATGAAACCTTTATTTCACGTTCTGCGCGATAAGGTCAGTGAGTCCGCGATTCCATTGGCTGCTATGAGTAAGCGCTGCGTAAAAGTCACTTTACACTTCTTGAGATATGGACAAGAATTGGCAGATTGATTTATTTGTGGGATTTAACATCCCAGAACCACCATTTGATTATGAGAGACGTCGTAGTGGAGGACTCCGGAGATTTTGACCACCTGGGGTTCTTTAGATCTGGCAGTAAGTCCAGCAAACTAAAGTTCTTCTAGAACGCACAGCCGCAAGTATGTGACATATCACCATGTTGTTTTTGTGAATCGTATAAAAACACCCGCTTTTTGTTCAAAGCGTCGCATTGACATCGCAGCATATTAAGTACAGTGGTCTTTGGAATTACGTATCTATGGCTTTTAAAAATAAAGAAACACTACCTGATTCTTGCGTATCGATGTTCACCTCGAATATGCACAATACTGGCTTTCTAGTTGACGATGTTCACAAGTATGAACGCAGCAAGCAGATCAAGATGGCTAGGCGTTGATTGATTGATTGATTGATTGATTGATTGATTGATTGATTGATTGATACGTGGGGTTTAACGTCCCAAAACCACCATATGATTATGAGAGACGCCGTAGTGGAGGGCTCCGGAAATTTTGACCACCTGGGGGTTCTTTAACGTGCGCCCAAATCTGAGCACACGGGCCTACAGCGTTTCCGCCTCCATCGGAAACGCAGCCGCCGCAGCCGGGATTTGATCCCGCGACCTGCGGGTCAGCAGCCGAGTACGGCTAGGCGTTGAGGATGTGCTGAAAGTTTCGCTAGGTGGTGGAATCGTGCGACACACAGACCAACGAAAACACAGTCAGGCCAAAGTTTCTGCGTCGAAGTACCCCAAGAAAAACTACCGTCTTTAAAATTGCAGCGAAAGTAAGAGAGATGTTATCAAAAGTAATTGGAATGTAAATGTTAAAAAAGAAAAGTGAACGAAAGGTAACTTGCCACTGGCAGGATCCTAACCTGCGACCTTGGATGAGGCGTCTGATGCCTCTGAGATACGGTGGCGGTCATCACCCCCCTCCCCCCGTCCACTTTATACGGTATATCTGTATTTAAACATGGGAGTGTCAGTCTGCGCCACCTGTAGCCTTTATGGCGAGTGTGGAACATTCTTTTTTGCCTGTGTGGCGTCATGTAGTACGTGGTGTCAATTATTACGTAATACGTGCGAACTTTAAGGTCGCAGGTTCGCATCCTGCCATTGTCAAGTTATCTCATCGAGCACTTTTCTTTCTTTCATTTACATTACACTTACTTTTAATAACACTTGCCATGCTTTTGCTGGCATTATTATCTGTTAGCTTTCATTTTATGTTGTTTGCTTATTTCTCCATAATATTGCGCCTAACAAAGCAAAACGAACTCTCGAAATAACAGATTCCTTCATTCATAGCAAGGGACTCGTCCTGGCAGACTTGATGCCAGGAGTTGGTGTGTGAGATATTATTGGTCAGCTGCCATCTCGTAATAATATCGCTTACTACGTGACGCCATACAGACAAGAAACCATGTTCTACACTCGCCGTAATAGCAGCATATAGCACTGACTGATGGTACCACGCTTAAATGCACATGCAAACCTTATAAAACTGGACAGTTCGAAGACGTAGCTCCGTGGTAGAGCATCGAACGCGTTATTCGAAGGTCGCCGGTTCGAATCCTGCTGGTGGCAAGTTATCTTCTCGTCCGCTTTTCTTTCTTACATTTACATTACAATTTCTTCAAATAGCACCCAATATACTTTCCCTGGCATAATAGTCTGTTTGTTCTCAATAACATTGTGTCTTTAACAAAGAAAGATGTGCCGTTAAAATGACACTCTCCTTCAAACATGGGTTATTTAACGGGTGAGCGATATAGGAAGAAGCTGACCCGACAATTGCAAGGAATGAATGTCAGGTTTCCAGCAAGAATGAACCCCAGCATTCGGCGAGGAAATGAGGTATTTTACCACAGCACCACGACAAGTCTCGGAACTACTTCTCGAATAGACCCTAACGTTCGTAAAACGTCAATCGTGGTTTCAGTGATAACTATACAATTTTATAAACACTACATGAAATTCTATGATACAGGCAGTGTTGCATCCGTTACCGAAAAAAGTAACTAAATACGTTACTCGTTACACCAACAAAAAAGGAACGAATCCTTCCCCTACGTTACTTGCAAAAAAAACGAAAACAAAATCACAGCATATCCACGGAGTGAATGATGATGAGTGGGGCGAATCATTCGTCAGTCCATTCGTGTGTCTGCTTGTCTGTCTGTCCATCCGTGCGTTCATCCGTCCGTCTATCTAGTGAACACTCCATGTACCCCCATCTCGCATCTCTCTCCTTCCCCTGCGGCACATACCCGTCTATCCCCTATCGGGTATGTGCCACCGGCGGTTGCGCACGGCAATGGGGGACGCACAAGCCACGCCATAAGAAGCTTCGCCCCTAGAGGTGATGCGTTACCATTACCGTTACCGCAAAAAAGTGACGGACATTGCCTTTGCCTTTACTACATAATCATAAATTTTAATCAGTGTCGTTGCTACAGGAACCCGCAATAAGAATTTTTAAATCTCGAATCTATGTTTCACGTTAAACTTCTGACCCAAACGAGCATTATATTCAGTATCTTATTTAACATGTATTATTTTTATAAACGCGCCAGACCTTAGCAATGTTATAGTGGTTTAAATCTGCTTTTACATGTGATGGCTTGTGGCTCTTTGGCACGTGCTAAAGCCATTTCTCTGAATGCGACATTATACACAACATCAGATTCAATCATCCACACTAGCTACAAGGAAAGTATTACTGAACTTTCAAGCAATTTACAGTAATCAGCTTTTCCTGAATACGAAAAGCCCCTCCAGTGGAGTTCATCGAAATTGGAAACTGGTGGTCCTTGGCCTCTGAAATGGCCGGCCGTGTGCCAGTATAGGCAGTCACGGAAGCCTGCATTGGCGCTTCTCTCTTTTTTTTGAGGAGGGGGGGGGGGTCATTTGTGCGGTTGTGACACTAATGCCCTTGGATCTACTCCTGGCACCTCGTTTAGGCCACCAAAACTTATGAGCGTGCTTCATCGACACTGGCACGCATGTGTGGATGACCTACACAGAAAAGGAATATCCTGACGACACGTTGAATAAAGCCTTTATCGTTTAGTCATGGAAAAAACATTTGTGCGTAAACATTGCTCGTTCACCTTAGCCTGTATAATTACCGTAAACTTTGCGAGCGTTTATGTGAGCGTCTTCATGAACAGCCTCGTTGGCTCAGGGGCTCAATAACCAAAAACGTAGCTTTTTTTGTGATGAAAAAGAAGCAAAACTTGTTTAAAAACAAAGCTGATAAATCTCAGCAACATTGTCGCAACTATTTTGTAGCAAGTGTAATGAAATCTCTCATAAGACATTTTTTCTTAGTAGTTTACTTCGCTGTACAAGTTTCAAGCAATATTTCTTGTCTCTTCGTTGTGCATATATTCCATACACAAGATATCTTTTTTGTAACGGTAATATTTGTGGTTATATTATTATGAACTTTCGAGAACTGGTGATGAAATTAGTTTCTCCGTGTTGAATATGCTCAATATTTTTCGCCTCGTAAATTACGCAGATAAAAAAAAACTGAGTTCCTTTTCAAGCTAGTGGATGCTGTATGCATGAAATATAAAATACACAATAAAACCTAAAATATCATTTTTTGAATTTGTACTAATTTGTCATAGAATTACCCGTTCGCGACAGTGGCGTAGCCAGGGGATGGCATATAGGCCCATGCCCTCCTCTGAATTTTGTTTTGCCATGGCATACTTGTCGCCCCACTTAAGCTCAAAATCCCGCCCTTCCTAAAAATAAACTTCTGCCTAAGCCCCTGCATTGCTATAACCGCACTAAGAAGACCAACAGTGGTTATATCTGCCGTGTAGCTACCTGTAACAGTTAGTCATAGTGTTCATGTGACAGCAGCATTGATAGGCTCAAGTCGAAACAGAGGGTATAGCGAGAAAGAGAGCCCACCAGGGTAGCCAGTAGAATGAAGGTTTTCTTTTTCTTCAGAAGAAAAAACTTTTGCGTCCCATTCTCATTCTTTTTAGAGGTTTTATTTCTGTTACGGGGCCACGCTTATATATTGTCCATGATGTTCAGAATTTCGTTTAGGCAGGTTACACTGGTAGTGCAACGATGCCGCCTATAAATTGGGCTCCAAGTCTACGATATACCGAACTTGGCCCATTTGACGCGGTGATCTTTTACCACGCTGCGTACTCCTTTGTCCCTCTAATTTGCAAACATTGGCTTTATGTTGCCGCAGGCTCTCGAAGTTCTTTGCTTTCCCCACGCACGAAGCGTGGCAATCAGCACGTGGTATGGAGCAAAACCAGTGCGTGCGTTTTCCCTTCGGGTAGCCAGTTTTCTTGGGCATGATAGGTGCAGTGTCTTGCAATCTACCTGCTAGAATTCAATTCCATGAAAAGCGTGTTCCTGCAGTTTGTAATGACGGATTCCGCAGCTTTCTCCAAGGTTTGGGTGGCAATTGCCCAAAACTCCCCACATGATGTTGGGGCGTTTCAGATATTTCTATCCACAAGTTCTACAAAAAAAAAAGAAAAATGGTTGCATCCTATGTTTCTTTGCCGAAATTTGCAGGCTTCCGACGCTGCGACAACGGAATAGATCGGCGTGAGCCCTGTGAAAATGGCATCTACACGATCAAAAAGTAACGAGAAACGTGGCACCACACGTTACCGAAAATTTTTAACGTAAATACGTTAATCCTTATAGTTGTAAAATTATAACGAGTACGTTACTGGGCTACCGAAAAAAGTAACGCGTTACCGGTAACGGCGTTCCTTCTCACTCGTTACCGCCAACACTGGATACAGCCATCACGTCGGGTAAACACCAATTGTAATTAGGTGTCATTAACTGAAATCGATTATTGTAGCAGTATCCAGGCCTACCGTGCTCGCAAGCACGAGCGCTTCATATTAGCTTACCGCTTCTGGTGTTGCTGATATCTATGTCACTGTTGGCATCGCTATGCAGCTGCAAGCAACATGGGTAAATAAAAAAAAACATATAGGGCTGTTGAAGGTTTGTCTGTGCGTGCATTTGTAGATATCTTTACCACAATTTCATAGCTTTTCGCTTATTGAAAAATACAACACAGAACTTCCACGCCAGCCCCCTGTTGTGGAGAACAGAGATCAACCTACCACCTATACCGAAATTACACAGCACTTTTATCTCGGCAGGAAAGACTTTCCCCTTCCCAACAAGAAGTTAAATCAAGTGCAGTCTTTGACTCTCGGGCTACTGCAGACGGGTTCGTATCCCAACCCGGCTTCATTCCATAAAATTTATACCGACATTTATCATATTAGCTCTTGCAGGCACTGCAACAAATGAGCTAGCCTAGAGCACATGCTCTGGCGTGGCCCCTCGTTGCGGGGCACGAACCAGTCCAATGAAAAAGAGTGGTTGTACGCTATCAAGAGCCCCGATGTTGAGGATTAAATGTGGGCTGTCCAGAGGGCCCACGATGCGACGGTCGGGCTTGTCCTGACTGTCCCAACGCGGGAGTGGCCCGCGGCGCGTCAAGTCGTGCACCTCAGGACTTCAAATAAAGTTTCGCATCCATCCATCCAACACAGTCACCTTACATCTGCATGCCTCACACAACACCGATTCCCAAGTAAACTTGGGAACTTCAATTTTTCTTTTCTTTCCAGACGGCGATTGCCAACAATGGGACATGTCCCATGCCATAGGACGTGACGTCAACAACTAAAAATCCTTAAAACTAACACGCCAAGGATGACAACACGCCTATGGCAAAGACAAGTCCTCCTATAAAAACGTCAGCCCGGCTGTTTGAGGCTTCTTTCTCCGGTTCATTTAATTTATTCCACTCCGTGTTTATATATGACTCTAAACTTCTATGTGGAAACAGCGCGCGCCCACGAGCTTTGTAGAATAAGCTGGTGTGGAATATATATTTGTTTTGCTTTGCAAATACAGTTCCAAAGGAGAGCGAAAGAAATCAAGCAGTGGTACAAGAAAATTACATAATAAGAAAACGCTTATCAGTTGTTAATAACACGTACAGGTTACGACGGTGTGCAAACAGAATGATCCGAATGTGTTAGTTGCAGATGCGTGTTTATATACGGGGTCGCGATTTGCAATCAAGCATTGGTTGAAGCACAGCGCATGTTCTAGCTTCATCTGGTCCTCTATTTGTTTATACCGGAGGATCAG
The DNA here is from genome assembly GCF_013339725.1 of Rhipicephalus microplus. Lineage (NCBI taxonomy): Eukaryota > Metazoa > Arthropoda > Arachnida > Ixodida > Ixodidae > Rhipicephalus > Rhipicephalus microplus. The sequence goes on along the minus strand of NC_051172.1, from coordinate 12,464,212 downwards.
AATTTACTAGACAAATATTTCGTGGCATAGAGGGCCCAAGACCATACAACAAAGGTTATCTCAAGCACAATCAAAGCGCGTTGCATAACCGATAAACAACAGCGCCATGGTTGGACACCTAACAACAATCCAAACTTCGTTTATGACTGAATCGCTAAAACACTTCATTCACACAATAAGTATTACTCTTCATGTTTGGGGCGAGGCCAAGGGCACTTTGCAATGTGGTTCAACTACCAAGCAGCAACTACATCGAAATGATCCAGGCGAACGGAGGGTACGACCATGGTACACATCACTCTCGGCAAGGGCACAAACTGATCTTACTGCAGTGCACGCATATACGGCCGAGCCAGGTCAAATGTGTTTGTAGATCGTGCGAGGCAAGCGTACAAGCAGTTAATCTTGCGCAGACAGAGCGGGCCAAACCGCCTTTTGAGAATGTACATGACGAATTCGCGCACATGCTAGCCTTCAGTGGCTATCAGATTATGCAGGAAGCAATCCACACTAGGCGTGCTTCAGCCAGTGACCAGCACCAGGCGGTGACTCCGCTCAATCTCGGAGTGAAGAGACGAATTAGGCGCTGTCGTCCGGCGTTTTCCTTCGAGTGGTGGGAAAGCGCAGCTGCGCCTATCCAAGTTGCTGCTGTGTTTTCGCTGGTGCGTGCGCTGTTTGTCCTCATGCAAGGAAGAAAATATAGTGTGCCGACGAGCTGTCGCGGTTATTGGCGCGGGAAGGCACAAGAAAGATGGGTCGTTTCAGAAACAGCCATGCGCCTGTTTGTGAATACAGTGAAAAGAACTTCCTTTATAGTTGGAAATGCAGTGAAAGTTGCTATCACTATTTACAAACACACTCATCCTGTATACATGCTTCACAAAGCAACATGAAATATTGTAGTAATAAAGCGTGGTACAAGTGCCCATTGCCAGCAGACGTCTGACCATCTGAATATCATAATTTAATCTGATTATCACAAATGGCACGCATGCACGCTACTTCGCCTATTCCCTTTAACGCCACGTAGTGGGAGCACAGCAGGATCGAAAAGGTTTCATGCACTAAGTCTGTGAAGGACGCACTAGGAACAAGATATCACTGTCTTACGTTCAAATCCTAGAGGCGAAGCTTTATGGTCCCCTAATTTTTGTTAGTTTACTGTTTACGAAAACAGGTGCAAGAAGATTAGCCACCGCTGTAAAACGTGAGAACTTGCCTTTGATGCGGCTTCATCGGTCATATTTTGGAGCGGCTTACCCAGCAAAAAACGATTACCTCTCTCGAACGTTTGTCATTGTAATCTGCCGCACCGCATTTTTATTTGCAATATATAAGCTTTGTGTGGAGGCATATCGGGCATGTTTACCTCAAAGCATGTTAATGTTGTGGATAATGAATTGCCATATATGCGAAGAGTTTTGTACGGTTGCCATTGCTGATGTAATTGCAGAAGTCTTAGACACGTTAGAAGGATTTTGTGCGACTCGCGTGAACCAAAAGTGCCAGTCGGTCATCGAACATGTGTTTCTGCAAGAGTACGGTTGCAGCGGTGAATGGAAGGACGACTTATACCCCTGTCACACATGGCAACCTAAGTGCACTTTTAGCGAGTGTACTTCGCTCACTAGGTGCCACTTTAGCTGTGTGATTCTACACGAGAAAGCGAAGTGTACTTTGGAAATGATGGCACAGTGGCAATTGACTGACTTGTAGAGCAACATGCATTTGTTATTTTTGCGCCCGTGTCTCATCATCGGACCACGTTGTCTTCTTGGAAGTAGCACCAGTTGGACATGTTATCTCAAAGAACTAGAGAACGACCCACCTTCGCATGTGCAAGTGTGCATGGTAGGGAGTAAACAACGCGGCGGACACCACCAGTGCATGGCATGTATTGCCACATCCCCCTATCAGAGGTGGCCGCAAACTGGCCGAGGGCAAGAGTAGCGAGTTTGCTGTTGTTGTTGTTGTTGTTGTTGTTGTTGTTGTTGTTGTTGTTGTTGTTGTTGTTGTTGTTGTCGTTGTTGTTGTCGTCGTCGTCGTCGTTGTTGTTGCTGTCGTTGTATTACGGCTTTTTTTATTACGTAGGAGTTTTTCTAATAGCGAAAACAATGGTATAAAAATACTATGAGCGCCGCTTTCGGGAACAGTGTATTTGTGTGTAAGCAACCCGGGTTCGAGCCCCACTGTGTCATTGGTGCTGTTTTTTTCTGATTCGGCGCGATGTGGTTACGGACATCGGCGGCAGCGGCAGTGGACAACTGCGCGTGACCCGAGTTGTGATCTCATAACAGCTTACGCTGTATCATATCCAGCATCCCAGCAGAATGAGAGCTCGTGGAATCAAGAAATGGCCGTATACACGCTAAACGTATAATAAATAAACTGTTTGTTTGACAAGGCATGCGACGCGAAGTCATTTAGAAGCATGGTGCAACTTCGCATGTCTCGGCTGCCAGTCTTTCGCGCTTCCGATAGTTGTTGTCGCCACCAAATCGAGCACAGTGTGAGCCTGTAGACCTGTTGTCTGAAAATTCAACTTTCAACAGCGCAATTGTCTTAGCACATAAAAAATAACACCATCTCTCGCTAAAGACAACCAAGTGTACATGCGGAGCAGCGGGCGCTAAGCTTACACTGGCTGCAGCGTTGACGTTGGCTCTCGTCGTGGCATTGCGCAGGAGGGTAACCTGTGGAGGCGCTAAGCAGGCCGTGATGCACCGGTGTTTCCTTTCGGAATATGTCATTCGTGGCTAATGGGCAATGAGCGACAGAAGACTTCAATTGGACACAAAGACCCGCAGTCCGCTTTTAGTTACGCGCACGTTGCAATTTTTTATCGTTCAACAACGCACAGGAGAAACCTCTCACTAGCATTTCTTTCGAGGTCAAGGTCCAGTGTCTATATAAGGAGAGGCCAGTAAACGGCTGTGCAGCACGAAAACGCTTTTTGTTTTCGATTAAGAAACTCGCTGGCAGACGCTGCTTCCGTCGGCGTTGCGAAGCCAGAGAGGGAAGCGTAGGAAAGTAGAGTGGGGGAGGAGGCGCACATATGAAATGTAGCACGGACGCCACCGGATCAATCTAGCCAATAAGATGCTTCGCATCTAAAAAAAAACATATTGACCTTTCATGCTCCGCGCAATGCAACAGGCGGTAATCGACCCCGCCGTGGTAGTCTGGTGTTTACAGTGGTCTACTGCCAACCCGACGGTCGCGGGATGAAATCGCGGCTTTGGCGGCTGCATTTTTGATGGAGGTGAAAATGCTTCAGGCCCGTGTGCTTAGATTTAGGCGCTCGTTGAAGAACCTCAGGTGGCCAAAATTTACAGAACCATCCACTATGACGTCTCTTGTAATCATATGGCGGTTTTGGGAAATTAAATCCCATATATTACTACTATTATTATTATTAAAACGCGGGAATCCACACACGCCTGCGGCAGTGGCGAGACGGCAGCATACGCGGCGCAGAGGGGAGAAAATGGACCAGTTTCAGGCCCCACACTCCTCCGGATAAACATTTCTGAGTTTGGAAAAAAAGAAAAAAGCTGGAAGGTCACGCACAGAATGCAAGCAGATCCAAACGTGGCCCGCGTTTCTCACGCACGAGTAATGCACGAAACGTCCTCACAGGCACACATGAACGCGAATAAGCGTTTAAGTTGTTCATTCGCAGTGTAATGGAGGCTGCGCAGCGATTGCAGTGACCTTTGTGCGTCCGGTAACTACAACAGAATCATTCCGACAAAACCCAAAGGCTAGCCAAGACGTACCATTCTTCCCACTGCAAGATAACGGCGCGCGATCGAGCGTACACCCCCTTATTCTCTACGTGGGCCAGAGGAGTTTACCGTTTAGTTTATTTGCCACGTACAGCTCTACAGTAAGTGGCTGGGACAGAGGAAAAAAGCTGTACAAAACAGCTTAACAAAGCCCCATATCCCCATGGCAACTGTAGCAACAAAAAGGCAAAAGCAAAGTAAACACATGACAGTTTAAACCAGCAATGCATACGCTTTGAATCGGAACAAAAAGTTATACAAACCTATACAAATCAGAAACGCACATAAACAAAGTATACAAACAGAAAATAATACTACACACAAACTAATAAAGCATATTTAAAATAGAAATATTAGAAAGCGTACGAACATTTTCAATATTAATTCGTAATTTATTTAGTGTATTTGGCAATCAATAACGCAGTGTCAGAAAACCATAATTTCTGCGTGGTCTCGGCACATGCCAATCTTCAGAGCGTCGGTTTAGTCGCGTCGAAGGATTTAATTACAGGTTAGCTAAACTACGTATATAGCCGCAAGCTTTTATGGTATTTGATCTAAAAGAGATTGCCAAAGAATATTCGTAGAGCAGGTTTGATTTGATTATTTTATATTTAGCGAATATTTGAGAAGTATGGGCATTGAAAGGGAGGTTAATGACAGATCGTGGCGCTTTTTTCTGTAAGATAATAAGATTGCTTAAAGATTGCTTTGTTCCATTACCCCAAATTAGGTTGCGATAACTCGTATGAGATGTAAAGAGCGCCTTGAATATCACAAGTTTTTGAGGAACTGGCAATAAACCCGGAAATTTTCTGAATCCACCCAGGAATTTGCAAAGCTTGCTGTGTGAAAATTCCGTATGAAAATCCTATTTCATGTGCTCATAAAAAACAACGCCCAAAGACTTGGCGGTGGAAGAGAATTCGATTATGCTGCTATTTAACATGAGATTGTAGGATTCAGTGATTTCATGAAGGGATTTGGAGCGAAAAAGAACAGCTTTTGTTTTGGAACAATTTATAAGTAAAGAATTTTAATGGTTCAGCTGTATATCCCTCGTAATTTTGAGTCAGCTGTATTTACCAGATGACTAACATTCGTACCTGAAAACAAAAGGCTTCTATTGTCTGCGTAGATTTTGTATAAGGCTGAAGGGCCAACATGTACAATATCGTTTATAAATATGATTAACAAAAGGGGACCCAATAGGCTGCCTTGGCGAACACCATCTTTAACAGTTCGCGCGAACAAATTTTCCTGTTTATTGATTCACTAGGTAACTTTCGATCAGATTTAGGGCTACACCACGAATTCAATAGCACTGCAGTTTCACTAATAGTGTGTTGTGGTTTATTTTGTCGAATGCTTTCGACATATCTAAAAATATGCCAAGTGTTAACTTTTTGGCCTCAATATTTTTAAGAATCAATTCCTTTTTAAATAACAGAGCTTTTTCGGCTGAGAAGCCTGATCTGAAACCATGTTGTGATTGAGTTATAACGTAATGTTTACTGAAAACTTCAATAGTCTAGCATGAATAATTTTTTCATGTTCTTTCAAAAAAGCGGGAGAATTGAAATCGACCTGTAATTAGTTAAAGTGTTGTTATTGACCCTTTTTTGGATCACCGTCACCTTAGCATCCTTCATATTCTGTGGAAAAATGCCGCTTTTTAGGAAAACGTTGTAAATGTTTGTCAGACATGGACTGAGTAGATCAATAACATGTTTTATCACTTCCATTTTAGACAGTTTAAATCCTTACTCTTAGACATCATAAAATTTTCGAGCACTCGTAATACCTCATCTTCATCCGTCGGACAAAAAAATATTGATTCCTTGAGCGGCCCTGGTAAGTACTCAAAAGCACTTGTTTGATGCGAGCTTTTAGTTATAGATGTGAAGTATTCATTAAATTTGTCTTTATTAACCTCATTGTCAATTACAAGTTCTAAACAATTTGTAGTTCTACCTCCATATATGATGAAGTTTAACTTATTCCAGATTTGCTTGCTGTCAGAGCCACCCTCAAACATAAAAAAATAATGATTTTGTGTTGCTTGCCATTGCACTTTATTAACTGAATGTCTGTATTTTTCGAATATTTATTTTACAGTGAAATGAACGTTCGCCTAAAATATTCATAGGCGAATTCAGCCGAGGACAAGGAAAACAAATTGTCCAATTTTGTTTGCTCAATTTCGACCAGAAAGTTCGAAAGAGATTTTAAATTCACTGGTCGATAAAATATACCACAAGCGGGCTGTCTGAGCTGATAACGGAATTGGGGCGCAATGAAATACACAAGGAGGTGGTCACTAATCGCGGTATATAGTGCCTGAAAGTATGGACTCTGACGAAAAGTTTGTCACGAACAGGTCTAATAATGTTGCACTCGATTCAGTTATACTTGTAGGAGGGACGATGACATTTTATAAAAAGTTTTGTTTGGCGCTCTTTGGCCTGAGTTGCCCTTGCGCCACTAAAATCTACCATCATCAAAAAGTGAGAATAAGGAATTGTGGAAAAATTCTTTAGTTTTTGTGTGTGTGTGTGTGTTTGCTAACATATCAATAGTTCCTTTTCATAAATACGTCACCTGACGGTGAACTTTTCATCAGTTTCGCTTCGCAAAAGTGCGTGCGATAGCTTGCGCCATCATGAGGGCATGGAAAGCGAGCCGTCAAATGCGTGAGTGCTGTGATGTTTGGGTTGGCCGCTAGTTCTCCGTATCAACCGCTGCAATCGCACCGATTTCTAGCTTGAATGAGCTCCTAGTGCTCTCAAGTAAGCTCTCTGAGCTGCTTTCGCTGCACAATGAGCAATATTTTGCACCCTTCAATGGGTTGGAGGAGCAGTTTGGCTTGTTATGACTGGCAATGCATGGATCCGGCCTGCAAGAGACTCTCATCGGCGTGCCCTCCCGACGCGGTCCGCGTCCTGCAGGAACGCAAGAGGTGTCCGTGTGCGCTGCAAGAAACGTGCACCAGCGTCGCTGGGACACACAGCCTGCGTCGTCTGCTGCGGTGCCCTCGTAATGGCGGCAGACTCTAGTTCGCGTCCGAGGCGCTAGGGGTGCCCTTTTTGGAAAAGGGTCTATATTCAGGTCACCTACCAATACAATGCTATAATTATGGTCAATAATGAAAGCGAACATCTAATCGAAGCACTGCATAAAGTTGTTAATATTGCCATCGGGAGGTCTGTACAGTGTCAACAATACACAGTTGTCTACTCTAACAGATACCGTTTCACAATCATCCGAGCATTGACACCATTCATTTAACCATTCACATCTTATTTTATGTTCAAGGTACATACATACACCACCTCCTGCTCTTGTTTTTCTATTTAGGTACACTGTATTGTAACCTTCAATAGTGATAACATTCAAGTCATCACGATACCACGTTTCGGTAAGCATATTTACGAAAAAATTAAATATAAACTGATCAAGAAGAGCAAAGAGGTCGTCGTATTTACAACGTGAGGACTGCATATTATTATGAAGTACAGCTAGGGGTGACCCGCCCAGATTCTCAAATGTGTGTGTACTTGACAGGGGGTAGAAGCCATCATAGTGTTCATTTGCAGGTAATAAAGATAAATACGTATAAACATGCAGTAAGGTTACTGAGTATAACAAAGTAGCAGCTCTTGAATAGCATACGTAAGTAGAAGTAAATAAAAATACGTAGGAATGGTGGTTTGCCATTATTTACAGTACCACACTTGGTACCACAATGCTCGATAACAAAACATAGATAACAAACAAGTGACACATAGTATTTAGAGCAATAACATTACGCCCGGCAACTACAACAGAATCTTTCTGACGAAACCCAAAGGCTAGCCAAGAGGTAGCACTCTCCCCTCTGCAAGATAATGGCGCACGATCGAGCGTACACCCCTTTATTATCCACGCGGGCCAAAGGACACGTGAGAGATGAGAGCTGCCGCGCGCTCACTGCGCCATCTTGCTGATGATTCTCAAAACACGATAGTCCCCCGCCCCGAGATGCCCACTAGCAGCGGTCAGTGGCAGATATGAATAGCTTGCCGTTTAAGCGTTGAAGGAGGTAACCCTCGGTGGCTCGGTTGGTAACGCCTCGCATTCACGACGCGAGGTCCCACGGTCGAGTCCGCGCGCTGGAGTCTTTTCTTTCTTTCTTGCGTTTTCATATATATATATATATATATATATATATATATATATATATATATATATTATATATATATATATATATATATATATATATATATATATATATTGTAACGGATATAACAACCTCACAACCGGGACGTCCTATTTACAAGGTTTAATAAGGGCGAACTTGTGCCCAAAGCCAAAAGAACTACACAGTAGCTGGGAGAAAGCAGCGAACGCTCGTCGTCCTCTTCTTCTCTTCTTTTCCGCTGCTCGGTAGCAGCTCGTGCACAGGCTGGGCCGGCTCGTGCCTTCCGGCGGGCTTCATGAGTCGTAGCGATGCCGTCAGCGTTCCTCTTTTAACAACGTCTGCGTTGTACTGCGCCTTAACAATTCCTCGTGGCATTATCCCCCCTCTCAAGCGGCATCGCCCCGATGCTTGCGATGAGGCTGTTTTTTTTTTTTTTTTTTTTTTGTGTGTGCAAGTTTGTAAAAATGAGGTTGCAGTACGTCAAGGTATTGGGGTGGCTAGGTTTGGAATCGGTCGTAGTACGGTTTCATCCGTACAATGTGTACACGCTCCGTGGGATTGCGTCGCCTCGAATGCAGGTGGCCTGCAGGCTTGACTTCGTAGACGAGGTCATTGTGTCGCTGTACGATCTCGTAGGGGCCAAAATACCGTGAAATGAGTTTTTCGGAGAGGCCTCGTCGTCGTACTGGAGTCCATATCCACACTTTGTCGCCAACGTCATATCGCGTGTCAAGTCTTCCTCGGTTGTAGCGGTCGGCATCGATGCGGTGTTGGTGGCGTATTCGGTATCTTGCTAACTGGCGGGCTTCTTCCGCTCTTTGTAGAAAGTCGTCAAGATCGGGGGGGTAGTCATCTTGGTCTATTGGTAACATAGCATCCAGTGTTGTGGTAACAGCACGACCGTAAACTAGTTCAAATGGGGTGATTTTGGTGGTCTCTTGCACAGCCGTATTGTAGGCGAAAGTGACGTATGGTAAAATTTCGTCCCACTTTTTGTGCTCGACATCCACATACATGGATATCATGTCCGCTAAAGTTCTGTTAAGGCGTTCGGTCAGGCCATTGCATTGAGGATGATATGCAGTGGTTTTCCTATGAACAGTGTGAGTCATGTTGAGCAGGCACTTCAAAAGTTGCGCCGTGAAAGCCGTTCCGCGATCGGTGATTACAACCGTTGGAGCGCCATGTCGCAGGACTATTTTGTGTACGAAGAATTGGGCCACTTCTGCTGCCGTTCCTCGTTCCAAAGAGTCTGTTTCGGCGTATCTAGTTAAATAATCAGTGGCCACAACGATCCATTTCTTGCCGAGTAAAGATGTCGGGAAGGGTCCAAGGAGGTCCATTCCAACTTGGCGGAAAGGCGCTTTCGGTGGATCTATAGGTTGTAGAAGGCCCGCTGGTTTAGAACGTGGTGTTTTTCGTCTTTGGCACTCGCGGCATGTTTTGACGTAGTGTTGCACTGAAGCTAGTAGCTTGGGCCAATAATAGTGGAGACTGATCCTTGCAAGCGTTCGCGTCACACCCAAATGTCCAGATGTGGGCTCATCGTGACACGCTCGAAGTATTTCTTGTCGCATAGTTGCTGGAACGACAAGCAGGAACTTTTCGCGGTTGGGCTTGAAGTTTCTCTTGTAGAGAACGTTTCCTCGGAGGCAGAACAATGCGAGGCTTCGAGAAAATATACGGGGTACTTGTACGTCAATTCCTTGCAGGTGTTCGATAAGCGGGAGTAATTCTTTGTCTGTACGTTGGAGTTCGGCTATTTGAGTGGTCTCGACAATTCCTACGAACGGAAAGTCGTCTTCTTCTGATAGTGGTGTGTCTGTAGGAGCCCGTGACAAACAGTCGGCATCGGTATGTTTTTTGCCAGATCGGTATACGACGGTTATATCGTATTCTTGCAGTCTGAGGCTCCACCTTGCTAGTCGTCCAGATGGTTCCTTTATGTTCGCCAGCCAGCAAAGCGCATGGTGATCGCTGACTGCCTTGAATGGTCTACCATATAGGTACGGCCGAAATTTACTGATGGCCCAGACGACGGCAAGGCATTCTTTTTCCGTGGCTGAATAGTTTGTCTCTGCTTTTGTTAGAGTCCGACTGGCATAAGCTATCACTTTTTCTTCACCTTTCTGCCACTGTATTAGAACGCATCCAAGGCCGATGTTACTGGCATCTGTGTGTATTTCCGTGTCGGCTGTCTCATCAAAGTGAGAAAGAATCGGGGGGTTTTCTAACCTCTTTCTCAATTCGTTGAAGGCGCTTTGTTGCTCGTTTTGCCACTGGAAAGGCACATCTTCTCTCGTAAGTCTCGTTAAGGGTTCTGCGATCTTTGAAAAATTTCTCACAAATCGTCTATAGTACGCACATAGACCTAGAAATCTCCGTACTGACTTTTTGTCTGTTGGCACCGGAAACCTTGCGACGGCGGCCGTCTTATCAGGATCAGGGCGAACACCTTGGGCGCTGACGACATGCCCAAGAAAACGAAGCTCTTCGAAAGCTAATCGGCACTTCTCTGGCTTGATTGTCAAATCTGCCGAACGGATTGCCTCTAACACTGACCGAAGGCGCTTGATGTGCTCCTCAAATGTAGCCGCGAAGATGACCACGTCGTCTAGGTACACTAGGCAACACTGCCACTTCAATCCGGAAAGCACAGTGTCCATCATGCGTTGGAACGTTGCCGGCGCACAACAGAGACCAAACGGGAGAGCCTTAAATTCGTAAAGTCCGTCCGGGGTAACAAAAGCAGTCTTTTCGCGATCACGTTCATCAACCTCGATCTGCCAGTATCCACTTTTCAGATCTAGTGATGAGAAGAACTTGGCACACCGAAGTCGATCTAACGTGTCGTCGATGCGTGGAAGGGGATATACATCCCGTTTAGTCACAGCATTCAGTTTCCTGTAGTCGACACAAAACCGTAGCGTGTTATCCTTCTTCTTGACAAGCACCACGGGAGATGACCACGGGCTGTTAGAAGGCTGGATAACATCATCTTCAAGCATTTCTCGTACCTGCTTCTTGATGACTTCCCTTTCCTTAGGGGAAACACGATACGGGTGCTGGCATACCGGCCTGGTTGTCTCGTCCGTTATGATCCTGTGTTTTGTAATGCTCGTGCGCCGTACCTTTGAACTGTTGGAGAAACAGCTGCCAAATTCCCGCACGAGGTCGTATAGCTGTTGACGTTGAATCTCTGAAAGATTAGGATTTACGTATATTGTGTCGCAGGCATCAGATGGAAGTTTCACATTCGGTGACGTCGTTTCAAGACTGCATATTTCTGTCACTTCACAGAACTCATGAAGAAACGCTATTGCCGTCCCTTTTGCGATGTGCTGGAATTCGTTACCGAAATTCGTCAAGAGGATGTCTGTGCACCCGTTTCGCAGCTGGATAATCCCTCGTGCCACACAAACGCCTCTTTTCAAGAAAACATCCACGTTGCTCTCCGCCACACCCTCGTAGTCGCTGAATGCATCATTATGCACGAGAACCATTATACTGCTCCGTGGCGGTACAGTCACATCATCGTCGACGACGCGCAGTGGAGTGGTACATCGTTCATCTGATCGTGCTACCTTTAAAGCTTGCTCCGTCGAAAAGGACACGCTCGACCTCTGTAAATTGATAATCGCACCATTAGCTTGTAGGAAATCCATTCCCAGTATCACTTCCCTCGAGCACACAGGCAGGACGACAAAGTCACCGACGTAAGTGAAGCCCCGTATCATGACCCTTGCGGTACATCGGCCGGAAGGGGTTATGAGGTGACCACCTGCAGTACGTACTTGAGGTCCACCCCATTCGATCAGAACTTTCTTGAGTCGCTTCGCTAATTCGTAACTTATCACAGAATAATCCGCACCAGTATCGATCAAAGCATTGAGCTCTAGTCCGTCAATCACCAACGGCAAGTCTGAAGTAATTTTCTCTGTACTGCACTCCTTTACCTGGAAACAGTCGTCGTTATCAGGCTCGTACCGCAGTGGAGGATCTTCACATCCCAAGTCGCCAGCGGCCTCGCCTCCACAGGTCGCCCTCTTCAGTTTCCCGGATTTGGGCTAGGCGAACGCTGCCTAGACGTGCTTGGGAAGGGACGTGGGCTAGACGAGCGGTAGCGCATAGGGGATGGTGAGCGTGGTTGATGACGACGAGGCGGGTCAAATTCCCGACGTGAGCATAGGTATTCTTCAATCTCGGAAGGTCTTTCGCCGTTTCGCGGACACGGTGCATTGATGGCGAATCCCCTAAGACCAGCTTGACGATATCGGCAGAATCGGTACAGGTGGCCAGCCTCTCCACAGTGGAAACACAAGGGCCTACGTGTGGCATCTCGCCACACATCGCTCTTCCGTGGCATCATCTCTCTCGCACGAGGTGGAGTGCGTGTTGCCTCTACGATTTCAGGCGGGCTGCGCATTGTCTGCACATAAGTACTTGGTGTCTCGATCGGCGAACAGTGCAGAGTAGGTCGCCTGAGCACCTCGGAGTACGTTACCGCCCGTCGTGTCGCCGGCACATCACTCCGCGGCTCCCGCATGGCCTGTCGAATTTCGTCTCGGACAACTTCAGCAAGAGACAGCTCGGGGGTGACATCAGGTGACTGCAGTTTCCTTAATTCTTCCCTGACAACAGACCGGACGAGCTCGCGCAATGTGTCAAGATTATCCACGACGCCTGCTGAGTAGACTCCTGCGGATGCACCGGCTACGTCGCGGTTGTACTGTCGGGCTCTCTGCTGAAGCGTCGTTTCGATGGTTGTTGCTTCCGACCGAAACTCAGCAACAGTACGGGGCGGATTGCGGATGAGTCCCGCGAACAATTCTTGCTTTACCCCGTGCATGAGGTGGCGCACTTTCTTGTCTTCCGTCATGCCAGGATCAGCTCGCTTGAAAAGGCGGGACATGTCTTCGATGTACATCGCGACAGTTTCGTTCGTTCGTTGAATCCGTGTGCGGAGAGCTGCTTCCGCCTTTTCCCGGCGATCACTGTTGGCGAACGTACTCAGTAGCTGCCGCCGAAACTCTTGCCACGACGTCAGAGATGCCTCGTGGTTTTCGTACCACACTCGTGCAGAGTCTTCCAACGCAATGTAGACGTTACGCAGCTTGCCTTCCTCGTTCCACTGATTTAGATTTCCCACTCTCTCGAAATGCTCTAACCAGTCTTCGGCGTCCTCGTATGGGTCACCATGAAACACCTTTGGATGACCGGTTGGCTTACGATGAGTTGTGCCGGCGTAACTTGGCTCGTCATGGTGGTGGCGGCGCTTGTCTCCGTCACCGATGCCCTTGATACAGAAGGGAGTGGCCCAAATTCTGGCAACTCTCCTCGGATACGGCGGCTGACTCGTTGGTGCACCGGTGTAAGCTCCACTGGTTGCGGCTGGTCAGTGCTTGGACTTCGCTCTTGCGTGGGGCTCGGAATCATGTACCCCGCACCTCCACCAGAAAATGTAACGGATATAACAACCTCACAACCGGGACGTCCTATTTACAAGGTTTAATAAGGGCGAACTTGTGCCCAAAGCCAAAAGAACTACACAGTAGCTGGGAGAAAGCAGCGAACGCTCGTCGTCCTCTTCTTCTCTTCTTTTCCGCTGCTCGGTAGCAGCTCGTGCACAGGCTGGGCCGGCTCGTGCCTTCCGGCGGGCTTCATGAGTCGTAGCGATGCCGTCAGCGTTCCTCTTTTAACAACGTCTGCGTTGTACTGCGCCTTAACAATTCCTCGTGGCAATATATATATATATATATATATATATATATATATATATATATATATATATATATATATATATATATATATATATATATATATATATAGGACACATGTCGCTGACGCCGGCGGCGAAATCCAGCGGAGAGTGTCTGTATAATTGCTATCGCAATAAAAGAAAAGTACATAGAGAGATGACGTGGGTGAGGAGGCGACCTTCTTGTGAGGAGAAAAAGTAGGTGCTCATTGGAGTAAAATGGGTCACAGATGGTAGCAGAACTTTATTGACGCTCCGTGGAAGAAAGCGGGAAAAACGGCGTTTCGCGAGTGTTGAGGGGCGCCGGGGAATGTTGAGCCGCCAGCGTGCTTGTACCTTCACCGAGCGATGTGGTCGGCGGCAGAAATGTGAAAAACAGCGCATCGCGAGCAGTGAGTGGCGCAGGGGAGTGTCGCGCCGCCAGTGTGTAATCCGAATGATGGTACGCCGCGCGAGCAACGTTGGGTCATCATATCAGAGCATGACGACCAATGGTCGTTCACACGTTATATGCGGTAGTCTGATTATTTGCAACTTTAACTTTTGACAGATGCAAAACTCGAATATTAAGGAAGCAGGCTAAGCCCTATACCCGCCATGCATTTTAGGCGAAGTTTATATACCTTTTTCTCCATAACTATAGGATGTACGGTGATTATTTCGCTATCATTTAGATCATTAGCCACTCTTCTTTTTACTGAAGCAGACACAACACTGAAAGTTTCAATGCGCACTTTTTGTCATTTTTTTACTTCAGGTACCCAATTATCACTCGGTAATAGCTATGAGATACGTTGAAGAAGAGCACTTCCTCACACAGCAATGATTCTGCTTCAGCGTATTCCTTATTAGGTTGTGGCAATACTGTCCGAAATCTATGCTTCTGGATATTGTGGTTGCTGAGCTAAAGGAACATAGGTACAAAAAATTTTTGGGATTATTCCATTTAATTTTAAAAATGTGCATTATTTTGAAAGTAAAACGAGATAACAGCAAACTGATGTACCTGTTCAATAGGAATCAGCAAGATTGTCATCACCACTATATTTTTTTCTTTTGCTATTGAAATGTCTTGCCTGTCGGACCACCTTGGCAGCTGCTATGATCAGCCTTCCTGACATGGCTTCACTTGGATGTGAGACGGTTGCGGCACAGCGCTCCCAGAGGTGAACCACACGCGACAACGACACGCAAGCCGTACTTGGAATTTTGTGGTGCAGCCGTCTCCCCTCGTAGAACCCTTCGAACTTACCAGACCGTCTGGCGACCTATAAAAGGCTGTTTACAGTCAAAATGGCTTAAAAAGGGTGGTTATGTCTTTACGTCTCTGTTCCTCGGAGTGCCGTGGTCAATAAGCCAAGCGACTGAGAACCGTCTGCGGAAGCATTTCCCACGTTCTCCGTGGTGCCTTGATGCCGCTGTTTCTACAATTTGTGGTCTGCCTGGTGCCGCAAACCTATCACTGCAACAGACTACGAAATTGACTTCCACGTAAGACTCAACGTCGTCGTGCTGTGCTGTGTCGTGCCAACACTACCTAGACTACTGACAAGGCCCCTCCAGGGAGAGCGTGACGCCACGCTAGTTGCCTACCTGCACCCTAGCCGTCGTTGCCACTCGTTCTCGTTATATCTGCTGTGGGCACTTATTGAAAGCCGGTGTTTCTTTTTTGTTTGTTTTTTTGTTCCTGCGTGGTCTGCGTGTGTTTACGCCTGCCTTTACACTTTAGTCATCAGACTGTAATAGTCAGAAATACATTTGTAGAAGTGGTTTTATTAGGACAAAAGGCTAAAACCATCCTACCTCATTTCTTGTTCAAGGTTTTGATTTTTCTGTCAGCTGCCTTTTTGTGTGTGGTGCTTTGGACGGTGTCATTTCGAAGTCTAGAAAAGTTGTTCAGGGCGACATTTGTTGCAACACGCACTACACGCCGCACGTTAGTCTCAGAGATATGGCCATTTTCACAAGTCTCTAGCTCAACATCTCCTAGCAGTGATGTGGTAATGAAGCTGACAATGCCACGTTGGTTGTTTGACGTGAGGAACACCTTTGCATTTTTCCCCTTGGTGAGCTTTTCGACAACAAGCGTTGTCACCAGCACCATGTGCACAGTACATGGCTGCGGAAACTTTAAGCTTCCTCTCGACAAGTTGTCAATCACTGTGTTAGCTTCCACATCTTTGTTCCTGCTCTCCAGGATGAGTACGATGCTGCAAAATGCGCATGACAGCTTTTTCAGAGCTGAATGAGCACAATATCCAGCGATATAAGCAACGACCTCCATGTCATGCTTTGGGTTGGAAGTTTCATCCTTTGAGATGTGAACAGAGAAGCTGTGTTGCGATACTTCTGTGTCACTTTCGCTGCTGATGTCTGGCTGTAGAAGCATTCATTGTTTGATGACAAGAGCGACGAGGAAGTGGAGTTCACAGACCTGCGCCAAGCATAACAGTGACCTAATTACTTTTATACGAAACGGGCTAATGGGAACTTTGACACGAGCCTGAGTATTTCTGTTCTATTTTACCGCACTGCCCTACCTGAAGCGCGACAAAACTACCATCACCACTCACGATACTCGCTCCGTTCAACAGTAACAGAGCCAGAACACCAGTAATGCGATAGAGCCGGTAAGACAAATTTCAGCAATTTCTCACCTTGGAGTGTATGCTTCTTGTGAAATCCTTTCGCGGAATGGCTTTTATCCAAGACTTCTTCCGAGCTTCATCTTTGGGGAATGCGAAAACACGCACTTTGGGACCACTGCCATAATTGCCGCGTCACCCGGGAACACAACAACGTCCCATGTCGCACTGATCGATGTGTAATCACATACTCACAAATGCAACACCAATAAAATACGACACGTGGGAACGGACAACGACTCGGAGCAGTGCGATGCAGCACCAAGCCTAACGCAGTCGAACCAGCGAAACAGGTAGCGATGAAAGGCAAACCTGTCGTGGCTTGTCCGCCGTTCGGGGTGCGCGGGGTCACCAACACCACCGCCTGAGTGACGTGTCCTCGGCCACTGGACAGTCGGACAACTCACGTGACGTATGTCGTCTGGAGAGAGGGGTATGAACGGGCCTTGTGAATAGTCTAGGTGGTGTTGGTCGTGCGCGGTGTGCAGTGTTTTCTTCCTCGCCATGGGCTGAACTGGGCGTGCATCTTCCCCCTTTCGTGGGTTGGAAAGGAGGCGGTGTTTCACCTTTCTCTTTTGGAGGCGGAGGTGAAGATGACAATATTCATTTAACTGTTTCACTGTTTTGGCCTTCATTGTTTTTTTCTACAGGGTACCATGGGAAGGCCAGGACATGAAATGCAAGCGCCGAGGCGCTCCTGACAAGCTTTCACAAGCTCCCAGAAGCACCATCATGCTTCCATCGAGAGCTTCCATGATGCTACCAACATCATGTAACACGCTACCTGTAAATATTGTAATTAAAAGTTCCTGTTAACAGCTCCGGGCTCCTCTCCTCGACATTTCCCCGAGAATCTGGCTGGCTGCGGTCCTCTGGGCCGACCCTCGGTTACATCAGCATCCGCTGAGCCACCCTGTGAGCAAAGTATTGTCGACGCATGTGAAGAGTGCGTAGGCCCTGGATTGTGTAGTGCCCTGGCTGAATTCCAAAAGAGTTCAGCACATTCACATGGGTTATATTCCCATCATTAAAAGTCAGCACAGCATGAAGAGTACACACTTTCAGTGTTTGGTGTCCGAGAATGACGTTTCTTTGGAGTGCGCTTCCACACGACAATTGAACGACTCGTTAGCGTTTTGAGTTTTCTCTTGGAGGCGTCTACAAAGTAATTCTGCATGAGCTTTTTGTGAATAACGTGGCTGAGCAGCCTCAATAACAGATGCTGGAAGGTGTTCTTCATGAACAAATGGTTCATCATCCAACTCGGCTCTGTTGAACTTACACCAAGTTTCGGCGTCCTTCAGGCAAAGGCCACGGGATAGATTGGTATCCTATGATGCCATGTTAAAAGATGTGGCATGCACAGCTTTTAGCATGTCCTCTAAGCTGGCTCAATTTCTTTTAGTGGCCAAACATTAACAGCTTCGGTGCTCTCCAGTGATGGCATTACTAAGATTTCCCCGGCCAGACATATATTTCCCGAGAGAAAGCTTGATGTCTCTGCTTCCTTTGTTTTTGCAGTTCTGAGCTCATTCTTCTCTGATTGCGCAAGATTCACTCCAGCTTAGCGCTAAAAAAAACGGAGACAAAAGAAAGAGACGTAGACAACACGGAGCGCTAACTTCAAGCAACGTTTATTTGCAAACACACACGAATATATACGAACTGAAATCGCAGACATCTCACGCCTTCCTCTCTTACAGATGTAGTACTATCCAATATCATAGAAAAACAAATAATGTAAATACGAAATAACGAGGTAAACGCGCATGCGTAACTGGAACGAAGAAACATTAAAAAAACTTACAACAGCTCCCCGAAAAAACCTTACAAACGAAAAATCAAACATCAACTGCACAGGCTAATCTCGGTGAATCTAAGAATACATGTTCATTAGGAATGAAAATTCTTTATCGTGAAGCAGTACAGAAGGTTGACTCACGAATTTAGCGCCATGTTTTCGGATGATGCAGGCCTCAACTGTTTCTCCGGTTAGTTGCTCTCTGTGACGAAATAGCACAGCTGTATGTTCGAACAGTGGAGTGCAGCCACACTGACGACAATGTAATGCCAAGTGGACGATGGCGTACCTTTCAATGAGCTGTGGTGCTCGCGTAGACGGATATTGAGACATCGCCCGCAATGGCCTACGTACACGTGTCAGCACGAAAGGGGTGTCTCGTATACCACCGCCTTTTACACAAGACACGAAACGAATGCCATGTCTCGTGATGCACTCGCCTTTTTCACCACATTTTTAACTTTCGCGTTACTGTAGCCGGTCTGCATTATCAAAGTCTTGCCCGCACCTGATGAGACAAAGCATGTTAGAACAAGCGATGAAGTTGTGATAGGCAAAGTACCTTCACGCTTATTCCCTTCAGCTTACTTTTGGCTGAACTCACCACGTTGACACCAAAGTGTGCTGCTACTCTCTTGAACTGGTGGGACACTCCGTGAATGTAGGGGATTACCGAGAAAGGCCTGCTTCCTTCACATCTTTCCATCGGCGCCAGCTTACCACCTGCTCTTACGGTCTTAAACAACATTTAACTAACAAGGGCCATAACAGCGTGAAGGTACTTTGCCTATCACAACTTCATCGCTTGTTCTAACATGCTTTGTCTCATCAGGTGCGGGCAAGACTTTGATAATGCAGACCGGATACAAGAACTGGCTATCCCGTTCTTTACAAGTCTAGAGTGACCAGACTAGTAGTCGAGCAAGCCCTTTTGTGACCTTGGTTCATATCGCCAGCATACCTTATCAGAACTAAGTGCTAAATATAGGTCTGAATACTGCAAAGCATCCTGTCGGGGTACCTCACACGTGAACTTCAAATCTTGTTCTTGCTCCCTGAACATATTTATTATGTTAATCATTTTTGTGATGAAATCGCACCTGTCTACGAAAACTAAGTAATCGTCAACATAACAAAAAACTTTGACCGCCAGATCAAAAAACTACTCTAAATAGCCCTGTTCACTTTTGCTAAATATATTGTAGTCAGAATAAGCGCGACACAAGAAACAATACATGCGCCAGATTTTTGAGCAAATACTTTCGCTTTCCACGTGACGAATGTCGCTTCCAGGTAACACCTCAGTACCTCGAGAAACCTCTCAACTGACACACCTGAACGAGAGGTGAATGCATGCTTTTCCTCTTGATTACCAATACACTTCTTTAAACTCTGCAGAAGAGGGGCTTGAGGTAAGGAGTAGTAAAGATCCTCCATGTCGAGACTAAATGCCCTTGAGCCTCCCGAGTCGTTGTGCCTAAGAAAGTCTACGAGCATGTCGAAACTTGGCACTTAAAAAGGGTCAACCACAACCAGAGATTCCAGGTTCTTTTGAAGATATCGGGACACTATTTGAAGTCAAGTATTCCTTTCAGAAACGATGGTACGGAAGGGAATTCCGGGCTTATGGGTCTTAGCGCTGAAGAAAACATCTAGAGTATGACACATTTGTTTCTTTACCTTATTGACTGGTTTATTTAAACTTAGGCTTTTCAGCAGTTCCACTGCTTGCTTTTTTTAACCTTTAGAATGGTTGTGCTACACTTCGCGGAAGTTCTTGGCAATAGCCGCGCTTCCTTCCTCGGAAAACATTCTCCGAGACAGAATAATGAAGAACCATTTCTTGTCGGACGCTACAAAGGTGAGGCCAGAGGGATGCAAGAAATCAACAACAGAAGACATGGCATTACTATACACTCGCCTTGGCCTATGCTTAAGCAGAACATCGGTGCACTCTGCCACACAAGTAGATCTGCTGTCCTCGGGCACTCTTTGAGCCATGTATTTTGACACAGACACCAGTTCTGCCAGGAGAAGGGGCTTGTAAAGAATGGGATAGCCAGCTCTTGTATCCGGTCTGCAATCTCAAAGTCTTGCCCGCACCTCATGAGACAAAGCATGTGGGAACAAGCGGTGAAGTTGTGACAGGCAGGGTACCCTGGTGCTTTTATAGCCCCTGTTATTGAAAGGTTGTTCAAGACCGTAAGAGCAGGTGGTAAGCAGGCGCCGACGGAAAGATGTAAAGGAAGCAGGCCTTTCTCGGTAATACCCTACATTCACGGAATGTTCCACCGGTTCAAGAAAGTAGCGGCACACTTTGGTGTCAACGTGGTGAGTACAGCCAAAAGTAAGCTGGAAGGAATTTGCCGGAGGCCACAGTACCGCGAGAATTTAAAATGTGGTGAAAAAGGCGAGTGCATCACGAGACATGGCATTCTTTTCGTATCTTGTGTAAAAGGGGGTGGTATACAAAACACCCTTTTCGTGCTGACAAGTGTACGTGGGCCGATCCTGGCGATGTCTCAATATCCGTCTACTCAAGCACCACAGCTCATTGAAAGGTACGCCATCATCCACTTGGCATTACATTGTCATCAGTGTGGCTGCACTCCGCTGTTTAAACATACAACTGTGCTATTTCGTCACAGAGAGCCACTAACCCGACAAATAGTTGAGGCCTGCATCATCCGAAAACATGGTGCTAAATGCGTGAGTCGACCTTCTGTACTCCTTCACGATAAGAAATTTTCATTCCTAATGAACATGTTTTCTTAGTTTCGCCGAGGTAAGCCTGCGCAGTTGATGTTTCATTTTTCGTTTGCAGGGTTTTTTTTTTCGGGGAGCTGTTGTAAGTTTTTCTATGGTTTCTTCGTTACAGTTACGCATGCGTGTTTACCTCCTTATTTCCTGATTATACGTTTCTTGTTTTTGTATGATATTGAATAGTACTATATCTGTAAGAGAAGAAGGCGTGAGATGTCTGCAATTTGAGTTCATATATATTCATGTGTGTTTCCCAGCAAATGTGGTTTGAAGTTAGCGCTCATGTTGTCTAGGTCTCCTTCTTTTGTGTACGTTGTTTTTGGCGCTAAGATATCAAAGCCATGCATCTTTACCAACCCACCCAACTCGCCGCACTCATCATACATTCGTTGCTCAGAACAGTAACTTCAGCGCTACCAATAGAAGTTTGCTATGGGGACGGCACAAGAGGGGTTGCACAAATGCTGTACAAGACTTGCTCAAGCTGTAAAAGCGTGAAAAGTTATATTCTCATATAAACGCATTTTCAGCACGACGAAATAACTTTTGTCGTCACACGGTGACACAGCCGGCGCGGGACGCAGTCGGTCAATTTTCACGTTTAAGGATGCATGTAAAGCTTTCGACTTAACAGAGGAAACAATAAAGAAGAACAGTGAAAACATAGCCTGGGTAAGCTGCACAGCAGAATAAAGGACTGTACATCGCTTGGCCAACCGAACTAGGAACACGCAACAGCACCGTAGGGATAAATCAACGCAAAACAAAACACGAAAGCAAGACAAAAGTGGTATGAAGCATTGCTTGATCTTCATCACTTTCTAAATTCAAACGTCTGATTCATTCAAAATGGCTCTCGATTTTATAAATACGAAACAAATTTTAAGTTATATATTTTCGCATAGAAACACCGAATGCATATATCCTGAAAGGTTGAATATGGGCTGCCAAAAGTTGCAACCACTGCACTTCCGCGACGCTATATTAACCACGAAAGTCATTGAAAAACTCTGGATTGTCAAAAAACTTGCACTAAATGCTTCAGAAAGAAAAAAAAACGAAGCATGCTTTGAAAGCGGTAGAATATCTTACAGTAGAACCAGCATGCCGTCAAATTTCTAGCTTGAAGGCCTGAATCGACGCTAAATTTCACTACATCAGAGCTTTCCCGAATACCAACCGTAAGACACTGGCCAGTGTGGGCACCCCCAAACACGCATTAAGGTCGAGTGTGCATTTTAACGCACACATGAAGAAAACACCTTGTCATAAGAGAAATACTCGCCTATGAAGTTACATGACGTGCCGAAGTTATTCCTCCACCCCCCCCCCTCCTCCCCAAACCCTTCCTAAGTAGATTGAAACAACAATTAAAATATGGCTGCAATCAATGTTGAGTAACATAGAACTTTGTTGGGCGCTGTGAGTACAACGTTGAAAAGAATTCCGCCATGTTTGAAAGAGAAATAAGAAATGTGACTTCCTCTGTAGTATGTTCATTCTAATGTTGCAGAGCACGTCATGCATGATCAAAATGATGGCACTAATAGTGGCACCCAAGACTGAAAAAAAAAACAAGAAATGTGCATGTTAATGTGCGCGGAGGAGCATTATATATATATATATATATATATATATATATATATATATATATATATATATATATATATAATGAGATATAACAGACAGTAATGCCAAGGAATGTACAGGGGAAGTTATTAACATTAATGGAATGTAAATAAGAAGAAAGAAAAGTGGATGAAAAAATTACCAACTGTAAGCAGGAATCGAACCTACGACCTTCGAATTACGCGTTCGATGCTCTATTACAGCGGCACTCCCTCCATCCACTTTTTTGGGTTTATCTGTGAATTTTAGAAGTAGGAGCGACAGTCAGCGCCATCTATAAGCCAAACAACGAGTGTGAAAACACTCTTATGCGCATGTTTGGCGTCACGTAGCACGTGAACTTATTATGAGCGGGCAGCTGATTAATTGTCCCTCTTATACAACCTAAACACACCAAGTCTGCCAGTACGAGACCCTCGTTCAATGAAATAAGGGAAAGAAGTGTATACCTAAGGGCTCGTTTTTCCGTGTTTTTAACACAATAATAATGAGATATAACAGACAGTAATGCCAAGGAATGTACAGGGGAAGTTATTAACATTAATGGAATGTAAATAAGAAGAAAGAAAAGTGGATGAAAAAATTACCAACTGTAAGCAGGAATCGAACCTACGACCTTCGAATTACGCGTTCGAGCATCGAACGCGTAATTCGAAGGTCGTAGGTTCGATTCCTGCTTACAGTTGGTAATTTTTTCATCCACTTTTCTTTCTTCTTATTTACATTCCATTAATGTTAATAACTTCCCCTGTACATTCCTTGGCATTACTGTCTGTTATATCTCATTATTATTGTGTTAAAAACACGGAAAAACGAGCCCTTAGGTATACACTTCTTTCCCTTATATATATATATATATATATATATATATATTGTCGCAACCTTTAGAGCGTGCACCATTGTGAAGAATTATGTTGTATATATGTTGATTATAGTATACTAATCTCAAGGGCCGGCCCAATTACTTTTACTTTACGCATGATGTCTAAAGCTAACATATTCGCTTTAAACGAAATAAAAACTTTTCACATTCTTGCAATGGTATTCGTTTTATTAATAGTGCTTGTCTTCTAGTCTCCTGATCGCGCTGCAGTATACAGTCGTTAGCCTCCCTGGCTGATTTTGCTGGCAATCTGTTCTATGCCTGCGTTTGCTCAATACTTTGAAACCACGCGAATTCGGAGTCTACGAATCTATGAATTCAAGCATTTTTTTTTGGGGGGGGGGGGGGGGAGATACAGTACTTTAGTTTTCTGTACTATCAACACCAAAAGTTGCAGGGACGTTGGATTCACAACAAATAAACATTTCTCCTGTATCAATGCTTAATGCTTGTAATCAAGCTGGTGACTGTTTAGAGGTCGAAATGCCAAGTGCACTATAGAACATTTATTTCAAAATTAAATTCCCAGACAAAGACAGCTTTAGTGAACATTTCGCGTTCCGCACACTTTTGCTGTTTATAGTGCGACCGTGCTCACTTTTCCACTCAATTGTGTCGTAAGTTATGCGTAGCTTAGGGGTTCGATCAACTCGATAGAGGCCGCAGTTCAATGGAGGCCAAACGCTGGATGCCCGTGTGCTGTACGATCTCAGTGCACGCCCCAGGGGGTCAAAACTGTGAGTAGCCCCCCACCAAGGTATCCCTCGAAGACGTGAGTCACTTTTGGTTGCTAAATGGTCCCTCATTAGGTGGCCTAACTAATTGTAGTCAGACACCGGAAATTGTTACGTGCCCAACGACGAGCATTACACCGCAATAATTTCCAAGTTGTTTCGTTACGAGCTGGACAACCAGTATTTTGAAGCGGCGCGAAGCCGTGGTGAGAGAAGGCGAGCCTCTTGCCTCTAAACTATCGCGTCCTTCACCAGTCGATTGTCTTGCTGGCCCTCTTCAGTATCGGGGTCGAAAGATCACACGACACATACGCAAGGTCCCGTCTGAATGACGTGCCAGCCCGATCGCTCGACCAGATGAGCGGCATGGTGTCGGCGTTCTCGACGCTTCATCTCTTGGCAAGCTATAGGCCTAATGTGCCCTCGCTGATCACTTGGTTTGAAAACTTTTGCTGGACATGAAAGCAGCGACATATGTATGGGAACGAGACTTGCGGTATTATGAGCCAGCGGCGCATGAACACTTTTATGCGGGAGGATAAAAGAGCCTGAGAAGCACCGAAACGCGGTAGAGAGTTAATTTAGTTGTCTGCGCTGGCGTCTGCACGACGCGCAGACCACAAGAAGACGAATGCAATAGCAAGAGAAGCAAGTTATGGCTGGATCACGCTGAGATCCGCCGTATAAGTATGAAAAAGAGTACGCGCACGTTCTGCTCGTATACGCTTTGTATTATTCTCTAGAATTTCATTCACCCATTGAAGCAACAAATTACGCCAACTATCGCGTCAGTAACTCTTGTACCCTGGGCGACGTAACGAGAGCAGCCATGCGAGAGCCTATATAAGTTTGTCACACGTCAACCCCTCCATCGCGAGGCGCGCGCCCGCGAGACGACCTAAGCACGACGTCCCAGCTCTATAAACTTTATGGAGGAGGTCGTGGACCAAAAGTATACACGGCGTTAATTTTGGAATTTCACCTTCTCCCGTTGGGTTGCAAACTTTGACAGACGCGCTCGTCCGCTATGCATTGTTCCCGTCAGCCCTAAATGGCCCAACCTGGTGATGTGTCCTTCCTATAAACCTTTTCTCTACCAAGTCCAGTATCCTTGTTTCTTGCTTTTTTCAGTGACGTGTTGTTTACCGTTTGTCATCCTCTGTCGGAATCGGGGCAGCTTTATTTTTTACAGATATGGAGGAGCATAAAGCCTTGGTTTGCGTGACACGACTTCATTGGCATTCTGTGTTGACGAATGTCTACCTATAAGAACGCGCAGGTTGTGTGTTTGGTTTCCGAAGAGATGTATGAAACTAAAGGGTTTCGCGTACATACTTATACTGAAATAACTGTACGACGATTATCTTGCAAAGCAAAGGCCCCTTAAATGTGCTTCTCGAGTGTTCTTGATTAACTCACTGTATAGTATTCCCACAAGGCCGTCTTGGCTGACACGAGTAACGTGGGATCCGACGGAAATAAAGCTCGCCGCCGATGCCACCACAGCGGCGAGGGACCCCGCGAGCCCTCCGGGATTTGCCCGAGGAAAGCGCGCCTAACGAGCACCTCGCGGCAGTGGTATTTCTTTTTTTTTCTTTCGGGGACGACGGCTGATTAGAGGGCCGCGGGCACTCCTGATAGCGGCGTGCACGGCTTGCAAAGATGCGGCAAGTTTCGAGGTGGCGAATCCGTCACAGCAACGCATCTATTGATTCGATCAAACTACCAGGGCGTCGCATTTGATACACCCGCACTGCTGGCGTTTTTTCGAATGCCGGCCAAATAGTGCACTTCTTGGAACGGATGAGAAGGAAATGTTAGCCGCTTACGTGCCTTCCTGGCTTACACGCAGTGGATCATTAGGACGGGATCCGTCGAGATGAGGTTGCTCGGGATTTTTCTTCGCTCGCGCTTTTCTTGCGCCGCATTATTCAAGTTCCAATTAAAGTTTTCACGGAGCCTTTCTTAATACCCGACTGCTGTGGCTTAAGCGCCGCTGATAAACAGGCAGTGAGCTTTGTGCCGCGCTGCAGACGCCCAATTAGCGTTTGGGGCTCTTGCTTCTGCGCTCGGCCCCCGGGGAATGGCGCGCGCTTACCATCCATTAGCGCGATGACAGCGAATTATCCGGTCCCGATGCGGTGCGGACGCGACCGCGAGCTGCGGCGCCCCGATAAGGCGGTTCCCGGGGGCGCCATTGGCTGGACGGCGCAATAAACGCCGCCAAATGACACGGCCGTTAAAGGGGCCCTGTTTGTGTCCAGCGCCGGTCGGCTGAGTGTGCGACTCCTCCAAGAAGCGCGCTTTGCATAACAGGATCAAAAGGGCGAAACACTTTCCACTTCGTTAGCCTGCGCGTCAAAGGCCGCGGCTGCATTTGCATGCGCATATTTATCGCGCCCGAAACTCGCTCCAACAAAATGCGCCGCCGTGGCGTGCATATTTTATTTGCGCAGCCAATCGAGGTACAAATTTAATCAGACTCTCTTCTTTTCTAGCTTGCTGTCATCGCGCTTTTGTGCGCGACCTCTGGCGACGTCTCTGGCCCCGCACGCCAATTTCCGGCACACCACGTCGCCCCCCAGAGGGCGGCTAGGTCGATAGATTTCGACAACGAGAGCGCGTGCATACGGAGCAGCTCGCTTTGCAATGCACGCTCCTCTTGTACTACCTCCCAAGGCATGTTAAGGTGCAGGGCGACAAATAAAAGACTAACGCCCTCTTCTTCGCGATGCACGCATCGTAGCGTAGTCTCCCGAACACGGACGCTATCAGATTGGGGGCGAGGCGCTAAGCCTCGCCGAATGTTGCTCGCTGTGCAAGCTTCGCCGAACACTCTCGCCTAGTCTTGTTTTATGTTGCATAAGTATACTTCGCCGACTGAGGTTCACCCCTAGCACAAAAATTTAGTGTTCCCTTTGGAAGATGTTGCCACACGCGCATATTTATTTTTTTTTATCTGATGGGATCCACTCACTGCTCGGCGCAGGCCATGCAGTGATCTGTCGCAAAGTTGACAACTGTTTGAGACTTGTATTCGAGGGGACACTCTTTTTTTGTTCTTGCGTTAGGCAGCTCAATCTTTGCGTATTCAGAAAAAAGGTGGCGAAATCGCAGCGCTTTCGGTCGAGCTCGTCATTTAAGATTGAGTCACACGACTGCCCCGCCGCGGTGGTCTAGTGGCTAAGGTACTCGGCTGCTGACCCGCAGGGCGCGGGTTCGAATCCCGGCTGCGGTGGCTGCATTTCCGACGGAGGCGGAAATGTTGTAGGCCCGTGTGCTCAGATTTGGGTGCACGTTAAAGAACCCCAGGTGGTCTAAACTTCCGGAGCCCTCCACTACGGCGTCTCTCATAATCATATAGTGGTTTTGGGACGTTAAACCTCACATATCAATCAATCACACGACTGGCGCACTCACGAGCCGTCATTTAAAAACGTGACTGCTGTGCGAGCATCTGCATTCCAGCGAACGATATTGAGCCGCAGTCAGCGGCACGAGGAGCCGTGGTAATTAGGCTTTCTGCAGCTTGGCCGTGAAATTTGACGATCTGTTGTGGCTGAAATTTCGGTAAAAGACGGCGGCTCCGCTCTTTGCTGCGTCCATGACGCCACATGCACAATGCTGAAATGGCATTCACAGGTTGTGGGCTGAGTGTGTAGCCGGCGACTTCCATGGCTTATTTCGCACTGAAATGTTGCTTTACAGCCTGCCTTTAATATACGACTAAGCGCAATAGAACCTCTATTTCTTTTTTTTTCGTCAAAAGCTTAGAATTTTTGGGTGAGCGTGTCATGAGCTATTCAGGATTACGTGCATGACTCGAATAGTCGGGTTTATTATAAATTTAATGGCCAGGAGTGTAAGCAATAACACAGAATGGTTCCATCAGACATGTATGCTTGCGTGTGGAAAATTCGACGCGTTCTGAGCCCATTAATGAGGATTGTGTTCGTCGCTATCGCTACACTCAGGATTTTTTAGGCGCACCTTCTGGGGGGCCAGTAGAGTTTCATCGGGACCAGATTGAATGTTTGCTTGCATCACTACCAGAACTGAACGACCTTTAGTGGACGTGCTTGGCAGTTGATGTACCCAGACTTCCACGAAGGCATGAACCAAAACCAGGCCATCACAGAAGAGCCAGGTCATTGGACTAGTTTCCGGCAGCAAGGACAACCACCAATACCTCTGCCGGATAAGACAAAGTGTACCACAATGAAGACAACAGGCACAGTGAGGGCCGCGACAGCCATCCTGCCCAAGTATCCCTTACGCAGATCATCACTCGAAGAAAGCTGCATGGCTCGCCACTGTAAACTACGCCTACGAAGACAATTGCTGATTTTGCCTTGGAAAAGTATCTCGACCGAAAAAACCGACGCACTCCCGTGGCAAAATGAGCGACCGCAGCTCTGGGCACCGGCTTTCCCAGTGCGCGAACATTTCTTAGAGCCGCCCACGGCAATAAATCGCCGTCGTACCGTGTTTCACTCGAGGCACAGTTGAGAGGGAATTGTATGCGAGCGCATGAGCTCCGTTCCGTGGTTTTATTTCATATTCCGCGGGATTTCTTTAAACGCCAGAAATAATCACCCCATAACGCTTACACCTCACCCCGAAAGCTTAGAGACCCCGCAAGGGCGTGGCCTGATCACGTAATTTGCGTCAGCGGTAATCGACAGCATCATAACGCCAGAGACGCGCATCTCTGCCTTTATATATGGCCTGCCTATTTTCTCGCGTCACAAACGCAAAATATTTTGAGACTGTTAAGCTTCGCCTTTCGGAGTTGAACGCGATAGCGATATTCTGTCCCTAGTGCGTACTTCGTCCCCATAATACGTTCTATTGAGTGATTGATTGATATGTGGGGTTTGACGTCCCAAAACCATTATATCGTTATGAGAGACGCCGAAATGGAGGGCTCCGGAAATTTTGACCACCTGGGGATCTGTAACGTGCACCCAAATCTGAGCACACGTTCTATTGTAGGATGTTCTTCGAGATGTTTAAATTGTGGATTACTAGAGTGTCATTGATAAAGTTTAAAGTGGCTCTTGTCAGTGAAGCATTCGCATATGGCTACATTTTGTGTAACGGGTGTGTGCTTTGAACCACGAACAATTACGTACATCCAATCTTTTCGTACTTGCTATATGTGTACCCACTACGTGGTCTCAAGGGTATACGCTCACTAAAGTGTGCGCCTTTTGTCCGTAGGCCAGCTCTAAACTCTGAACATGGTATAATAATCACACGCTCTGACGCTCGATGGCAATTTACGCTTGTACCAGGCAGTATTACTGCGATATTACATTTGTTGCGAAGCCTGCATACAGAAAGCGTGCGTTTGCAAAGCATGAAGGTATCTTTCACTGTATTTCCAAGCAGACGTGTGGCTCTGTGGTAGAACAATTGCTGTTCATGTAACATCTCCACCCACCCACCCCTCCCTTCGAGGTTCATCCGTTATTTTCCGCTTACAACCGACGATATTTCTGCAAGACGAGCTCTTTGACGCTGTCGCGTTGGTACATCTTTCTTTTTTGACGTGCTGTTCGGCTGCCCTGGTTGTGTGTGTATGCCTTGAGGGCAGTATGTCAGCATGACTGTTATCATTTGCAATCTTTCTCACAATCGTATGTCTGCCCAAAGGCGCACTGTGATAGCATTGGTTCAGCTGTCAAAGTAGAAGTATGATGGCAATAGTGCAAATGAATGCATTGTGTTAAAAGAACGAAATAAAAAAAACTATGGGCTGTGCGACAGTAGAAAATGGATATGCCAGTGCGACGCCTCCTTTATTTGTTTCAATTCCATTCTTTATTGTGAGGTAAAGAAAAACAATTGATCGGCCCGCACCATAAACATATCGCAAGCAATGCCAATCAGAAGAAAAGAAAAACTGAGCAGGGCAGAGCCAAGTGAATCCCAGTGCAAACGCTCGCTCATCAACGGGAGCCGTCGGTTCGCCTTAGTTCTGGAAGTGGTCGTGATGCGTCGCTATATGAGGGGTCGCGCTCAAGGGGGGTTACACTAACACTTGTGTAGTGGCGGTCCCGCATACGTGCCCATGTATCGAAGTGAAGCCGCGGCTGCCATATTGCTCGGGGCAGGAGGCGGCGACTGCCTTGTAGCGCCGTAATGCTCTGGGTGCTTGAGGCCGTGCGTAACGTTTTAGCTAATAAAGCACCTGTTTATTATTATTAGGAGGCGAGGGAACGTGGGAGGGACTTTAAGGCATATCTTATTTAATGTTTTTTTTTTTAATCTTGATGTTTTCAGAGAGTTAGAAAAACTACAGGCTCGCGGAACGCGCAGCACAGTCACAGCCAAAGCCTGAAGAGCGGCCTTTCAGGGCCTTTCCTAAAACTCATCGGGATGCTACAAGCGCACTGCCGGGTACCCACAGTGCCACAAATAATCAAAAATTTTGTGTAGTAAGACAGCATTCACTATACTATCCTTCGTCATTCTTTGGAGAAGCGTGGTATCCGCTACACTTGTTGCAAATTTTGTACAATTTATTTTATGAAGGGCTGACGACGATGAAGAAATATGCGTGAAGTGGGTATATATGCGCCACAGTTAATCGGTGATGAAGACCAAGTTTTCCGATGTGTTGGAGTATTGTGTGACGCCGGGCTGCTTCCTTGACGTCACTCTTTGGATGAAGATTTAGTATAACCTCCTTGGTCGTGCTGCCTATGTCACACGTGTTTCCAAGCGATTTCCGCTGGAGCAGTGGAGTACCCACCCTTTCGCGAGTGGGGGGGGGGCACACTTGCCTTACTTGTGGATATATATATACACACACACATATATATATATATATATATATATATATATATATATATATATATATATATATATATATATATATATATATATATATATATATATATATATATATACTTAGTTGGCGAACCGCTTGAAATTGAACATTTGACGTCATTTTGCACCGCGTGACAGCGCTCGCTGAATAGCGGCGGAATAGAAAAGTATGCGCAACTCTGCTACCTAAAAGTAGCATATACAGCATCTCTAGCTGCTTTAGGTACGCAGCACTCGAAACCTTCGCGGCTTCTGAGATCGAAGACCACAGAAAAGAAGGCCATATTGGTGACTAGGAATATTATACAGCCTCCGAGACTACTTCTACATGTGTGCTCGTCTCTGATGCCATACTTCAATTTTTTTATGCATCGTTTGCATGCATCAATGAGTTTCGTGTAAGCTGCACCACTAAAGCGGCAAGCACACGATGTCAATGTGTGTCTATGCACGCATTCTAATTAAAACATGAGAATCATTGGGGGAGCAAAGACTTTTATTTTTAAGTGATATTCTTGGTAAGCGCATGCCCAATTTGTTAATGTTTGATAAACGCATGCACAAAGAGTGGTTCATTGCACGGCGGGGCGCGAAAATGGAGCTGTCAGATCATGATTATAAATTACACACAAGAAGTAAACATATAGGCAACGATATAAGAAGACACGCAGTAGAATAAAACTGGAATAAACGCACACAACTACGCATACTGTGCACAACGCCACACGGCAGTAGTTTCCTCAGCACTTGACTCCATCGTGAACCGAAAAAAAGAAAAGAAAAATGTTGGTTACATTTTCTCTTACACACTTAAGATTGTTCTTTTGCGAAAAACAGCCACAAGCAGTTGCCACTGCAAATTGAAACAAGGCAATTTTAGGCGTCATGCAAGCCGTTAACGAGGCAGGAGTGTTTACTGAAGGACTCCATCCTAGCTCTGGCTAACAATTTTCTAGCTTCACCGCTTCTCTCTACTCGTTAGAGCTTCAAGCAATTTGCGAACGGCACAGACAATGATACTGAGCATAGCTGCACTTTTCGCAAAATCTCACTCATGCAGCGAATTCGATACATCTAGTGGCACATAGGAAACCTAACAACGCGAGCGGCGACTAAATTTCTTGAGCCAAGAAACAATTTCCTCGCAAACGTGCTGCGAAGCATTACGAACAGTCTTCTTTCGTGTTAAGCAATCGCGAAAACATTAGGTGAAATATTAGACAGACACACACAAAAAATAGATCTCTGCGCCAAACAGCACATTGCCAGAAATGTTAGGTTAAAGGTTGAATGACAAATACAATACGAACTTAACAAGGTATGACGGCGTTCGTACCTAGGAACAGAGAAGCTGAGAGGCAGATGAAAGAAGCGAAGACCACGACGCACTGCAAGCACGTTATCGCACATCTTTTATGGCGTCTCCTTTCTTCTGCCCGGACTTCTTCCCTGCCTTAAATGCTCATGAACACGGAGCGTGGCAACGTTACCGTCGCGTCGACGCCATTTGCACGTCTCTCACATCCAATTCATGCCTGATCCCAGCCTGATGATATCGCTCGTACAAGCGCAGACAATAAAGACGGATTCAGGCCATTGTCATAGGCGTAAAAACAAGTAGACGTATAATGTACTAGAATAGGTAATAGAGTAAATAACTATGTAGTACGCGTGTTTCCTTGAAGCAGTGAGTGATGTGTTGCCATCCTACGGCTGGCGTGAAGCTGCATAGCTCCGCCGCTTTTGGCCAGAGTGACCACTCTTGTAATCTTTATGTTACTCCATGGCAAATCCGTCAGGCAGGCTAAGCACGGATTATCGCGGAGTGCCTTTCAGTTCATACGTCGATTAGAGTTCCCGCAATTTTCTGTAGCACGGTCGATCCGCTGACACCAACACCCTGTGCATTGCGGCCCGAAATAGGGTAGCAAATATTTAGCTGTTGCTATCGTTTGGGAAAGTGCTTTGGTCCGATATACATTCATTCGATGATCAAGAGCTCATCCGGTGAAAGCGGCACGGGGCCTACGTCCGCGCGTCCTATGTTTACTATGCGAGTTCACGAGTTCATAATCTTCCCGCAGCCATCTTGGATTGCACAGCGCGCGTTCGCCGCTCACCCTGGTGACGGGATGTTGCGTGTCGCCGCCAGTGTGGCCTCCGCCAGTTCCTCCGCTAGGGTGGCTAGAATGGGGCCATTCTAGCCACCCTACCTCCACCGTTTGCGCCTGCTCTCTCTAGTTTTCCTCCATCTTTTGAATACATTGCATTTGTTGCGCTGTTCGCATGTCTCGTAGTTCGAGTGCATGCGCATCTTCGGTGCCGGTCATGCCAGGCTCCGCTCTCGAAGTGACGCTTGGAGGAAGGAATATTCATGAAGCTGCGAACACGGGCAACGTGCGCCTGTTAACGGCGAGTGTATTTTTTTTAGTAGGTACTAATTACACAGCGCTAGCTGGGCCTTTGCAGCAGCTCTGCCGAAGTAGGCTGCCAACCATTTCCAACAGTAGGTTGCGTCCACGGGGTGTTGCGAAAGGCCAGTTACTATTGTTACATAACGAGTGTACACCACTTGTTGGTGTGCAAGTGATTGCATCACTCGTACGATAGGGTAATTACTTGCTGACTGCACATTGTCTGCACTAGTGCTCGATATGGTCTTGAGATGCGCTTTAGGAATAACATTTCCATGCTACTCTATAGTGTGCAGTGTGCTTCTGTGAGTAGAAACGCAAAAAAAAAACGAAAACTTCTGTGTACAGAGAGGCACTGCATAAAATAGCTTTTGTTGGCTTAAAGGCGGTCGTTTAACGTAGAGATCTGGCTCGAAGCTTCCATCAAGTACAGCCGCAGCCCCGTCTCTTTAAAGGCGCGCGAGGAGTCGGTTTTTCGCTCCGCGGGGCGAAGCCTCGAGGCAGTTTCGTGCTGTGATGTGATCAGCCTGACAGCCAGGCCGCAGATGCTTCTGATACAGCACTTCAGAGCACAAAACTGCCTCGAGGTTTCACCCCGCAGAGCGAAAACCGGCTCCTCGCGTGCCCTGCACAGACGTGGCCGCGGCTGTACGTGGTAGAGAGAGAGAGATAAAGATGCAAAGAAAGACAGGGAGGTTAACCAGACGCACATCCGGTTTGCTACCCTGCACTGGGGAAGGGATGAAGGGGAGAAAAGAGGTTGCAGAGAGATGAGAAGGTACACACAATCACGAGCACACTCGGGGAGCACACACAGCCTACAGGCGGTCGCTCAAGTTTGTTGACTTTAAGTAAAGTAGCAGTGCTTTAGTCGCTTTCTGCGCAAGTGAGGCAGATGCCCAAGGTCCTAGTATCTTCTGCACACCAAATGGTCCGGGGTCAAGTTGATTCAAAACAATCCGAAGCTGGCATCGCTGTGTGTCGTAGCAAGCGCAGCTGCACAGGACGTGTTCGATGGTCTCTTCAGCTTTAGCTGTACGCGGTAGTTTTTGAAAATGCTTAAGACGTGTTTCACCGGCAACGGGAAAAGCTCTGGACCTTCAACGGCGCGCGTGTTTGCGACCACTTCCGTGCGCTCTTTTTTCCTCGTTTCTGTTTGCTGTTTTCGAGCTTTGCTTACATCTTCGGAGACATTTGGAATTATAATACAATCAAGCGAATATACAGTGCGTGGCTGTGGGAGCCATGGGCGGTAGTCCTAGCATATGTCATGTGCGATGTCCACGTAGACGGCCACCACGCGCGTGGATACCATTCGCTCTTACCCACAAGTGTTTAACGGAGTATTAAAGGCTGGGTTGCGTTTGTGAAACGCAACCCAGCCTTAAATACCGTTCACGGCGTGTCCTGACTGCCAAAGGATGGGTTTGGTTCTCGGAATATGCCGGCGCAAAGTGGAGCATATTTTCAAAGCAAACCTTCAAGGAATTTCTAAGGAAAGAAGTGATTTCGTACGTGCGATAGCCAGCGCCTATTACAGGCCCGTAGTCAGAATTTTTTTTTCGGTGGGGGGCGGGGGGGGGGGGGGCACTTGTTGAACGCCTTAGAAAACCCCCATTTTCCCTGTTTATTGTCAGCCATAATACCTGCTTCAACATAAATTTTGGGAGGTACGGGCCAGGCCTATTTTGAAATGAGGTCCCACCCTTCTTTTACGTGAAAACGTGTTAGAGTTGCGAAATTTATTTTTAAAAAAGTGCTCATGTCAGATAAGTGTATACAGTATTGGTGTGTTAAACAAAGGGAATTTTAAATGAAAATATTCAGCCTCTGTGTGTTGGTTATTCCCAAAATCCTGGATTGCTTCTTCAGCACCTTCATTTCTTCTAACAGCCACACGCGGAGAAACGACGGTGTCGGCGTGGTTTGGCGCCTCGCCAATAGCGATGGGGAAAATCAACAGGGCCGTTCGCTCTGGCAATCGGTCCTTCATTTCGTTTTATTGGACAAGACGACGTAGGAAAAAAATAAGTGAGTGCCACCTACGCAAGCGCGCCTATAATAACTGCTTTTGTTGTGTAAAAGAAGCCCACGTCATCTTGCACTGCCAGATTGTCACCAAGTCGCCTGTTACAAAAGTTGCCATTTAAAAGTTTCGTTTTGCACAATAACAGCAAAAACATGTTTGCTTATTGTGGCTGTTTGCATTTGTGGTTTTTTCGTGCGTGAGCCTACATTATGGCTGTGTAAATAATCAATTGCGTAGGTTTCGCAAACTCTTTACGATTTCGTTTTCTCATCTTATCATGTCCGTCTTTTCAGGTTCCACTTTATATGGCTGTTCACGCTGGACAGAGCCACCACATAACAACCCACAAGTGTGACGTCTCCAGCTATGCACGAATCTTTTATTAGTTCATAATCATGAGAAATATAGAGACATAATGCTTATTTCGTCAGTTTATTTTGCGTCTCTTGACATTATGCACATCAGACACATTCTGTTTGCCTGTTCTCATACAAGAATTTAAATGAGAAATACATTAATTGACTCACTGGAACTCACAGACCATCTTTTCACGCATTTTGTTTTAATCTGCTGGAAATAGTGCATTGTTCTGACGTGTTTTATTAAAATAATGCTGAAATTTAGCTACCAGTTTTCGCAGGTGCTGAGCACAACGGTAAATATTATTGAAGTTGTTTAAAACGACTACTTCACTATTTTCAGCAGTAGCCACGCAAAATTAGAGCAGCCCCGCCGTGGTCTTCTAGTGGCTAAGATACTCGGCTGTGGACCCGCAGGTCACGGGATGGAATCCCGGCTGCGGCGGCTGCATTTTCGATATAGGCGAAAACGCTGTAGGCCCGTGTGCTCAGATTTGGGTGCACGGTAAAGAACCCCAGGTGTTCGAAAGTTCCGAAGCCCTCTACAACAACATCTTTCATAATCAAATGGTGGTTTTGGGACGTTAAACCCCACATGTATCAAAACTAGAGCATGAATCAGTTGAGTAGCTTAAAGGGACCAGCAACTGATTTTTTTCGACCCAGTTTTTCCGGCGCGACAGAAAGCTTACATGTAGTAGCGTATGTAGCTGCAGTAATTAATACCAAAAACAATTAGTTATTTTATAAGCAGTATTTATACATATGAAAGGCTCTTAACACGAATGAGCCGTGTCATCCAGCTACGCTCAGAATCGATAGCGATGCAGGTAGCCTTTCTGCCGACTTGTGCATGCTGTCGTTGTTGTGCTTTCACAGGATATCCTGTAACAATGCTGAGCAACGTTTATTCTGAGCTCCACAACAATATTTTAAAGTAACAAGCCGTTAGTGAGACGATGTGGCTATGTAAAGCTTCCCTGTATTTGTACTCCGTTGCGTGAGCCTGCGCCCAGGTTACAGCTTGGGCGCATGCTCTATAACACACGAGCCAAGCCATGTCACCGAAAACGTCATTGTGCATATGCGCGGCCGTGCGGACTAGCAGGGGAGCCATTCTCGTGGTGTCCAATTCGTGGACATGTCCAATTTGGCCTCCCCTGATTGGCTGGAGCGCGCCGCCTGTTTCCGGTCTTTCTTCCGCAGTGTCATTCTGATGCCACGTAGCTTTCACAACTCTCGGCCAAAATGACAAAGATCGAATGCGTTTCACCGTAACGAATGCTGCCCCCAGAGATCAGCTTTTAGACGCACATCTCTGAGGTCATGCATACACTCTAATTACGTTAGCCCTTGAACTAGTTTTAACGCGGCCACCCACCTGACGCTTCTGAAAGGTCTGTACGCACTCCCTGCATCGCTCTTCAAACATCTCAACGCGTCCATACGCACGTGCAGACTTGTAACATTAGTTTGAAAGTCCTGTTACTCTGCATTTCGTCCACTTAGTTTCTTTTAACGCTGGAAATGTGTTGGCGTATTCGGTGCGCTGACGTGTTTAAGCGCGCAATGACGTCATGACTCATCGTTTTTATTTCTTCTGTGGA
This sequence comes from Rhipicephalus microplus, assembly GCF_013339725.1. NCBI lineage: Eukaryota > Metazoa > Arthropoda > Arachnida > Ixodida > Ixodidae > Rhipicephalus > Rhipicephalus microplus. Next base: position 12,426,785 of record NC_051172.1, on the reverse strand, counting down.
ATTGAACGTGCTCCGGCAAACCAGACATGTCCCTGAATCGGACACCGTGAGAATAGTTCCCCAGTACACATCATTCCTGACACAAATTGTGGGTAGAAAAACCACGTCGCTCCAAAATCTTAGTTATCTAGAAACTGCGTGCATGGTTTGATGAGCATGCATATAGAAGTGGCCCGGATGCTGTTTTTTAAACGTTGAGCGAATGGTCAAAAGAAATGCATTGCTTGTAAACACGAAAAAAAAGCTGTATTCATTCGACCCCTGACTATGGTAGTTGCCTCTACAAACCTTCTAGTGCCTTACGGAAATGAAATAGGCAACATACATTCATTTAAAACACACGAAGCACTTTTCCGTTCGTCATTGACATAAATATATCACGTAGCTTACATTGCAATGTAGTTACATCAGGAAGTTGGTTTTCTATACAGATGTAAATTTTATTTGCCTACCCACGCAAAACTAGCAATTTATCACGCCGTCTTTCAATAGCACATCAATAATTGTCATTTCATTTTGGAAAGGACATCAACAACTAACCTTAACAGATTGATGGTGCTACAAAATAAAAGCCATTAGGCATTTGCTGGCATTGGTTATAGAGAACACACTAGAGAGTTCTTCGCTAAATATAACATCATCCGCCTTGCCATTACCTTTGAACTTCTGCTATTGTTTTACTTTATATTTTCACCAACTGCCATAAATAAGTTTTTCATATACTTAGGTACTTTAACCTTAAAAGACAAAGTGGACTGTTCGTTATGCAAGACCAATTTATGTAGGCCAAACTTTGCAATATCTTCTGACAATTATTTTAAGCGCATATGAAAGAGATGATTTTTCTTTTTTGTTTGTGTGTGTCTATGTCGTACCCATAGAGTATTTCTTTCTGGTTTTAACTTGCAGAGTTCTGCCTTCTTTTTTTTTTTACATGGGACGTTGGCATTCTACGTATAGTGCTATAAACCTTGCTCGTTAACTGTGTTTTGGTTTCTGTGCCATGTATGTCATGCGAATGAATTTCTGCTGGGCCTCAGGCGCACTGAAGCTACAGTTTTCTCGACTGCAGCTGTTAAATAAAGATCACATTATTATTATTATTATTATTATTATTATTATTATTATTATTATTATTATTATTATTATTATTATTATTATTATTATTATTATTATTATTATTATTATTATCCGAACAATTATCATTATGATTACGAAAAAAACTGCGGACACTATATAGTCTTTCGAACCATTGCTGAGGTAAGGTTTGTTTGTTTATCATGGCATGGTGAAGACAGCGGCAAGTCTTTTACCACAAAACTGCAATAATACCACTGCATGAGGCTTAAGCAAAATGTTCCCGGGTACCAACGGCAGTGTTCGAAGCGCATGATATACGCAGTTCCATCAGTTTCATTGAATGTTAAATATATTCTCTCAGTGAACATTTGGCTGTCATTGGCGTACGTCTTACAAATCGTAAGCACCCGTGAAACCTTTCATCGGGGTGCTGCTTCACTTGCATCTGCTTATATCGGTATAGAGGTCGAAGCTGCAGTTCCACAAAGTTACAACTTTTCTCGTAAGGCAGCCGGGTCGTCATCTAATAAATGTTGCTGCCTAATATGGCTTCTCTTTGCTGGTGTCTTTCTCTGAACGCACACTGACCGTGGCATTTGCACTGAAATTGTGAATTCGGGCATGAATAAGTCACCGCACAATTGCACTTACTCGCTGCAAGGACGATCCCAAGCCCGCAGTGGCGAACATGCCCACACACCGGTCCTTCTTCTCCCGTTCGGAACTGGCGAGTCATCGCTGTCACGGCCGTTCTGAAACATTCACAATATGGCGCCCATTCTCGGAGTGGCCAAATGACCCGTGATTTATATCGGGCCGTTCCGGGTTCTCGTCGAACGAGCGCGCCGTGTGCTCGTTATGCGCATACATGCTATGTACGGCTGTCGGCAGTTCATTTCTCCCGCGACGATACTCTCCTACTTCGGAGAGAAAAAAAAAGGCCTCTCGTCCATGGGTCCCTTTTTAAGTAAGTGTGAAGCGGGCGTGAGAGGCTCGCCATGAAAAATGCACCCCGAATCGTTGCCGTCCTGATGGAGAGCTATGGGCTCCTCGTCACTTCAAACCGGCCTAAGTGGCAGTCGGTGCCCGTTCATTTTTAATCGATCCCGCGGAGGGCAATCCGAGCCCATCGGCTGATTTATGGGATCGCGCTGCTTGACTCCGGCCGCCCGATGAAGAAAGATGCCGGCTCAGGACACGGATATTTTCGGTCATTTTGCTATACTGACGTGGGCGTGTCTCAACAATCTCTGTTCCATGGTTGCAGACTCGTGTTTGATTATTTTTTTGTAGTGGTGACTATGCTTCTGATTGTTGGCGGATTTCGTGTGATCAAAGGGTTCTAAATAGTATTGATTCAAATGGGGGAAAAAAATAGTGCACGTGCAAGAAGAATTCATTTGTTCACTCGGTCGGTTCTCCATTTTGATGTCTTCTCACATTTTCTGCCAATATCAGGACTGTTTTGAAGATTTATTAATCTTGATTTTTTTCAGTCAATTTATTCCTTTGAATTGTATGCCGAAAGCAAGAAGCCTGACAGTGATATAGGTGTTCCCAGAAATAAATATGAAGAATGACTTCCCAGAATATTTCGTTCTCGCCAGCTTATCCCTCAATATACAAGAGCAATGGTTACAATGAGTCCTCATTTTTTTCATGCGTTTATTTTCATTAAATTCTTCTCTGTTTATCAGTATGATCGCGACAGCAACACACAGTTAACTAAAACATTCGTGTATTTTCTGCGTGGGCATGCTGTGTGGTATGCAGCTGTGTTGCATAATTCCACCCTGTCGCACTCGTACTCACTGAGAAGGCCACTGTGTCACCAAACTTGAGCTCTTTATCGAAACTGCGCATTTTCCTGCGCTGTTCCTGCTTATCTAAACTATCTCACATCGCATACACAGCGAACATGCCTGGGGCATGAGGGCTGTGCATACGTATGTGAGGAAGCTTAGGAGGAATGACGATAGTTATAGCGCGAGAACAAAACGACGACACAGAGACAAGAAGGACACGAAAGACACGAGTCTTGTCTCTGTGTCGTCGTTTTGTTCTCGCGCTATAACTATCGTGATGCCATACCAACTAGCCCAAGCTGCCACACTTAGGAGGAAGTTTATTTATGCTTTGAAAAATAGATTCGTGGGGTTTAAAAGGGAGAGAGTTTGACGGGAAGACGATAAAAAATGCGCTATTTTGCGCCTGTCGTTGATGGGAGCACGGATTTCAGAGGCCCGAACTGACTAAGGCTACGAGGAAATGAAGAGAGTGATCAATAACGTGGATTCGTTGTTGGCTTTCACGAAAGAGCGAAACGCAGGGACATTCTAACGACGCATGCTCATCAACCATTCGCCGTCAAAGTGCCCCCGTTTTTCGTTTTGTTTGCGTATAGTATATACTCAACGCAAGAAGTAGCTTTCGTCATTTATGATAGACGCCATAGTTGATAGCTTGGGATAACTACCACCACCTGCGCTTCTTGTCATGCATGCGCTTGACTCGCATGTGTGGACTACCACGTGACGCAATCAATTTTAGCGGCTAAACACTGGCTGTGTGAGTTCCAACCGCGCCATCGAGATACCTTCCCTGTGCAAAAGAGTTGTTGCAACTGGCCAAGTGTGGGCCATAAGTACCTTTTCTTTGATGACGTAAATACTATGCATATTTGTCGATAAAAGTTTAGGTATCTACTGTAAAACATCAAAATTTGCTTTAGAAGTGATGTCATATATGAGATCACTTCTAAAGCAAACAACATTCTGTCATACTTTCACAACATTCAAAGCAAACATTCTAAAGCAAACAACATTCTGTCAACATTTTGTAATACTGCAACATTCTGTCATACTTTATCTGAGCCTATAGGCTCAGGTAAAGTATGACAGAATGTTGCAGGAACCGCCGGGTCCGTATCTGATTGTAAAAAAGCGTTAGTAAGTGCTCGACGGAATTGACCAGACGCACCTAGCATTCAAATTCGTCTTTCAACTGTCAGAAATCAACCACTCGACCAATGGGCCACTTTTGTGGGTGGACATTTGGTTGTAGGCTACTGCAGAACAGTGTGCGTGTGACCCTCTGATCTGAGCGGCATTTAGGTTTTGCTAATCATCCCATCAGCCATGCATGTTGCACGTGTTTGAATAGTCTGCGATAGTGCACAATAGGAATGCGTTTGCGTGGGACTAACACTTGCGTACGCTCAACTGCCGTGGTAGCTTAGCAAGTGTAGTACTGGTAAACTGGACGACTCCACAATGGCGGCCGCACTTCGATGTTGAGGTGAAATGCGAATACACCGGTATACTTCTATAGAAATCGAGTCGGACGAAACCAATCCGCAGTCCTCATATTCACGACTCATTATTTCGGCTCCATCAATTATCAATCCCAAAAATTCTTTCTCGCCTGTTTTTTAACCACAATACTACGAAGAAATGATAACCTCTTATTGATAAAGTCGTCCTCATTCGGGGCGTTGAACCCGATGCCAGCCTTTTTCAGGGGCAGTCGTTCTACCTAATGGAGATCTGCCATGAAATGGTAGTTCATATACGCCACATACTCGCAACCGCCGGTTCCACAAAATCGGATCCATTCGCTGCACAGCTCTTAACTAGATGTAACATGACTACCTTTGAACCTAAACGTTGACTTGAACAACCGCACGTGCGCGTCATTAGAATTCAGATTTCTGCCGCAATGACGCGACTCTTTCGAGTAGTTCTTACTGCAGCGAGAAAAGAAGTTGAGCTCTGGGGCGAAAGCAGTCGAGCCTTGCTATCGATTTTGAGCCCAGAAATAATCATGAAGGTGAAAATTCGCAAGCACTCCAACCTTGTAAAGCGTTGGGGAAGAATTGTTTGTGGCGTGTAAACATAGTGAATACGGTTCAATTAAAACCAACCATGGGAAGTGCGATAGTGTTGCATTCAATATAAAAGGATACCAAATTAAAAAAAGCACTGTATCAAGTGCGATAATTGCAAACATGATAAACGGCGTTCCAAATTTTTTGAGTTACTTTTTTTGCACAATAACAGGTTATTTTTGAAGGTGAAAAAAAAATAAAAAATAAATCAACTACAGTCTCGGCATTTCTTACCACGCACAGCATGGTATCAAGTACGACACAGCACGCAAAATCTGCGCTAAACTCGTGATATTACCATTGACAAAAAACATGCACCCTGACCACAACAAAGGTAGAAGAATCAGTAGAGCCAAAGTTATGCTCTGAATTTATGAACCCAATAGGGAGGCGGTCTTCGTCGATGCAACGCGCTATCAAAACTATCGCCGTTTTGTTCCTGCGGCTGTAGACCATAGGCACAAATGCATAACCAGCGCTTCAATCAATACAAATCACGTGGATACGGCAAAAGAGGTCGCTATCCCGCTCGCCCTAGCTCACCCCGATTCCCAGTGTATTATCAGTGACTCACAGACAGCAGTCCAAAATTTAGCAAATGGTACGATTTCTCCAGTGGCGTTGAAAGTCCTTACTAAAGGCAAAACCCGCTCTGACGACCAAAATGCATACATTTTCTGGTTTCTCGCCCACACACCCGTCGACCACACCGAGGTCAATCTTAACGAGGTGGCGCATGACGTGGCTCGAGGTCTCCCGTTCCGGGCCACGTCCGTGGTTGACACCACTTGTACGGACTCTCTTGTGGAGGAGTGGGAGTGGGGATAGACTTACCGAATTCAATGACATTACCCAATATTATAAACATTAAGGACGGGAATACTCCCCGCCTCACCCCAAGCTCAACCGGGCCCATTTCGTTCATAGGTGGCAATTACAAACAGGCACCTACACTAATTCCGTAATTATGAAACACATACCCCTACTTGTCTATGATCAATTCGTGTAAGAAGTGAAATTGAATTGAATTAGAGTAATAGGTCCACACTAGAGCATATTCTCTGGGAGTGTCCAGCACTAATTGGCAATATGAGAGGCAGCCTCCAATGAGGACATTCAAGAGCGTTGGCGGACCGCACTGCTCAGCTCCGGACTAGAAAATCAACTCTGGACGATCCAGCAGGCCAAGGAAGCTGCTGAAAGACATGGTCTCTCAGCCGGCTCCTTGGCGGGAACCCAGCCTGGTAATATGCAGGAAGTGAATAAAGTTGTCCACTCACTCTTCAAAAGAAAATTAGAAAAGATAACAAGAGACAGTAATTGATAGAGAGAGAAGTTATGGACCAGTCATTTCAAATTGCCTCTTGACCTTGCATTTTCCCAGAGTACCGAAAATGTCGGTTGCAGTATTTTTGGAACATATGGGGCAGAGTTCCTTTCGATGCCAAAGGGAACAAAAATGTTCTATAAAAGGGCGCAGAAAGAATAATAATAATAATAATAATAATAATAATAATAATAATAATAATAATAATGATGATGAACAATGTGTCACGTACAATGACTGGTGGAACACATCTACCGCAAGAATGTCTGAGTGTTTTATAAAACAGTTACACTTCTTGAGATGGGCTTCTTTCTTGTTGAAAATCCAAATACTTTTATCAAACTTATGATGCTTTGGCTTTAGATGATGATACCCTTTATATTAAGCCTTCGAATAAAGTCATTCCAGTGACCAGCATAAAGTTATTTGTTTATTTATTCAGTTCTTTTTTTTTCGGGGCAAACAGATTCAAAGAGGGGTGGAGGTTAAAATAAAACCTTAATTCAGTCAAAATTTCCGGAGCCCTCCAATACGGCGTCTCTCATAATCATGTGGTGGTTTTGGGGACGTTAAACTTCCCATATCAATCAAAATAAAACCTTCAGGGAGGGAGCTTGAGGTGCCCTGAGCTCCGGAGTCACACGATGGCCATGGGTGGCGAACTCATCAGCTTACCAAAGTGCGTTTTCATTAGGAAGTACAGGACAAGAGAGTTTTCAACGGTGCTACAAGTACACATAACACTTACAGTAGCAAAACAACATGAGTAAACGTTCAACCAAACTCAGAGTATTCATGTATACGCGCTGCGCTTACGTTCAAGAGAAGGACGCAGAATTCACAGCTAATAATAATAATAATAATAATAATAATAATAAGAAGAAGAAGAAGAAGAAGAAGAAGAAGAAGAAGAAGAAGAAGAAGAAGAAGAAGAAGAAGAAGAAGAAGAAGAAGAAGAAGAAGAAGAAGAAGAAGAAGAAGAAGAAGAAGAAGAAGAAGAAGAAACCACATGGTTATAATGTTGAATGCGCACTTGCGCAGAAATAAATACCGTGCTTAATGTCACCTGGGTGCTTGCAAGTGCTTAAGAGAGTCGTAACGTAGCTTTTAGCTCGACGAGCACGCGTGAATCGGCGCCGCACGACGTCCATTGCCCTCCCAAGATGCAGTGTGGCTCCCTCCATGTGGACACGCACGAAGAGGCGCCCAACGGGGATGCCAGCTTCCCTGCAGAGCGAAATCGCCACGCTGATTGGCCACTGGCCGCGAGGGACTGGGACTTCGTTAAGACCTCTTCTGATCGCTGTTTGCTTGAGGCCCGAAAGGCGCCACAGCCGTAACCGCCGCGGGCTGCGTAGGCGCTCTTATTCTATCGCGTTTCGACGGCCCGCCGTGCAACTCTTCCTGCGCGTCGATTCCATGCCACGGCATTCGCTGTATACGCCTCAAAGGCAGCCTGGAATCGGACCTGGAATCAAGTCGGAGGAAGCCCCCTTAGTTGTGATTTCAGAAACTGCGTCAAGTGTAAAACCCTCCCCGCAAAAGTTATCAACAACAAATTGCGAGAACCTGCAAAATCGTCGCTGAAGGCAGCTGGGAGTGTTTCCTTTTGAAGCGCCACGATGACAAGAGGGCTTTAACGGCGACACTTCTCGAAATAAGGTACGCGCGATGCGCAGTTCTGCGTGCACACGTGCGGACACGATCAGTTTTATAGTTGAGCGTATCCAGCCTAGGTGTATGAGTTGCTTACGCTGTCCTTATATATCACCCTCAGTGCGTTCGCTCAAAGCCTTCTGGAGCAGCGGCACTGAGGTTCTATCTGGAGTCCACAAATCCGTTCCACATTTCTGCTGAGCTTCTCGCTAACAAGATTGAACAAACGTATGTAAGCAGGCAGCCTTGAAAGGAGAGAAAGTTAGTGCATATATACATATACACATATTGGAGTATTTTGACATTTTTTTTTTCTTGTGTGAGTTGCCACGTGTATGACCCCGCTTTAAAGGGAGACACGTTACCTCTCTTGGGAGATCATTTTACTCCCTTCGGGGAGTCTCCAGCGAGAGCTCTCTTTTTGAAGAGCCACGTGGGGAGTGAGCCCACACCGAAAGAAGTCTCACACGCACTCTTCTCTCTCAGAGTGCGGGCATTCACTACGAGGGATGATACGAAGAGTACCAAGCAGTTTACGCAAAAACACTTCTGAATTGTGATGCGCAGGTACAAGAGAAACCATCAATGCACTGGCTTTGTGAAGAACGTCCGTTGTGTCCTTCGAAGCGATCATGACAATAGGACGTGAATTGCGCCCGTTAGTTGTACCTAAGAGTCAAAATGGTCCTGTCATTTCACTCTGTCAGTGGTTGGTCCGAGGAATTCATGTCGGAAAAGGCATTTCACTGCGCTTCAAAGTTCACAACTAGCACGGAGCGCCGCCACTCCTCAGTGATCAGCAATTGAAAAAGACGTTGTTACGTGGCCCCATTCAGGGGTCACAGATACTGATGCACATTAGCGAGCAGCTGAAACACGCACACTGCAAAGAATTGCCGGCGAAGTCCTTGGCGCCCTCGACAGAAGAAGCGTCGTCGGTGGCGCGTGCCGCGGTGGCGGCGTCCCAAGAGACGGCGCGCCGCCGCGCTCCCCGCCGATGATGGAGAGCGGGCCCTGAGCAAGATGAATCAAGTGGCGGCGCTGCGAGCGGGGCTCCCTCGGGCGCCGGGCGCAGGAATCATCTCGGATGGCTCGAATCCATCACAGGCCGGGGCCCCATGGGACGGCGCCCGCGGGAGAGCCCCCCGACTCTTTGTTCCTCGCAGGGATGTGCCATTAGGCTGTCCCGGACAGTGGGCTGCCACAGTTGCATGCGCCGCTGTCATATGCGAATGACGAACGAAGGCGTTGCTCGTGCGCCGCCAGGTGAGTTTGGCTCAACTGGGAATGACATAGATCCGAGCAACGCACAAAATACACCCGCGCGAGAGCATTTTCCTCCGCTGCACTCGACTAACTACGTGCCCGACTGGTCCACCAGGAATGCACGCAGTGGCCGCCCGTATACGTCCACTACAAGAAGCCTGCCGGGAATATGCCAACTGCAGTGCAATGACCCTGCAAGGAACACCGCATGACCTAGAAATACGCGGTTCCTTGTTTTCCAGGAGCAATGCAAAAGAGGTACACGCCGAGCTCCACCTTCCACCGTTGCATATTGAAATAGAATAATGCCGGCAACAGGCGCATTTGCGGGAAACCTTAAATCTACAATGTTTGTTCGTACTCTCAATGCTCTGTATAATAAAGAGCGTCTAAGTGAGCTTGCAGCATGTGAGAGTAATATTTCTTTTGCCTATGGTCACACCATATTTTGCCGTTGTTACTCTCACGATAAATATATAAAAAGATAAAATGTTTCGAGTGCATTCAATCGCAGACAGCCTGTGCGCTATCATTGAATTCTGCGTAGCAAGAAAGAGAGGATAACGTTGCTCTTCATCGTGCGAATGCTGCGCCGACGAATATGTATGCGCGCGACAGCTATACCGAGTCAAATTCACAAAGTAAGCGGTTCGTTGTGATGTCACGTGCAACTGAGCCATTATGGGTTATTATTACAATCAATAAACTCAACCCCAAAGTAGTTGAGCCACTTGAAGTGAGCAGTAGCACAAGCTCGACAAGGCATATTTTCTCCCATGTGACAGCTTCAGCATCTCTCTGGTCGTCTATACTGCTGTCACATGCATTAGGGTCATACCTTTAATAATACACGGCAAGGTGGGAACTACAGCCTACAAACGCCCCAGTTTTTTTATAGTATGAGTGCTCCGGCATAGAAACATACACCAGGCCTGTTGATTGAACACGTATCTCAACGCGATGAATCGCTGTCCGGGGCTGTTTTGGAAGAGTGGTCTTGAGACAGAAGCCCCTGCCAGGATATTCGGGAAGCGCTTGAGTATGAGGAGGCTTGAGAACGATATCTTGTAGACCTGCATGGTTCAGTGCGCACGTTACCGTGCGTCTAAGTTGGGACATCTTACTATTGCGCACTGTCACATGTATTTGTGTATGGCCACGTGTACCAATTGATTTTCAATTGTTCATCTGCAATTATGTGTCAAGAAGTGAAAAATCATGCATTGTGGCTACATCGAAGCCAGCCACCTATACATGCATGCGCTGGCCTTACGCGTGTGCTCTCATTATTTACTCTGACGAAGGCAGGTTCTTCTGCCAAAACGATTGTTTTCAAAACAAGCAAAACGAAACGAGCGTTGCAAAAGTTCTAAATAATGGATGAAATTCCGCGACAGCTATATACAGCGAAAGCTGTGTATGGTTAGCACGTTAACTCGCGGTGCCAAACGCCTGCAAAGTGGTTGCGACGTATATGTGATGATTCTGGGAGCGCGTTCGCCGGGGCAAATGCGCACTTTTGTCGGGAGTTTTTTTCCAGCGGCACATTGGCTTCGGCTTCCACGTGTGTGACCGTCTGTGACAGCCTGTGGTTCGAGAACAACCGTTATGGTTAACGCATTGCGAAACGCACTTAACCGATCATTAGACTCCTCCAGGGCCGTGATCTTGCGAAGAATGTGCGGCATGTGAAATAAATACTGTGGTAAACTCAAACTAAAGGTGTATCTAAGCTCATTAAAAAGCACGAACATGTAAACAATAATCGTGAAAGGCTTCAGTGCCTTGTCGGATTGAACCCACTGCTAAACATCGGAGCCGCACCTTTCTACTTTATCTGGCTAACACAGTGCTTGAGTGGTGATTTTTATTTCAACGTTTCAGGCGAAGTATACGGCCTTCGTCATGGAATACAAGACATAATGGAATTTCACTCCTGATATACGCGGGTGTGACAGGGGGCCCCCAACACGTGCGTAACTATTTCATCACAGATACCAGATAAACAAGGTGCGTACATTGAAGTGAGCACACAGGTATTAGTGCGATGTGATTGTGGCATCATGGTGTGACAACTCGCGCAGAAATCATACTTTCCAAGTGTAGGCTTTATTCTAAGTGTATTGCTTTATTTTGATGTTTTCGAGTTGCACCCGTAAAGACTGTAAGCGACGCTCGGCGCAGACCACTGCGCAATGTCTCAGAAGCTTTTGATAGTTGGCGATAATTTGTAAAGAATACGTTCTGGACGCGCACAGTCAAGTTTAATCGAGAGCTTGCGCAAGCACTAGCGAGCAGACTCGAATGTTCGATGCCGAGTGTATGAATGTGCACTCACCTCACCGCAGATCAGATCACTTGACGAATGACGCCGTTCTCAGTGTATGTCGCGTGTAGTTGTCCTTCAAGAACTGCCAAAGCGTCACGCAAAACTCCTGTTTGGGGATACCCCATTCCGGCAGCCGCGTGCAGTGTGTGTAAACACATTATGTAAACAGGTAGCGTCTCTTTCAGTACTGCGTTGTTTCGAGTGCATCACCACTCGCTTCGTCCCCTTTTTCTTCTTCGCGTCCACAACACGTGCGCCAATCTGCCCTGCGTGGCATACAATGACTGAGATGGGCAAGTCTGTTACGCGACTAAAATTCACTCAACATCACGTAACTAGTGACGTGACATGTTCAAGCAATGAACCACGTAACAAATATGTATGTGTCTAGAATCACGCAACCGCACATAGCAGCTAGTACCGTTACGAAAATCACGTAACAGCTAGTCACCTGACTAAAATTACGTAAAATGATCGGGCCAAAGCTACTAGTGATAGGTTCGTAGTGCGAGGAACTTAGCGATGATCAGAGAATCACCATGGACGTCTAGCAATACTTCGTTCTATAACTTAGCATCTCTATATAGCAAAAGCTTGACAGTACCAGCCAAACTTAGCTATAGGTCATGTACACTAGCTCTACTACTGGTCGTGCGTCACTATATAGTGCAAGCTACGCAGTTGTTTTCGCCCAAGATTACTATTTTTCTTTTGGAATAGCTTGTCTCGTTTCGAGAGTATTCCCTGACATGTTCAGCAGGACATGCGCATGGTGTTAACGTAGAGCACCGAAAGCCTAAAATATACTCGCCACGATAGTCTAGTGTTTAAGATTCATGCTCAACTGCTCACTTGAGGTCTCGGGAACAAATCCCGGCAGCGCATTAACGACAAAATAAACGCGATCGAATACTACCGGCCATATTGATTGATATGTGTGGTTTAACGTTCCGAAACCACCATATGATTATGGGAGACGCTGTAGTGGAGGACTCCGGAAATTGTGACCACCCGGGGTTCTTTAACGTGCACCCAAATCTGAGCACACGGGCCTACAGCATTCTCGCCTCCACCGAAAAGCCAGCCGCCGCAGCCGGGACTTGATCCCGCGACCTGTGGGTCAGCAGCCCAGTGCCTTAGCCATTAGACCACCATGGCGGGGCAAACGCGCTGACGTTCCTGAGCTGTGAGGACCACCAGCGGTATACGGCGTATACAAATGGCTCGTCGTTAACAAATTGCAGAAGGTTTGCTCTGTGGTGTAGTGGTAAGCGTCGCGCTGAGAAGCGCTATTGATCACAAGTTCAACGCCTCGCTGTGGAAGATTTCCTTCTAATTTTTTTTCTTGCAATCTGTTGGTACATTTCGCAACGTCATATCCGTGACGGAAATACGTCAGCAGAGCCCTGGAAGACCCTGGCATGAAATACTTTCATGTTTAACAAAAAATCACTATAAGCGAGCACTTCTTGGTCGCTACACCTACCCAGCGTTTTCAGACGACCTATACCGCAATAAAAAAAAGAAAAGAGTGGTGGCTTTCGGTAAGAGCCAGACATCTTCCGAATCTTTCAATCTAGGTTAAGACAAGTTATTTCTAAATGAAAAGTGGTACATCTACAACGCCAGTAGCGATAAAGCTCGAGAAATTCAGAAGCGTAGTGCTAATATAGAGCGTTGAGTCCTTGTTCCGTCACGTCCTTCTAACTATAGCGGAATGAGACGGGCATTGGCTCATGTTTTTTTTCTTTTTTTCGAGTGTAAGTTTCTATTTCAACGTGAGAATTGCATTTAATGGACACCGCCGGGGTTTTTTAGACCATGTCAGGTAATCGTGCTCTTAAGTTCTTGAGACACTCTTGTCACACACCCGATAGCTGAACTGCGCAACATTCAAAAATAATTTTAATTAGCAAAAAACCGCTATCCAAAACCATAACCCAACCTAGTGCACGGTCAACGTATGACGTTGTGCTTTGCCAGAACCGGAAATCCTGCATGGCATGCCAGTCCTACCAGCACGGAGTACAAAAACTGCGAAAGCCGCGAAGATCACACGCTAAGCGGATAGCTCACCAGGCCAACAACGTCGCACCATGTCTGTCGCTGATCGTGCCTCATGAACAAACTCATCGGAGCTGTCAAACAATGACAACTATGATTCGGACGGATTTGGAAGCATAGGTCGACAAAAGCTGTGCAGCTCACTCCGACTCACCCATGAAATACATTTGGCACTTTTAGCTCACTCGGACTCAAAATTTTCCTGAGCCAGACTCATATTGGACTCACACTCACGAAAATGTTTCTTCAACCGGACTGGCTTGGACTGAAACCCACCAAATTATTACTCACCCAGACTGACTCAGACTCACTGCTCGATCCGGGTCGACTCATGAGTGGGTAATCCACGAGTTAGCTTTGATATGTGGGGTTTATCGTCCCAAAACCACCATATGATTATGAGAGACGCCGTAGAGGAGGGCTCCGGAAATTTCAACCACCTGGGGTTCTTTAACGTGCACCCAAATCTGAGCATACGAGCCTACAACATTTCCGCCTTCATCGGAAATGCAGCCGCCGCAGCCGGGATTCGAACCCGCGCCCTGCGGGTCAGCAGCCGAGTACCTTAACCACTAGACTACCGCAGCGGGACTCCATTCAGAGTTGTAACTAGGTAAAATTTCACACGAGGAAAACGTTCATCAGCGGCAAGATCTTAACAATTATTGAGAGAATTTTGTACGGTTGTCACACGCACACATTCGATCGTTTTCGAGCCACACATGGGCAAAAATTACGAATGATTGGCTCAGTTAAACAGCTTCTACAAACAGGCGCATTGTGATGAAATATCTGATCCCGACCGGGCTCGATTACCATAGCAAATGCACTGCGCGCCACCCGTATTATTTTACGCCCTTGAATGAGCATGCTGCGAGATACATCTTGCGTATTGTGATATAAACGGCAATTTCTTGTTTTAGTAAAAATTCCCGTGTCCACTTTTTTTCACAGCTTCATTCATAACTAACGTGGTTGCTTGGGCGAGTTGGTACGACATAATTCACATAAAAAACAGCGCCAATAACGAGGGACAAGAGAAAGATGTGCCGCTGTCTGTCTCCTTCTTTCTCTGGTCCCTCGTTATTGGCGCTGTTCTGTGTGACAGCTGTGTGACATTTGACGGTTGCTATTAGAAGAGCTGTGTGATATTTGACGGTTGCTATTAGAAGATAAATCAGTTCTCGAAACTGACCGGGTTTTTACGTGTAGATCAAAACGACATTGAGAAGAAGTGACAGTGGCTGTGGGCCCATTCTGTAGACGCATAAGCAAGGAACCATATGAGCTGAAGTCGTGGATGGCAGGGGCGTAGGAAGAAACTTCTTCCGGAATGGGCACCACTTTGATAAGAATATCGGGGGGGGGGGGGGGGTGCGGTCAGGCAGACGTGGTCGAGTGTTTTTTTGTGCGGTATATACCATGGGAAAATTTTCGGGGTGGGGATGGACACAGGCTTGGTGTGCCACTCAGGCACACACATGGGGACATACATCCGAAGAAGACAGTGCGGGGTGGTGTAGAGTGCGGTAGCAGTTACCTTGGTGAGTGAAATCCAAATCTATAGATGGGAGCTGACAGAGGGAAACAACGTAGTGGTGTAATCAGGGGGAACAGGAGAAGTGCCTCAGACTGGCTGGCCGAAGTTTCGATAGCAGGACCTTTATTTCTCAAAGGCGCCGAGTCATCAAGGAATCTCGACACGGCGCCTTTAAGAAAGATATATACTCCTATCGAAATCGGCCACCCAGTCTGAGGCACTTCCACTGTTCACCCTGATTATCCCACGCGGTGAGAGAAGTAGCTTTAGCAGATTGAAGCGCCACATTTATAATGTAAGATGGAAGGTTTTATCGAACGCGCTGGCCGAACACGCCGAAGCAACTGGCTTCAAAACAGACCAGAATAGGGTTAATTACCAAAAATTAAGAGAAAAAACTGTCCTTCAGGGCTTTCTCTTGACTCTCTGGCGATTCAGACAACGGCCCACACTCTTAAATGTGATGACGGCAACTTTTTTCACATGTACGCATGCACGTCGTATTTTAACATATACAAAGTCGGTCTGTTGTGCACATTCATTTTTTTCTTGTGAATGAAGCTCTCGTGTGGTAGCAGAAACGTTCTGTTTTTATGTGAAAATCATGGTCGGTGTTCATTTTAATGCCATGGGATTGAACTAACAACCACAAGCAAGAAAGAGAGAGCTGACAGTAGCACTGCCAGCGGCCGTGACAGTGGCATCGTGCATGTAGCACGCTGTGGCACGCAGCTGAAAACTTCTAGTGCAGCTTTCTGGATTGTGTAGTCTGCGGAAGTCCGCACACATAAAGTGACAGCAACACAACGCGGTTCAAAAGTGAAAACAGCGCGAAGTCACAATTAAAAACAACGCATTCAACCGCCAACTTTCCATCGCCAGAGCGAGGCGAGATCACGAGATGCCACCCTGCACGTCTCCGCGATTGCAGCACCCGCTCCTCCAGTAGCGGGCCTCACACCCAATATGGCGAATCGTATGTGGCCCACAACGCAACACTTCTTATCTACCATCGCACGCCCACCCACAGCGAAAAGGAGATCACATGCTCAACCAGGGCCCTGGTCAAACCCACAAAATTCATAGCAGCCAAGCAGACGCTGCAGTGGCACACCAGTCTCGCATCACTTGCGTCGCTTGCGAAAATCGACGTCACACGCACAGTGTTGTCATGAATTCTGGCAAGCGAGGTGAGTGTGCGGAGGCAAGCTATGAGATTCCTTTGAAATGAATCTGGGACACCCCCAAGCCTGCAATTTTTCATGAATGGCGCAAACGTGCAAGTGAACGTACCTCGTGAATTTCATTTATATTCGTTGACGTAAAAAAATTGGACGAGTTGGCCTTTAACAAACACAATTTTTTATCGGCCGCAATCGAGGCATGTTCTACGAAAATTATTCCGCTTACTGAAACTTGGCGTCACGATGTGGATAGCGCCAGGCGCGTTTTGTCTGAGTCAGTGGGATTGACACATGAAGGCGACACAGAGTGGCACAAAAACGCGCATCATTTCATTCTACTTAACGATACAAATAACACACAACGAAGACTAAAATGTCTGAAACAACAAGGTGTCCCAAACAGAAAAAATAACATGTTCTAGCCAACGTGTCTGCCTAATCTCCTCTCGTCAACTACTGTCACGGGTCCCGTTAATTAGGAAAACAATCGCCGGGCTAATTCCAAGGGCTGACGTACCAGCCCCCCGAACTGCACCACGAAAGCACGGACAATTTACACTTGGTGCTTTATGACGCGCCAGCGAACGCCAGATATGGTCCAAAGAACGAGGCAGGGCTCTTAGTTGATAACAGAACAAAAATATATTCTCAAATACGGCATAACAAACAAAACACAAACATGCACACTCGGCAATAATTTAATACGCCTTCAATCACAAGATACTCAAGACAACGGCACACAACACAGCAAGATTCACTCAAAACAAGGGGCGCAAACAACAACACGCGCTACAATGCAATCGAATACATTAGCTAACCAAGACACTTATTGACGGCAATGTTCATCAAGCGAATTCAGTTCAAAGGTCCTGGAACAAAGCTTGAATGCTTCACTTCAAGAAAACACTCACTCAACGTCTAGCGCTCGTTGGCGCCCCACTAAGGTTTCTCTTCCAAGAAACTCTCGCGTCATCAAATGTCCGCACACTTTAATAACAGAGCTTCTTTGCTGGGAACACGTCGGCCACTCATGCGCTGCGACTGCAAAACACGTCTTCGCCCACGGGCGCTCAGCACGCACTTTTCTTCTGCTTGTAGCACAAGCCTTCACCCGCAGGTAGAAAACCTCTTCATCTCCTGATCAACACCCTCCGCTGCTCGCTTAAATACGCTCGCCCTGGGTTCTAGAAGTTCCGTCAGTGCGCCGCACACCCAAAGCTGGGGAAGGGACGAGACTTTTCTCAAACTCTCCGCGCCCCGAGAAGCAACGAGGCAGTGGCTCACGCTTTCATTCTCGATTTTTTTGGAGTTCGCTGGGCGATATATGTGAGGAGGTTAGTCAGCGTAGTGGCGGCGCCTTCAAGGAGGACAAGTGGCGCGCGCGAGGCGTCTTCTTGATACTTGTGTCATTTTTACGCCGGCTTCTGTTGCGCCTGCTCGGCGCCTCCATTTCACGTAGCGGTTGAAATTCGGTGGTGTGCGCTTTGTTAAGCACTCGTTTGTGACAACTACCGACTGAACTTGCTGCACAGTGTTGGCCGTCTACGATGACTATCGGTCTCGCTTTCATGCAACAGACGTGCACCACGTCCATCGGTCCTGGAATCCCTGCTGGTGTAAAAGGGCGCTCCGCAAACGATGCAAGGTACGCGGACCTCGTTCCCTATGGTTTGGTGGGACTGGTGTCCACAGGTATACTCCAGACACGTCACAGCTCCCTCTGACATGTGCGACGTTGGTGTGGCACATGGGCGTCCGCAAACCTGGAATCGTTCAAAGTCGGCGGCGTGACGCTGACCTGTTGCGGCCACTCGCTGCACCGCCAGCCAGCTGGATGACCAGAGCAAGAAGACGGCAGCTCACCGAGGTGACAACTCGAGCGACTCTCGAAACGTTGCAGTCCCGGGGCAAGACCCGGGCTGCTTCGACCATCCGTCGTCTTCACCGCCGTCCTGGCCCACCGTTCTCTTCCCCACGTGCCCACTTTCCTATTTCTCGTGCTCCCTCGCACGCTTGCTTTTCGTCTTTTTAGTTCTTTTCCGGCTCTCGTTTCGTGCATATCTGTTCTCTTCTTCTTTCTGGTCTTTCGTCATTTCCCTTGTCATCCGTGACAAATAGTTACCTGTGCATTTCACTTGCGCCAAACGGTTCAACTAAGTGGCCCACAGTGGCAATAAATTACATGTTTATTTTTGTAATCGTACTTTGCGTATTAGGTAGCGTCCTTTTTGGGTAAATGAAATGACATTCATCATTTTTTATCTATACAAGCAACGATATAGAGATTGTATGGGCTTCAGTAACGTTTGAGCACAAAAAAAGTCGTTTTAGGCGTGTGCTAAGCTCTACCTCTGCATCACCCACATTTATTGCATAACCGCACGATAATATTAACCTTGCGCGCAAGCAATTTCCTTCTTCACCAATTCTACGTATGAACGATGCCACTCTGTAACATAACGCGGGACACTCATATTCCATAGCATGCTCATTTTTCATCACAAGCTAGTGACTTTTGAGATTTGTGTCCCGTTTTTTTCTTTGTCACATCTCATAACTAAACTGACATGCAAATCACCTAACATTGCAAACGTCCTTGACCTGCTCTTGACATCCATGATCCGTGCACCCAGATATAATCTACGAGATCACGCACCTACCTAGTGTGAGTGATCGTTGTATACTGGCGTTTTCTATTATCGTTTCTACACCAAGATCGGATTAACGCAAGAAAAGTATACATGTTTACAAAAAAAGCAAATTTCGCTGCAATAAATATCGAACTAATCGCATTTCTTTAAACTTTCTTACTAAATTTTGAAGACTACTTATTCAACACAAGTGGGACATGTTTGCCACTAACGTGCAGGAATTGACTGAAAAGTGCATTGCTTCTCACCTATTACTTCCCATTATAATGCTCCGATGTACAATGCTAATCTAAAACGCCTATCAAATTGCATAAAGAAACGATTATATCACTTGCAAAATTTATGCCTACTAATGCACGCTGTTCTTCGTTTAAATCTGTGTTCGACACCTACCTAAGGGCTCTAAAATGCTAAAACTAACTTTCTAATCCAATGTACTTCCTTCTGAAATTTTTTTGACTAACGTGGAAAATTTTTGCAGCGTAACCAACCCCTCACGCAAGGAACATATAATCATGGATGATTCATCAGGCACTCTTAAACCGATCGAACAATGCGCTACAGCCCTGAACGATACATTTGCAGAATTCTTATCTGCCTCTTGCAATGGTAGCATACCTCCTAATCGCCTATGTGATTATGGGTCATTGCATACCAAATGTCCGTCCACTTTGACGACTATCTCAATTGTATTGAAGGAAAAAAAACGGGCTGATTTGCTGCACAGAATATAGGGTACTGCCGGATTATTTCTGAGAGGAAAAAACTTTTGGTTCCGTGGGTGCCTTCCGAACTTCACAGAACTTCATCTGGGTGTTGCTTGTGAGCAAATTTATTTTAAAAGTATCACTTTCTTCTTTATATACCCTACTTAGTTACCATATTAAGTATAAGCGCTTGTGCAAAGTGCTTGAATCTGATTAATACTAGCGCAACTTTTCGGCCGCATCTGCCTCCAAGAATTTAGGCGAAAGCTTTTATGCTTTCATTTTCCTTATAAAAATACAGCACATTGAATATCTGAGCCCTAGATACTTACTCTACAAAAGGTAGATTTTGCCGAAAAATTATTTGTAGACACCTCAAGTTAGAAAACTTTACGAGAAAAAATCACGAATTCCACAAAATCGTTACTTTAGTCCACAATGTGCTGGAATTTGCACCACGTGGTGGTGCAATTAAAAATCACTTTTATACCTAAAAGCGAAATAAGCATCTATTTTATACGTGAAGATTTATCAATACATTTTTTTCTTTTAAGAAGCAAATAACTTTTGAAGTTTCCCATTCACGGCTATCTTCCCATTTCATCATACGACAGCTTCTGCTTCAAGTTCCCCATAACCCTCCACTAGGCTTTTTTGTGTAGCATGTGCTGAGGTTGTGGCCACGCTGGGTGGTGCGTGTCTATAAGTTTCTTGTTATTAATGCCACCTGCAACATTCTTAATTTCCCCAAAAGGTGACAAAGTCAGGCTTTGTCATCGCGAGAACGATGTATAAGGGGCCTGAATACATGGATATCTTCGATAAACATTACACGCCGTACAAGTTAGAAACATTTCTTCTTGACATGCAATGTAAGAAGAAAAAAAAAATCATTGTATCAACATCTTTCAAATACAATGACTGCGATCAGTAAAGTGTTTCGTATTTACGCCGAATACAAAACATCTTCACGGGCTATAGATTTGCGTCTGTTGCTTTCTGTCTATTTATCTGTTGTTCTATTTTTGCCTTATCTCTCTCTCTCTCTCCACAGGAGGCGGACATGTTCTGAGAGTGAAGCAGAAGACCTTGGTGCAGTGGCCGTGTTTCCCCGCCACGTTGCGTAACTGGAAGCTTAATCGCTCCGCTTCTAAAAGTGACTACATACGTACAATTTTAAGGAATTAAGGACCAGATTCCTATGTTTCAAATAATTCTGTATACACTCTTAATCTAGTAGTGCTAATTTTGCGTTGTTATGTAATGTTACCATAACTGATCGACTTAAAATTCTTGCTAATATCTTTGCTTTACTGTGGAATGCAACTCATTCCACGCATATAACAATTTTAGATATGAAGTCAGTGTTTCTTGTACAGCTTCCTTGATAATTCAGTTTTGTTTGCACATAGCTCCTGCCATCAGACGTCACACGTGTCAAGTTCACACGGCCACAAAACTTCAAGTACCAATCCGGGCAGTGGGTGTGCCTCTGCTGCACGGGTTTCCGTGCCACCGAATACCATTCTCTGACGCTAACGTCGCCCCCACACGAGAACTACCTCTCCGAGCTGGTGAAGGCGCAGAGACCTTGCACGTGCAAGCTGCTCAACTACTTTGACCTCGGCCGTCAACGCGAGAGCATGCTGCCCAAGGAAAGCACGAGGCCTGACAGAGCGCCAAGCCACGATATCATCTCCTTGGTTCACGCAAGTTTGAAAGTTCGAGTTAACCTTAGGGACATTACACTGCAGGCTGCAGCAAGGCGAGGACGTTTTGATTAGTCGGGTGAACGAATTATGTAGTTGCGTAATCGTTAAGAATCTTTCGTACGGAAAGTTTGCACTCATTCTTATCACTAATTAGTTTATGGATACGCCACGACGCTAGCGCTGAAGCTCTCGTATGATCTTTCACGCAGCAAGAACTTGAAACTGATTTTGTAGCTATAGCATTAACATGGAGTCATACATACATACATACATACATACATACATACATACATACATACATACATACATACATACATACATACATACATACATACATACATACATACATACATACATACATACATACATACATACATACATACATACATACATACATACATACATACATACATACATACATACATACATACATACATACATACATACATACATAAGAGAGAAAGAAAAGCATTGTGTCAGGTACACAACACCAGGTGCCCCCATTTGCCCAATTCGAAACAGGCTGCAATTTTTGTGTGTGTGTGTGTGTGTTCTGATGTACTACATCCGAATGCAGATGTCGGACCATTCCCAATCGTATATTTATTCAAAACGTGTGATAAAATAATCGTTGAACAGAAAAACAAGAAGAGGTCTGCGGTGCAGCCTTACTATAGCGACCACCTGCCGGTGATGTACTTCCTCAGGATTGG
Source organism: Rhipicephalus microplus (assembly GCF_013339725.1). Taxonomy (NCBI): domain Eukaryota; kingdom Metazoa; phylum Arthropoda; class Arachnida; order Ixodida; family Ixodidae; genus Rhipicephalus; species Rhipicephalus microplus. The sequence goes on along the minus strand of NC_051172.1, from coordinate 12,404,670 downwards.
CCGCCCTGGTACAGTACTTCACCACTACCTCTCTTATGATACTAAAAATTAACCTGTGGTCCTGAGTCCCCAGCAGCTGCGAAACAAGTGTCCAAGGCGGCGGTCAGGCCTGCGATGCCGCGGAGGGTGCTCAAATCTCTGGGTCTGCACAGGCCGCCATTCGAATCTAAACTTGGTTACGTTCAACGCCAGAACGATCTCTAGTGAGGCTAGTCTAGCTTTGCTATTCGGGGAATTATAGGATGAAATAAGATCTAGTTGGGCTCAGTGAAGTTACAAGGACTTGTGAGGCTTATACAGTGCTGATGAACGGACACGCCATATGCTACCGTAGATTAATTGAGAGAAAAGAACAAGGGGTGGTGTTCTCTATACACAAGAATATCTCTGACAACATAAAGAAGTACTATACCATCAGTGAGAGGTTGGCAAGTATCATAAATAAATTTACCAAAAGATACAAGATGAAGGTAGTACAGGCCTATGCGCCTGCATCGAGACATGATGATAATTTGGTTGAACGTTTCTACAAAGACGTTGAGTCAGTCATTAATAAAGACACTATATACTACTCTGATTGGCGACTTTTATGCCAATGTAGGCAAGAAATAGGCTAGAGACTATGCAGTGGAGAATTATGGCGTCGGCTCAATAGAAATGCCAGAGGGGAGTTATTAGTATAGAGTTCACAGAACGTAATAATGTAGGAGAAAATCGAAAGATGTAGCAATGTAGGCGAAAACGGAAAGATACTCGGGGACTTTTCAAAAAATCCTAATTACCGAAAACGAAGGCATCTCCCGTAGCTCATCGTCGCTGTGCATGCCTATCGAACAGGTGGTACGCACTACTGAGGTGCAGACACGCGAGCATTTTTTTTTTTTTTTGCCGTGCCAGGTACAAGAATGCTGAAAAAGTCATAGCGGGAAACAAGCATTTTGCATGGAAAATTACCCCCTTCACCTAATTGTTCCGCGTGACGTCACAGCGCATCAACAGCGGGACTTTTTTTTTTCTTTAGCATACGCTGCTATACTACTTCCCGACCCCTGCGCAAGAGTGCTACAAAATTCTCATTTTTAGACACCCCGTGGAGAACAAGCGGGAAAAATTGCAGTCTGTCGCAGGAGTGAAAAAAAAATTACAAGGAAAACAACGCTGTTCACGGGGCTGGTGCAGAGAAAAGCGCAACTAGCGAGAAGTGGGGTCCTTCGACAGCCGTCGTACAAAACGAATGGGGCGCGCGGGTGTTGTTGCCCCACCATGCGGCCGCGGAGGCAGACCCCGTTGAGTGCGGCGAGCGGCAGATGGCTCCACCGCAGCAGATCCGCGCTTTTGATCCAATCAGGACACCCATTGTGCATGTCGCTGGCAGTTCGCGGCGCCAAATGGCACAGATGGCAGTGGTTGGTGGCCGCAGGTGGCTTGTGTGGGCAACTTGCTCGTGACGTTCAAATTACACGAGTGGCCAGCTCGCTCGACAAGAGCTTTGCACCAGTTGCAGCTAACGAGACGCTTCACCCTCGTATTTTTTTGTTCTTCTGTTGGCGCAGTTGAACTTGAGAAGTTAGACATACGCGTTTGTTACTCCGTAAAACTGTTCTTTCTGTGGCCGCTAGGCTCAGTCTTGTTATTCGTATGCACACGGTTGATTCTAACCATGCCACAAGGAAGCAAGTGCTTTTACGCTGACGTGGGGACATGGCAAGTGTACGTTATCGTGGCTCTGTGATTGTGGTCACCGTTGTATCATTGCTATCATTTACTGTAAAGATAGAAAGGTGACGTAAATGAAGCCTTCATTAACACACTCGACGCTCGTATGAGTCGACCATCAATTGAACCTTGTGTCTCTCTTCATTACAAAAAATAACAAAAAAAATCATTTTCTGCAGCCACATCTTAGAGTCTAAATTGGCATTATAGTAACATAGCCAAGTCATCGCTTCTTTTGTTTAATAAGCGATCTTTACGCATAGTGTATGTGAGAAAGTGATCAGGTCTATACTCCACCTCACCATTACCATGCAGCTCTACCAAACCTACGAGGTGCAAGCAAGCCATGTGCTAGCGCGGCAAAACATAGTTACACAAATAATTACCGTACTATTTGTTGGCTTGAGACTTTTCCGCTAGTTTGGCCCATGCCGCGTCACATTGACACGTTGTGTTTTCATTGTAGGTCATACGCCTTTAATTATTGCATCGGTATCCGCCGCTAACTGTGCTTACCCATCAGCATAGCAGCACCCATGCATACGCGACCACCTGCTTTGATCCCAGCTTTCGCTTGCTGCTCGCTGACGGCGCTGACAGTAATAAACAAGCGGGGGAATCAGCCATCCGTTTGTATCATTACACGCTAAGGACAAATCATCAGGTACGTGTTTTCGTCGTTAGTGAGATGAGCCGCTCGTTTAGCCACACCTTCTACGCCCAACGCACTAAGAAAAAGTGATATTGACTCTGGATAATAGAGTACTATAGCCACTGACACATGTCTGTCGAAGGAAATAAAGGAAGCACAATACAAAGCAATTGCAAGCGTTGCTTTGGATCTTGCGTGTGGCGCAGCGCCCGATTACGACTTGATATATTCGAGACGGTGGGCACTGGAGCTTCGGTGGGTGCAGTCATGTTAATATTATTTTTTTCAAGTCATGCCATCTGCTATAGCTAGAGATGCGGAACTATTTTCTTGAAGGTAGAGGAAAACCAAACGGGGGGGGGGGGGGGGGGGGTGTATGTTGTAAGAAGGAAAAGAAAAGAAAAGCGAGCCCCGTAACTGTCTGCTCCAGGGAGCGACACCTCAACAGTAGCTCACAAGGGATGGGGGTGAGGAGGGATTAAAAGGATAGAAATAAAGGTGTAGAGAGAGAGAAAGAGAGATGAGGTAAGCGTGAGAGCGACGACATATCGAGGGGATAGGAGAGATAGGAAAGATGGAAACACGGTCACGGGAGTCCGAGGACGGGGCACCACTTGCGAGAGCTCTTGTGGAGATGGCGTAGAGCAAGTCCAGTCGGCCAGAGCTACACTGTCGTCGGAGGTCGGCGTCAGGAGATGACGTAGGGCGAGCGCAGTCGGCCAGAGCTACGCTGACGTCGGAGATCGCGAGGGCACAACCGGTCGGCGCGGAATCCAGCGAGCGAGTCCCGAAAACCAAACAGACTCCAAGCTCTCTGCTACTCAGGTGGATTTCATGCAACTGTCGCGCCGACGTCCTGAAGGGGTCTGGCACTGTATACACAACCTAGCGCAGCAGTGTCTGGTCACCGCCACCGCCGCACAGCGATACAACGATGTCAGTATCTTAGCGTTGACTCCAGAGATTTCGCTTTAATATTATACGTTAATAAAATAGGATGTCATATATACTGTAATAACACAAATTAGTTTTTGTGATCGTCAACGTTTGGAATCTAAAATGCCAACAGAGGCAACTTTAGAGAAGCTTAATGGCGCCATCACGATGGCTCACGAGTACTGCAGGCTGGCACTAACGCGTCGCCAAGAATTAGATAGATATGTAGGATTTAACGTCCAAAAACCACCCCATGATTATGAGAGACGCCGTAGTGGAGAGCTCCGGAAATGTCGATCACCTGTGGTTTTCTAACTTGCACCCAAATGTGAAGCACACGGGCCTACAGCAGTTCGGCCTCCATCGGAAATGCAGCCGCCGCAGCCGGGATTCGATCGCGCGACCTGGGGGCCAACAGCCGAGTACCTTGGGCACTATATACACCACCGCAGTGGGGCGCATCGCCAAGAATTAGCTTGTGACACAAGCAAATTGGCATTGAAAAAAGGTGCAGTTTAAAAAAAAGAATACTTATAAAAGACGTAGGATTCAAACGTGTCACAATCTCATTCCCCCCAGCTCTGTACCACTGCGCCACAACGCAGAATGCAGGCCTTGGCGTAAAACGACTTGCCCAGAGGGAGCGTGCCATTAGGCTTCATATTTATGGGTGGCCCACTGAAGGCATGCACGCCCCACTTCCTTTACAAACTGAAACTGTCATTTTCGTAAGGCAGGAACAAACTGCTGCTGGCCAAGAATAGCCTGCGGATAATGGAAATAGCAATAGTTTTTGTCTTAGAGTTCACAGCGTAGCAAAAAAAAATAATAATGAAATACCAAGGAGCCGTATCGCTTCTTACTGCCGACGATAGTTATAGCGCGAGAAGAAAACGCTCGTGTACTTCGTGTCCTTCTTGTCTCTGTGTCGTCGTTTTGTTCCCGCGCTATAACTATCGTCATGCCATACCAACTAGCCGAAGCTGCCACACTTCTATCTTACTGCTGAGTTTATTAGTCGTTTGTAGGCCCCACTGGTTGAAATTTACACAAGTTTATTTTCATAGTAAACTCGTTCGATAACTACGCGCATACTTGGTTGAATAATTTTTTTTCTTTTTTTGCAAGAGATCGTATGCCAGTATCCCACGCCAGTGTACTGATTTATACTGCTATCGATAAGCAAAGCAGAACAAGGAGATCTAGATAGGAATGGTCTAGGTAAAATCTTAGTGGACGAGTCATTGCAACGACTAGATGGATGTGATGTATAATATGCCAAACCAATCAAGTGTTCGAGTAAAGTGGACTTTTGTTTCCCGGCTTCTATACGTAGCACGTATACACGTGCTCAGGGCATGCACGGAATGCTTGTGCGCGGAAGCGGGGAAGAAGTGAAAACCCAGCGCTTCGAGTTGAGAGGTGCTCAGTTCAACATATTACAACAGAGACACAGCAAGGGTATTGCTTTTATCTTCTCTGTGCTTGCAGGATGCGGGCAGCAGAAGGCTTCGATACTTGGCAGGAGTGTCGAGCAGGCGCGTGTCGTGCAGCGACGAAAGTTGCCGTGCGAAAAAGAGCGGCGTCCCATCGGAGTTCGGCGCGCACGCAGTCGAGCAGCGATAATTGGGCCAGGGTGTCACGTTTCCGAGCACAGCAGCCAAATCGGCTCATTAGCCCGGGCAGGCAAATAGGCGACCTGGGGATTCTTGCAAGAACTTTTGATTAGGCCCCCCGCGAGTTTGGCCCCAACATTTGGTTTCATTAGCCCGGCACGACGTGCGCACAGGTGGGGAGGCCGATCCACCACATGCGCTCGTCTAGCGTGCGCCGAAATTCTCGCGGTAAATATTTTAGCGACCTGATCGCCCTTTGGCAGAGGAAGGTTGCGTCGTGCTGAGAGATGCCGCTGTTTCCGAAGCACTATCCAATGGAGCGAAGACACACATGCTTTCAGCGTGGACCAGATAACTTGGCAACTCATTAAGACAAGCCGCTTGGAAGAAATACAATCGCCGATTCACCACTCCGGCTGGGTGAATCCACGGTGAGGTCTAATCGCTGCCTAATATCTGACAGGCACCTGAGAGTGAGGTATTTTAGCAGCACACGCACTCACAGCAATGTCCCTCCACGAGGGACACTCGCATCGACACATGCTTGGCACTTCCGGCGATCCCTCTGGACAGACGCACTGGTCAGAGGTACGGGCTTCTTTACAAGATCGATCAATCCTTTCAGTTAAGTATGCAGCGATACCTCAACAGAAAAGTGAAAACATGCGTGCAACGCATCAGATGAAACGCCGGATACATCAACAAGTTCAGGAACAAGACTGGACTGTCGAACTCACAATTGTGTGCCCCGTGTAACGTCTCAGGAGGTCCCAATCTGTCATTTGTGAATGTTTACAGCCACACACCTGAGAGACAGTCGTTGAAGTTGGCCTTAAATCTCCAAGCTTTTTTTATACAGCTGAAGTACAAAAAGGTACACAATGGGCAAAGAGGGACAACGAGGACAAATCTCCAACGGGACCCCAACTTGAAGCAGCGACACATTTTGGGCCCACGGCAAAGCAGCTACAGTGTGTTATTCGCCCCAAAGCGCTGCTGACTTTCTTGCCGGCCACGAGCCTGAATGAAACTTTGTAAGCCCCACCGTGGTGGTCTAGTGGCTAAGGTACTCAGCTGCTGACCCGCAGGTCGCGGGATCGAATCCCGGCTGCGGCGGCTGCATTTACGATGGAGGCGGAAATGTTGCAGTCCCGTGGGCTAAGATCTGGGTGCAAGTTTAAGAATCCTAGGTGGCCGAAATTTCCGGAGCCTTCCACTACGCCGTCTTTCATAATCATATGGTGGTTTTGGGACGTTAAACCCCACATATCAATCAATAAAACTTTGTAAATGGTGTATGTAGTGTACGTGTTTGCAGTATGTTTTTTGTGTTTATCAGTTACATATTTACCCAGAAGTCAGAAAATGGAGTAGCGTGTCATCTCCAGCTCTAGCTCTAGTGTTATATATATATATATATATATATATATATATATCCTCCGTGAGCGGTCACAATGGGGTTTATTTCGACGTTTCGGCCTAGGGTCTGGCCTTCATCAGGATTGACCAATATATATATATATATATATATATTATATATATATATATATATACATTTGTCAATCCTGATGAAGGCCAAACTCTAGGCCGAAACGTCGAAATAAACCCCGTTGTGACCGCTCACGGAGGATCTACTTGACTCTCTCTCTCTCTCTCTCTCTCTCTCTCTCTCTCTATATATATATATATATATATATATATATATATATAATATATATATATACATATATAAGAACACTTACATTTTTCTCCTTTTAGTAAATAACTCTTTCGAAATGCCGCAAACACCGTGCTTGCTCCGAGAAGACGTTTGGTAAGCGAGAAAACGCACAACGACCAACTGCAGCTGGTGGCGCATCCTTCTGACACCGTTCACTGCGACATCACAAATTTTTATGGCGTTTACGTACAAGTTTTTGAGCGGCAAAAATGAAGTACGTTGTTTTTTGAGGGAGCCTTAGGCATACCGTGTTTCTGAAAATTTAGTTGAACCAATGCGTCCAAAATGAAAAAGAGCAAAGCACTTTGAAATGTGTGATGCTACCATGGGAGACTCGGGCGACCAACTTAAAACAGCAACTTTTGATGGGGGTTCTCTCGTATATTATTATTCAAACGGTGCTGAAATATGAATACTAACGTTTTGTGAGTGTAATTTATTAGTGAATACTAATTCATTGTTTCAGTTTAGAGGCCTTTTAGCATGGAAACAGGAGTGAACTTTTCTGCACCGCTTATTGGTCACGTTTGTTGAGTTGTTCTGTGTTGTGCTGTGTTGTGCATTTTTGTTTATTTAGGGCACTAAACAAACAAAAATAGTTTCGACCTTTTATTGACTGTTAGGCCTAAAACTAGGTGGCAGCCATTGCGGCGCAACTTCTCAAACACAAGTCAAATAGTTATTTGCACTTCCCTAGAGTTATACTAAGGAACTAATAAGCTCAGTTTCGGTATCGCCTCGATCGGGGCCTTGCATTTTTGTAATTAATGCCTCCAATTACATACATTCATTTTGAATTTTTGAAATATAGAAGTGCCATAAATTGTCACGACATACAACGCTTCTATAACAACGACACTAAAGGGATGGTCGCAACCGATTTCGAGGCTATATGAGGCCTTTTGTGGCTTTCCTCTGTATGGAAGGACACTCCACGCAAATGGTCGAACACAGAAAACGTTTAAACTATATTTTACTTAATCCCAAAGTGTACCTAAGTGCTCACTCACTCGATCAAGGCCCATCGCTAGCACGTCCTGAACTGACGTAGCTCTTTAGAAAGAGCAGCGAAAGTTGCAGTGATGTCCCACCAGATATGTAGTTTGATGATTGAGCTCCGGACCTCCGCCACGTACGTGCCGGCCAAGTATCTTGTCCGCTGCATCTAGAAACTTCGGCAGCAGGGTATTGAAGGACAATGGCTGGAGCTAGCCATGACGACTATCGGTGCGTTTCTTTTGCAAGTGCTTGTGTGGCGCATGTGTGCGAGAGCAGACGGTTCAAAGCACGACGTGCGTCACGGCTTTGTGTGGTCACTTGTGGGCAACTAGGCACACAGAGACAAAAACTGTATACAAAGTTACGATGGAATAAATTCTTCAGCGAGAATACATAAACCTCGGTGAATGCATCATGCTTCCTTGGGCTACAAAACACGCTTGCAGCAAAGAACTCGGATGCTTTTTACTCTTTATAATGTACCTTTGGTGTAGCGAAGTTTTCGTGATTAGGTGAAGAGTTCGTTTGCGAATACGACAGAGGCCTGGATTTCAACACAGTTTTATTAAAAAGAACAAAATTGGTGCGAAAGATATTTTAAACAGGCTTCGAAAGCGTCCTGATCTGAGCAAGCGCATGTTGCTTACCATTTTTTCAAAGGTACACGCAATGTGTCAATTGCTCGGGGTTGCTGGTGCTTGGTAAATACAGCTCAAGTATAAAAGGGAAGCCTCCTTTTCTGAAGAAGCAGAGTTCACTTATGCGCGTGCTTTGATGAATGCACACAACATATTCCGCCAACTGAAGGGGCCGAACGAAACCAACAAATTATGTCGAAACATTGTACGCAGCTGCCCGGATCAGGTTTAAAACAGAAGCATTCCTTTCAGTAGGAGCATAAGTTCAGACCCACACGTGCTCTGGTCAATGTGGGCAAGAGACTTCGTCAACTGAAGAGGCCGCACGAGACCACGAAATTATGTCGAAGTGTCGCATGCAGCTGCCTGGATCACGTTTAAAACAGAAGAGTTCCTTTCTGCAGGAGCCAAGTTGAGATGAGACCCACGCGTGCCCTGGTGAATGTGGACAAGATATTCGTCAACGGAGGAGGCCGCACGAGACCACCAAGTTATGTAGGAGCATTGTGTGCAGCTGCCTTGATCACGTTTAAAACAGAAGCGTTCCTTTCTGTAGGAGCCAAGTTGAGACCCACGCGTGCTCTGGTGAATGTGGGCAAGAGACTTCGTAAACGAATGACGGCGTACGAGTCCACGAAATTATGTCGAAGCATTGTACACAGCTGCCTAGATTACGTTTAAAACAGAAGAGTTTTTTTCTCTAGGAGCAAAGTTCAGACCCACGCGTGCTCTGGTGAATGTGGACAAGAAATTCGTCAACGGAGGAGGCCGCACGAGACCACCAAGTTATGTAGAAACATTGTGTGCAGCTGCATTGATCACGTTTAAAACAGAAGCGTTCTTTTCTGTAGGAGCCAAGTTGAGACCCACGCGTGCTCTGGTGAATGTGGACAAGAGATTCGTAAACGGAGGAGGCCGCACGAGACCACCAAGTTATGTAGAAGCATTGTGTGCAGCTGCCTTGATCACGTTTAAAACAGAAGCGTTCCTTTCTGTAGGAGCCAAGTTGAGACCCACGCGTGCTCTGGTGAATGTGGGCAAGAGACTTCGTAAACGAATGACGGCGTACGAGTCCACGAAATTATGTCGAAGCATTGTACACAGCTGCCTAGATTACGTTTAAAACAGAAGAGTTTTTTTCTCTAGGAGCAAAGTTCAGACCCACGCGTGCTCTGGTGAATGTGGACAAGAAATTCGTCAACGGAGGAGGCCGCACGAGACCACCAAGTTATGTAGAAACAATTGTGTGCAGCTGCATTGATCACGTTTAAAACAGAAGCGTTTCTTTCTGTAGGAGCCAAGTTGAGACCCACGCGTGCTCTGGTGAATGTGGACAAGAGATTCGTAAACGGAGGAGGCCGCACGAGACCACCAAGTTATGTAGAAGCATTGTGTGCAGCTGCCTTGATCACGTTTAAAACAGAAGCGTTCCTTTGTGTAGGAGCCAAGTTGAGACCCACACGTGCTCTGGTCAATGTGGACAACAGCCTTCGTCAACTGAAAAGGCCGCACAAGACCACAAATATATGTCGAAGCATGGCATGCAGCTGCCTATAGCTCATGTTTAAAACAAGGGGTTCCTTTCTGTAGGAGCAAAGTTGAGACCCACACGTGCTCTGGTCAATGTGGGCAAGAAACTTCGTAAATGAAATAGGGCGTACGAGACCACGAAATTCTGTCGAAGCATTGTACGCAGCTGCCTGGATCACGTTTAAAACAGAAGCGTTCCTTTCTGTAGGAGCCAAGTTGAGACCCACACGTTCTCTGGTCAGTGTGGACAACAGACTTCGTCAACTGAAGAGGCCGCACGAGACCACCAACTTATGTAGGAGCATTGTGTGCAGCTGCCTTGATCACGCTTAAAACAGAAGCGTTCTTTTCTGTAGGAGCCAAGTTGATACCCACGCGTGCTCTGGTCAATGTGCACAAGAGATTTATCAACGGAGGAGGCCGCACGAGACCTCCAAGTTATGTAGAAGCATTGTGTGCAGCTGCCTTTATCACGTTTAGAACAGAAGCGTTCCTTTCTGTAAGAGCCAAGTTGAGACCCACGCGTGCTCTGGTCAATCTGGACAAGAGACTTCGTCAACGAAAGAGGCCGCATGAGACCACGAAATTATGTCGAAGCATCACATGCAGCTGCCTATAGCTCATGTTTAAAAAAGGGGTTCCTTTCTGTAGGAGCCAAGTTGAGACCCACACGTGCTTTGGTCATTGTGGACAAGAGACTTCGTCAACGGAAGAGGCCGCACGAAACCACAAAATTTTGTCAAAGCATCGCATGCAGCTGCCTATAGCTCATGTTTAAAACAAGGGGTTCCTTTCTGTAGGAGCCAAGTTGAGGCCCACACGTGCTCTGGTCAATGTGGACAAGAGACTTCATCAATGGAAGAGGCCGCACGAGACTACGAAATTATGTCGAAGCATCGCATGCAGGGGCCTATAGCTCATGTTTAAAACAAGAGGTTTCCTTTCTGTAGGAGCAAGTTAGGCCCACACGTGCTCTGGTCATGTGGACAAGAGACTCATCTAACGGAAGAGGCCGCACGAGACTACGAAATTATGTCGAAGCATCGCATGGAGCTGCCTATAGCTATGTTTTAAAACAAGGGGTTCCTTCTGTAGGAGCCACTCAAGTTGAGACCCACGCGTGCTCTGGTCAATGTGGACAAGAGACTTCATCAATGGAAGAGGCCGCACGAGACTACGAAATTATGTCGAAGCATCGCATGCAGGTGCCTATAGCTCATGTTTAAAACAAGAGGTTCCTTTCTGTAGGAGCCAAGTTGAGGCCCACACGTGCTCTGGTCAATGTGGACAAGAGACTTCATCAACGGAAGAGGCCGCACGAGACTACGAAATTATGTCGAAGCATCGCATGGAGCTGCCTATAGCTAATGTTTAAAACAAGGGGTTCCTTTCTGTAGGAGCCAAGTTGAGACCCACGCGTGCTCTAGTCAATGTGGACAAGAGACTTCATCAATGGAAGAGGCCGCACGAGACTACGAAATTATGTCGAAGCATCGCATGCAGCTGCCTAGAGCTCATGTTTAAAACAAGAGGTTCCTTTGTGTAGGAGCCAAGTTGAGGCCCACACGTGCGCTGGTCAATATGGACAAGAGACTTCATCAGCGGAAGAGGCCGCACGAGACTACGAAATTATGTCGAAGCATCGCATGCGGGTGCCTATAGCTCATGTTTAAAACAAGGGGTTCCTTTCTGTAGGAGCCAAGTTGAGGCCCACACGTGCGCTGGTCAATGTGAACAAGAGACTTCATTAACGGAAGAGGCCGCACGAGACTACGAAATTATGTCAAAGCATCGCATGCAGCCGCCTATAGCTCATGTTTAAAACAAAGGGTTCCTTTCTGTAGGAGCCAAGTTGAGGCCCACACGTGTTCTGGTCAATGTGGACTAGAGACTTCATCAACAGAAGAGGCTGCACGAGACTACGAAATTATGTCGAAGCATCGCATGCAGCTGCCTATAGCTCATGTTTAAAACAAGAGGTTCCTTTCTGTAGGAGCCAAGTTGAGGCCCACACGTGCTCTGGTCAATGTGGACAAGAGACTTCATCAACGGAAGACGCCGCACGAGACTACGAAATTATGTCGAAGCATCGCAAGCAACTGCCTATAGCGCATGTTTAAAACAAGAGGTTCCTTTCTGTAGGAGCCAAGTTGAGACCCACGCGTGCTCTGGTCAATGTGGACAAGAGACTTCGTCAACGGAAGAGGCCGCACGAGACCACGAAGTTATGTAGAAGCATTGTGCGCAGCTGCCTAGATGACGTTTAAAACAGCAGTGTTCCTTTATGTAGGTGCCAAGTTGATACCCACACGTGATCTGGTCAATGTGGACAACAGACTTCGAAAACAAAATATGGCGTACGAGACCACCAAATTACGTCGAAGCATTGTATGTAGCTGCCAGCCTCATGGGTATAATAGAAGAATTCCTTTTTGTAAGAGGCAAGTTGAGACCCACACGTGCTCTGGTCAATGTGGACAACAGACTTCGTCAACGGAAGAGGCCGCACGAGACCACCAAATTATGTCGAAGCATTTTATACGCAGCTGCCTGGATCACGTATAAAACAAGCGTTCCTTCTTTTAGAAGCCAAGTTGAGACCCACATATGCTGTGGTCAATGTGGACAACAGACTTCGTCAACGGAAGAGGCTGCTCGAGACCACCAAATCATGTCGAAGCATTGCACGCAGCTGCCTGGCTCACGTTTAAAACAGAGGCATTCCTTTGTATCGGAGCCAAGTTCAGACACAATCATCGTCTGGTCAATGTGCACAACAGTCTGCGCCAACGGAAGGGGCCGCACGAGACCACCGAAATATGCCCAGTGGTAGGGGCGTAAGTACGTTTGATGGGGGACGCCCTGTGCCACCGAGCAAAACTAGCGTCTTTGTGTACCCAGAAACTCCTTGCGAATTAAGTCGCCAAGTGAAACAGATGAAACTTGGGGCCTTTGAGAGCGCGCGATCCCTTAGGATTGATGTGTATGTCCGGCTCTCTTATGTTACCACGCGGAGGTTTGTTTGAGTTGATGCAGGTGTTTAGATTCAAAGCAGTGCTAAGAAATCTCTGACGTGCACCTTCGTTATCTGTAATGCAACAGCTGGCTTTTTAGATAGACATCTGTTGTGGCTATTAATCGTGCAGCAAGTGCGCTACAGAATCATGCTTGAGGCCACCTGATGTTTTGTTATAATCTGTGTAGGCATAGTTAAAGGGACACTTAAAAGGAGCATTGACCTGGTTAAGATTGACAAACTGTATTCTGAGACCTCCATATATAGTGCCATATGTTTGACCTTCATACGTTCATTATTAGCTGAAAAAACACTTTTGAAATTTATTTTTAAACTTTGCGCAAATTCTTCACGCGTGACGTCATGAAATGCAAAACGTATTTCTCGTATTTTCGCAATATTAGCTCGGAAACCGCGTGCTAGGTCTACGATACGTACAGATGACAATATACTTGAATTTTATCGATGAGAAGCTGCGTAGGGCACAGTAGACGCCTTCGAAATTTGTGATTTCACGATCGTTGGGGCGGGAATCTCAAGGTGGCGTCTCCACTCACACATTCTTTTCGCGCATTTACTCGCTTGCCAATCTCGTGTCGGGGTAAGTGTAGCGGTTTTGTAGTTGTGAACTTGTGCTTTTGTAATGCGCAAAACTTGCTTTGCTTTTTAGTGTCCCTAGAGGTTTATACATGACACCATTCCAAGTAGTGGCGTCCGAAAATGTGAACTTCCTGGTTTATTTTCTAATCATGTGTCACCCCGCCATGTTTAAAACAAGGGGTTCCTTTCTGTAGGAGCCAAGTTGAGGCCCACACGTGCGCTGGTCAATGTGAACAAGAGACTTCATTAACGGAAGAGGCCGCACGAGACTACGAAATTATGTCAAAGCATCGCATGCAGCCGCCTATAGCTCATGTTTAAAACAAAGGGTTCCTTTCTGTAGGAGCCAAGTTGAGGCCCACACGTGTTCTGGTCAATGTGGACTAGAGACTTCATCAACAGAAGAGGCTGCACGAGACTACGAAATTATGTCGAAGCATCGCATGCAGCTGCCTATAGCTCATGTTTAAAACAAGAGGTTCCTTTCTGTAGGAGCCAAGTTGAGGCCCACATGTGCTCTGGTCAATGTGGACAAGAGACTTCGTCAACGGAAGACGCCGCACGAGACTACGAAATTATGTCGAAGCATCGCAAGCAACTGCCTATAGCGCATGTTTAAAACAAGAGGTTCCTTTCTGTAGGAGCCAAGTTGAGACCCACGCGTGCTCTGGTCAATGTGGACAAGAGACTTCGTCAACGGAAGAGGCCGCACGAGACCACGAAGTTATGTAGAAGCATTGTGCGCAGCTGCCTAGATGACGTTTAAAACAGCAGTGTTCCTTTATGTAGGTGCCAAGTTGATACCCACACGTGATCTGGTCAATGTGGACAACAGACTTCGAAAACAAAATATGGCGTACGAGACCACCAAATTACGTCGAAGCATTGTATGTAGCTGCCAGCCTCATGGGTATAATAGAAGAATTCCTTTTTGTAAGAGGCAAGTTGAGACCCACACGTGCTCTGGTCAATGTGGACAACAGACTTCGTCAACGGAAGAGGCCGCACGAGACCACCAAATTATGTCGAAGCATTTTATACGCAGCTGCCTGGATCACGTATAAAACAAGCGTTCCTTCTTTTAGAAGCCAAGTTGAGACCCACATATGCTGTGGTCAATGTGGACAACAGACTTCGTCAACGGAAGAGGCTGCTCGAGACCACCAAATCATGTCGAAGCATTGCACGCAGCTGCCTGGCTCACGTTTAAAACAGAGGCATTCCTTTGTATCGGAGCCAAGTTCAGACACAATCATCGTCTGGTCAATGTGCACAACAGTCTGCGCCAACGGAAGGGGCCGCACGAGACCACCGAAATATGCCCAGTGGTAGGGGCGTAAGTACGTTTGATGGGGGACGCCCTGTGCCACCGAGCAAAACTAGCGTCTTTGTGTACCCAGAAACTCCTTGCGAATTAAGTCGCCAAGTGAAACAGATGAAACTTGGGGCCTTTGAGAGCGCGCGATCCCTTAGGATTGATGTGTATGTCCGGCTCTCTTATGTTACCACGCGGAGGTTTGTTTGAGTTGATGCAGGTGTTTAAGATTCAAAGCAGTGCTAAGAAATCTCTGACGTGCACCTTCGTTTATCTGTAATGCAACAGCTGGCTTTTTAGATAGACATCTGTTGTGGCTATTAATCGTGCAGCAAGTGCGCTACAGAATCATGCTTGAGGCCACCTGATGTTTTGTTATAATCTGTGTAGGCATAGTTAAAGGGACACTTAAAAGGAGCATTGACCTGGTTAAGATTGACAAACTGTATTCTGAGACCTCCATATATAGTGCCATATGTTTGACCTTCATACGTTCATTATTAGCTGAAAAAACACTTTTGAAATTTATTTTTAAACTTTGCGCAAATTCTTCACGCGTGACGTCATGAAATGCAAAACGTATTTCTCGTATTTTCGCAATATTAGCTCGGAAACCGCGTGCTAGGTCTACGATACGTACAGATGACAATATACTTGAATTTTATCGATGAGAAGCTGCGTAGGGCACAGTAGACGCCTTCGAAATTTGTGATTTCACGATCGTTGGGGCGGGAATCTCAAGGTGGCGTCTCCACTCACACATTCTTTTCGCGCATTTACTCGCTTGCCAAATCTCGTGTCGGGGTAAGTGTAGCGGTTTTGTAGTTGTGAACTTGTGCTTTTGTAATGCGCAAAACTTGCTTTGCTTTTTAGTGTCCCTAGAGGTTTATACATGACACCATTCCAAGTAGTGGCGTCCGAAAATGTGAACTTCCTGGTTTATTTTCTAATCATGTGTCACCCCGCCATGGTGGTCTAGTGGATAAGGTACTCGACTGTTGACCCGCAGGTCACTGGATCGAATCGCGGCGGCAGCGGCTGCATTTTCGATGGAGGGGAACTTGCTTAAGCCCGTGTGCTCAGACTTGGGTGCACGTTATAATAATTCCAGGTGGTCGAAATTTTCTGAGCCCTCCACCATGGCGTCTCTCATAATCATATGGTTGTTTTGGGATGTCAAACCACACATATCAATCTATAAATTAATAATGTATGTCGTTCCTGCTGACAGATAAGCATTTGCTTGGCCGGTTGATGAATCGAAGAAACCATTGACATGCAGTTGTGCATTTACTTGACCTCTCGGTGCTGGCACCGTGATTGGAGAGTGCATGTTTTGCAATTAAGGAAAGACATAACAGAGAATCATTCTTCTGCACATAACTATGAAATTAGCACAAGCGATAAAGGCAGGAGAAAGGTGATTGGCACATTCGCATAGAGGACTGCGACAGCCCACGCTTACTCTTGAAATCCATATGGATCGCCGCTACTCTCCATAAAAAGCAGCGTCAATACACATGGTCATCCAACATGCTGCCCCTCGTGTTCATAAATAGGGTACATATTCGAAAAAAACCACCCTAACCACCACGCAGCATAATAAGAAGTGCTATAATCCAAGCTTGAGGCCTCTGAAAAGCAGTCAGACTTAGTTGGGGCATTTATTAAAGTTGTTCAAATAGTTGGTAGCACACTATACATAGGTACAGCACACATATTTGCTGCGACAACCAAATCGAGGCAGCTGCAGCGCGCAAGAACTAACAAGGGGCTTATTCGCAGCGCAATGGGCTTTTGGTAGCCCGCGTGACCGCGCAGCCAGCGACCAAGCTGGTAGCTTTATCCGCTAGGGTGAGGCAGGCATCGCCAAATTTGAGGTTTTGCTCCCAATTATGACCCGCCTACTGCATTTCGCTGTGGGATCAAAGGAAATCGTGCCACTTCCGCACTCGTGTAAGGAACGGTGGAGGCGTGCACTGCGCCGCAGCAGAAGGGCTTTCGGTGTAAGGAAAGCCAGGCCACAGCGGGGAGAACCAGGTGACGTGACCATCACGCATGACGTCATACTACCACCTAAACTTCAACAAAGTGTGCTGCCTGGTGTTGCATAAATGGTGCTACTGTGCCTGTGCCACTGGAGGACCAGTAACCTGCACCTTGCCACTTCATGGTTTTCCCTATTTTGCCCACTTACTACTGCCAAAATCAGCGCCGAGAAGGACGTGTACGTGGCTCTATGATTGACGTTATGTGTGACATTTCTCATCAGGTCATGCGACCTTACAGATTAGAGGGCAACGGGAAGTTCCGCTGCTGTGGCTTTGATAATATAGAAAGACGGATCTGGAGCTTTGCACAAACTGCGCTGTATTCTGCCGTATCGAGCCCATGGCAGCAGCCTTCACGACAAGCATTGCGCATACCTCGTCCATATAGTAAGTAGCTTATCTCTCCTAGATTCACTCTTTTCGGCAACCCGTATTAGACAATCAATAGTACACAGAGGCCGGATTTCTGGGCACTGAAAAAGCGTGTTTTAGGCGCCAAAAAGAGGCAGGCAAGATACATTTCAGACCTACATCTTCGAATATATAGGCATGATAAAGTTTTATGCATAAATTTAAAATAAAGACGTTGTTGTGCCACCGACAGGTTCCTCGTTCGGCAGCACGTCTCACGAGATCGAGCCCTGTTTCGACGAACTGTCTCCCCCCCCCCTCCCAGCGCCGCCTTCTGTGCAGGAGAACCGTGCAGTCCGGGGATAACGTCGTTTCCTCCGCCGGGCCACTTTGCAGTTCCGGGTATGGCTACATCTCCCCCTCCGAGCCCGAGAACTGGTCCGAGAGAATGGAACAAGGACGCTATTTAAGGCCGAGCCGGCCCCATGTTAGGAGATTTTGCCCCAGCCGACGTTGTCGTGCTGGCTGGCTCTGTAAAACGACAACCTGCGATAGTAAACGCTACTTTTGTTGCTGTTTTCCAACGGATTGCCTCCCTGTTTCACCTTCGGGCTAAGGCTTCATCGAAGTCCGCTGGACGGCCCGCCGCTCTTCGCCACCGCTACCATCGCGACAGAGCAAAATTCCTAACAGTGGTTGGCAGCTGCGGGATACGCTACCCCTGTCCTCAACGTTTTGCTGCTCTGGGACCCGCTACCCCGATCTCAACGGCTGAAAAGTTGGATCGGATCCCTGCAAACCCGAGGACGACCACCGTGATATCGTTTTGCTGCCCTGGGACCCGCTACGCCGACTTCTACGGCTGGAAAGTTGGAGCGGATCTTGGCAGGCCCGAGGACACCCACGACACCACTCGACGGCAACGACCAGATGGCCGAAGTCACCCGCTCTAGTTGGGTGAGTGCCTGACGTTCGTCTTTTGTCGTCAGACCCTGTTAGCACAGAGTAGCCAAGTATGTTCCTTTAGATCTTTAGGTGGCTAGTGCTTGGCTGGTTCTCGACTTGCTTCACGTCGAAGAATATAGCTTCTGAGACAAAGCTATTTCAGAAAGGAACGTGCACGAGTTGCGGTACACAATGGAGAAGCTCAGAGTGAGGGACCTTCTCGATGTTTGTGAGCAGCTGGGTGTTTCTGTTGCTAGGACGAGCCGCAAAGGAAATATTCTTGATGTCATGAGAGCGGAAGGAATAACTGAAGAGGAGGTAGAAGAGGCTATGGAGACAATTAAAGAAAAACAGCGGGAGGCTGAGGAGCGTCAAAAACGCGAGGAGGCTGAGGAGCGTCAAAAACGCGAGGAGGCTGAGGAGCGTCAAAAACGCGAACGCGAGGAGGCTGAGGAGCGTCGAAAACGCGAAGGCGAGGAGGCTGAGGAGCGAAAAAGGCGAGAAGAGCGTCAACATGCTCTTAGAATGAAAGAGCTGGAACTTGAGCAACTTCGCATAACATCGGCGCAGTCTAGTTCGCTATCCGTGGCAGACGAAATGCCAAGACAGAAAATCCAAGATTTGATTCTGCCGTTTAGGACGGGTGGAGACATCGCGCTTTTTTTAGTGAACTTTGAGCGCACGTGCGAGAAAATTGGGATAAATGAGGGTGTCTGGTCCCAGAAGCTTCTGTCAGTCATTCCGGGAGAGGCCGCGGAAGTAATCGCACGGTTGTCTAAAGAAGACTCTGACGACTACGCTAAGGTCAAAGCGGCCCTCCTTCGTAAGTACCGCTTGTCTGCCGAGGCATTTCGGCAGCGATTTCGGCAAGCAAAAAGGGGCAGTGAATTATGCACAGAATTGGTTTTGGGCTGCTTCAGCAGGTTCCGACCCGCTCGTATGGCATTGGGGATGGTTTCGCGTGGGCTTTCTTGGCATCGGGACTGCGCAGTGTAATCACAGCATTCGTGAGGGCCAGCGTTTTGAGGTCTTTAAGGGATACGTTTCTCGTGCTTTTTAAAACGTACAATAGTAGAGACTCAATAGATCTCTTTGCTGCCTTGGTCTGGCGCTATGAGAGACGTTCAGAGGGTGCTTGCTTCCACGAAAGTGGTTTGGCTTTGAGTTCAACTCCGTCGTCCCAGTGATTCCCTGCAGGGCTCTGAAGATCACCACGGAGTGGCTACAGCCTCAACGGTCAACCAGCATTCCTCCTTCCGAGCCGCGCTGACGGCTCAAAACTCCGGATGCATTGTCTGGCGGCGGGGGTGCTGTTGTGCCACCGACAGGTTCCTCGTTCGGCAGTACGTCTCACGAGATCGAGCCCTGTTTCGACGAACTGTCTCCCCCCCCCTCCCAGCGCCGCCTTCTGTGCAGGAGAACCGTGCAGTCCGGGGATAACGTCGTTTCCTCCGCCGGGCCACTTTGCAGTTCCGGGTATGGCTACATCTCCCCCTCCGAGCCCGAGAACTGGTCCGAGAGAATGGAACAAGGACGCTATTTAAGGCCGAGCCGGCCCCATGTTAGGAGATTTTGCCCCAGCCGACGTTGTCGTGCTGGCTGGCTCTGTAAAACGACAACCTGCGATAGTAAACGCTACTTTTGTTGCTGTTTTCCAAACGGATTGCCTCCCTGTTTCACCTTCGGGCTAAGGCTTCATCGAAGTCCGCTGGACGGCCCGCCGCTCTTCGCCACCGCTACCATCGCGACAGAGCAAAATTCCTAACAACGTGCGCGACCTGTACTTACGATAGACAGCCAAAAAAATCCTTTATTACGGTACAAAAGTGCTCATATAGCCGCGCAGTTGTACGTTTTCGCTCGCAAAACACGGTATCTCCTTTATAACATAGTGAGTGAAGTGTCCATTCTCGAATCAACAAACTGATGGGTCTGTTTTCTTTCGCCATGGCTGAGAAGAAAATCACAAGAGCAGACCGCTGAAAAAGAGGAATGCCTACCGGATCAAAATGAAAGCCGCGTGAACATAGCATTTTTTTTTCTTTTGCTTTTCACTCCTCTTACGACACGTGCATGGTGTCGCAATCACAAAATACTCGCACCATCGGCGTATGATGGCACGCGCGTCCCACTTTACATCTGCCAAGAGGACTAGGTTAGTTGAACAAGAGTTTGTTGAACAGGTTGAATTCACACAAACAGTTCCGAACAGTCGATGTTGCCGGTAGTAACATAAAAAGTCACAGTTTCGCCACTAGGGTGAAGCCATGAATGCGGTAGCAAGAAATCAGAACATCACACGAAGAAGGACAAGCAGCTCGATACTTTCAGCACGGCGCTTAAGCAAAAATAAGGGTGCTAGCAAAGAACGCACAGATATACATTGGACAAAAGTGAACTAAGAACCTTCCGGTAGTTGTTACATGTTTGTATTCGAGGAATGCGCTGAAAATGTGCACAATTCAGAATTGGAAGCCGTTTGCTTTTTTTTTTCTTTTAATATGCGGCACGTGAAATGACCCCTCTGCGTCTCCTGCCACGTGGTCACATGGTATGCCCCATGTTCTTTTCTCTTTCACACCATGAGTGTTGCATAAGTGGTAGCGTTTTTTTTTCAGCTTGAAAGGAAATGAGAATGCGTTGGCGATAAAAAGTACGCTCAGCTAGTTCCGAGATCTCCGTGCCGTCAGCGGTAAGTAGTGCATATGAATTGATTGTCGTAATATCACCCTCACCGGAAAAAAAAAATAACGGGTAGCTGTGCTGGCTAGCGCAGTGGGCTGTAAAGCAAGGGATCGCAGGTTCCAAACAACGGTATGGTGCTAAAAAATTAATTTTCATTTATCTTTTGTGCTCTGTTTACATGTATAGGTAAATATACATAACCGGGACATGATGGTGACGGAAAAAAAATTCAGCTGAGAGGGTCCTCATAATTGCTATCGCAATCAAACTCGGCGGACGCTTGAGCTTCGCCTTCAAAGCGTGATAGCGCAATCGTGCGCGTGGTTTTCTCAATGGCTAAAGCCACGCGTTTCTTTGTGGACAACCAAACCATGACGGGAAAAAAGAACGTCCGTTCACTTGCCTTTTCAAACTATCCTAGAATTCCTACTCCTAGTACAGAAGTGTTGCCCCGCCGCGGTGGTCTAGTGGCTAAGGTACTCGGCTGCTGACCCGCAGGTCGCGGGATCGAATCCCGGCTGCGGCGTCTGCATTTCCTATGGAGGCGGAAATGCAGGCCCGTGTGCTCAGATTTGGGTGCACGTTAAAGAACCCCAGGTGGTCGAAATTTCCGGAGCCCTCCACTACGGTGTCTCTCTTAATCATATGGTTGTTTTGGGACGTTAAGCCCCACATATCAATCAATCAATTAGTACACAAGTGTTAAAGATTTGGCAAGTTGGTGCGTCGTACTTGCACCACTACGGCAGAGAAGAAATGGCTGAGCCGACGAAAACAACAGGACTGAGCACTCTGTCCTCTTGTGTCAGTTTGCTTCACCATTTCTTCTTTGCCGTGATGCGCTGTACCAGTACAAGTATACTGCTAGCTCAATTTCCAAGCGCAAAATGCGGCATAATTTTCGACAAGTTTGCGAGGCAGGACACTATTATACGCGCTCGTAACGTAACCCGTTCCACTACGCAGCTGCACACGTTGTAGACGCTGTTGTGGATAATAATTAATTATACCACTGGGCTTTGCTATATACTCGTAGGCCTTTGAAACAAGCACTTGCTGCCCAATCAACATGTTTTGACAACTGGTGTGGTTCTGGGTTTTTGTAATGCAATATTACGCGTTGAGGGAGCTCCTCGCAGTATACATTATTATAGTGTATTGAAGTGATTTCAAACTCTGTGGTATAAAACCTGCGTGGAACACACAAGTATCTGCCCCGGTTTCACATGAGCCCAAGTTCTTTTTATTACTTTATTTGCATCTATCAGAAATTCCCGTTCACGGGCGGTGCTGATTTCTCGCGCTAAATCAACGACACCTACACTGACACCATAATTTCGGCGAAACGAGGTCTTTCACACTACTATGTTGATAACAGCCTCAAACTGCGCTCAAGAGTGAAATTCTGCAATAAATAGCCTTCACGTATAGCCGTGTTTGAAATTAGGCAATTAAAGGGACGTATATTGATTTAGGCACGAACGCCAAAAATAAGCATTTATCGACACTCTAAAAACAATAGAAAAGTCATTAGTAAGACAATACCTCATGCTCACATATAATATATCGAAGTGGAGCTATAGGAACGCAAGCAACAAAATAGGCATTGGCATATTTGCCTATAATCAGGTCTCTATATAGTGTCATCACCAATACATTTTCCTTCGATGAGCCGATCAACTCTCACTGCTCAGGTCATTTCTGGGAGAAACGGCGAGCCCTAGCTACGCACAGCTTAGCTTTAAAGGCTTCATACAGGTGTCATGGGGTGCGAAAAATTGTGTCAACACATTCAATGTTGCGTGGCCAAAGTGTACAATCGCACGAGGCACGACACTATGCGAACTGCGATACGAGTGGGTGATTTAAAGCTGCTAAGGGCTGACGCCCGTATAGTAGCGAAACGGAGAATTAATGGCAAAGTGCACGTGTGTACCTGCAGGCACGGCTCATTTCCCACTTGCAGACATTGGTTTTCCGAGCGAGAAGCGAAGGCCGACCCACTTTCGAGTTTCCAAAGCGAAGGAAATTTTTCACCCGCACTTACACACACTCTGCCCTCCGTTGGCTGTTATTGACTGAAGTCGTTGGTGCTAAACTGTCCGGTGTCCTTGGCTGCTCAACTTATCTCTCTCAATCGAACAGCCAACGGAGCGCAGTAGCAGAACATTGCGAATGGTTTGACCATCCGCATCAGTCCGGACGACGCGGTGATATAGAGAAAGAAAAGAACACTTGCCGGCGACACCTCCTCGAATCCTAACACGTTCGGCAGACAGCGGGGAAAATAACCCACTTCACGTGTACACTGCCGTCTCTCCATTGCAACTGACAGAGTACGGCGAGTCATTGCAAGCCTCTCACGACCGGCAAACAAGCGTACATAAGTGCCGCGCATCTGAGGCTTTCTCACCCTTGAGGAAGAAGCCGAACCGGCTTTGAAACGTCGAGTTTTTTTAGTAGAGTATTCGTTGGCTGCTTCATTCTTCTGGCTAGGAGCCGTCAGATGTCTAGGCAGCTTGCAATCCGAGAGTGAGAGGCAGCGTATCAACCGAATACATCGGCGATATCGTAGCAGCTTGAATTTTGAAGCAGCGCACCTGTAGCGCCACCATGCAGCCAGTGCCGGAAGCCGCCGGGTAAACATTGCTGCGCTGCATCCACAAATGGCGCCGAGCTGTTAAGTGGCCATCTCCAACATTTTCGCACGCAGCGACAGCCGTCTCAGCTCAGCAAATAAATCTAGCTATCGTCGTCGCCCGAGCTACTATAGCTTCAAAGCATTCGTCAGTGAGCTGCGCTGTATAGTATTGACGTTTCCTCCGTCTTCGCTATCCACCTACTTTTTGACATGGTGGATTTATGGCTATACGTAGAAGTGAACTCGCCACATACACACTCATAAACGTCATTACAGTATTGCGCATCCGGCGATGCCCCTTTCCGAAATGCGCACTCGCACTGTCACCTGCCGGCAATGCTTGTGTCACGTGATCCGTCGTCTCAGCCAGATCACACCACGCTCTCATTTTGAAATCAGAGCGGTTGGAAGTGCTCCGAATCAGAGTTTGACGCTCTGGAAGAGCCAACCGAAAGTGTACAGTCGGAGCACTCAAATTCTACCACTTAAACGCCGGCCCATTGTTAGAGGCCTCCTTAGCGCTCGTAAACTTCCATCCGATTACGGCATAATATATTTGGTTGGAGTTTTCCCATTCCTACATTTTCTATCCCAACCAGGCAGATGTCTGTCAAATATTAATCTTTGATTCTACTTTGTGTTTTTCGACTGCTCTTTATGTAATTTGGTACATGAATGCTGTTCATGCATATATTGTATTTTGAGAACGACATCGAAATTCATGAAATTCACTTTTTTTACTGCGCCCTTACACAATGCCTGAATGGAGGTCTGTAAGGTATTTTAATGAATAAATAAATAAAACTGAATGCTAATATAACCACCATCTTGGGTGTTTTCGTGCGTAAAATACGTTAGAGGAGGCAAACTGACACACCAACAGTAAATTCAAGGAAGGTAAACGCTTCAACTTATAATCGAGACAAAGCTTTTCCACCACTTAAAAAGAGCGTTTGACGAATGTAAACATATTTAGTATTGCCTTTGAGCTTTTCCTTCAGTTTCGTTTGAGTATAGAAGGCGATGCTAATATAGGAAAGAAAGCGCACAAAAAGAAGTAACATGCATTGCCATTCGA
This sequence comes from Rhipicephalus microplus, assembly GCF_013339725.1. Lineage (NCBI taxonomy): Eukaryota > Metazoa > Arthropoda > Arachnida > Ixodida > Ixodidae > Rhipicephalus > Rhipicephalus microplus. The sequence goes on along the minus strand of NC_051172.1, from coordinate 12,380,181 downwards.
GCAAGTGTTCCCCATAAATAACAAGGCATTAAAACTTGGAATGACGCAAATGTTTCGCGTGGGTTAAAAGAGAGCCGTGCATTATTCACCGCTCACATCTATCGGCGCTCGGTGATGCTCCCGAGGGACGCCAGGAGCCTCCCTGCAGGGAGCGCTTGCTGGCGTAAACAACGCGACAATGGACGCAGAAAAAACAAAGAACTAACGATGCTTACCTGCTCGACGTCATCCTCCCTGGCTCATCAATCTCGCCACCTGCATGCACCGACAGGGGAAGCAGGTGAACACCACAGCGGAACAAAGTGTCGCTGAACACTTACCGCTTCGGCATGCATATGCGTTCAGGATATCACGCGAAACGCTGCCACTTGCACCATTAGCACGAAGCGTTCATCTCCTGTAGACGTTTTTTTTTCTGTGTTTTTATTTTGTAGCCTAACCGTGAGCTCTCCTGCAGGACTCTCCCCGTTGGTCTCTATTCGGGTATAGGCGTCAGAAGGTGACGCAACTTCTTTTAATGCATCGACTCGTCATCCTTAATGATAGCTGCCGTAACGCACCGCAAATTGCCGCTGATCTGCTTTCCAAACTGCAAGTAATTTGAGCGAGTACAAAACTGGGGCCGCTCTAGTTAGGACAAAGGCTTTCCAAAGCGCAATAATGTATTGAACTTGCGTGTATTTCAACAATAAGCGCGTTTTTATTACGTGATGATGTTTTCGTGGCTGCAGGAATAAGCTATTAAATGTGAATGAACACCTCTTTGGCTTTTCATACAGATGTGCTCCAAGCAATGATGTTTTTGAATATGCCGTGGACTGGCTCGTTCTGGCAGGCACGTACGACCGCCCTATTCTCGTGAAAGATTAAATCTGCGGTCACGAATTCTATAGTGAGAAATCACCGAAAACTATAACACGACTAATGCGCTCTTTATTACACGCGCAGTGTCGCAACTCCAAATATGAAGCCACAGTACATAGCAGTATATAGATTTAGTTGATACAGCGCGCACGAGACGACGAAGGAGAATATAAACACCGGGCAGGCGGTATACTCGTACCGAACCCACGTCCTCACTTGAACAACTCTTTCCGCGACCGAAAGATCGGCCGCCAAGAGAAGTAGTCCCGAGGCTATAGTCTACAAAGTTCATGTACACAGTGATTGCCACGTCACTGGCATCACCGAAGCACTTTTCAGAAAGGATGTGTCAGCACAGAAACGCAGAAACAACGTGCGGAGCTTCAATGCAGCATGAAACGCTCTCGCCGAGCGAGAAGCTCCATGGACCTTCGCGTCATTTTCGACGACGCCCAAGTGATCGAAACGCAAAGTAGCCGTGCCAAAATACAATACTTGGAATCATGTCGAATAAAAACTACACCGGTAAATATGAACCGGTCGACGGGAAATATCATGTATGTACCACACGCCGTACAGCTTCTTCTGGCGGCAAATGTCACGCGAAGTATAGCAACGGATCTTGAAGCATTCTTCGTAAAATCTTACCTGACACCAATTTTCCGCAGTAAGCATGCATAGCACAAATCATCCTGGCATGTCCGGTAGATGGTTGCAGAAAGCCACAAAAAATTGAACTTGAACAGGGCAAAGTAAATTTTCGAAAAGCTATGACGTAGTCCAAAAAATATGCGATGGTTTTCCTTGAATAGGGCTTACATATCCTTTACCAACTAGTTTACGAATGCTTACATATCTAGACAGAAATAACTAGGAGTATACTGCGTCTTAATCGTGAACGTCGCGTCCGGAACGCTGTGTGAAGGAGCGTCTTAACGATCGGCTAGTCCTAAAACCCACCATGGCAGGGAAGGGCGCACCGTTCTGGTTTTGCGAAGCACTGACCGTGTCTGGTGATTATTTCCATTTTGAGCTGACCAACATTCTACAGCATGCACGCTCAGAGCAAATGACAATATCAGTGGTCTTGTGGAAGAATGAAACGTTAATAAAATAAAGGCTATCAGGTTTGGAACAAGGGTGAACTCGGTGTTATACGACTACACGTTGAACAACATAACAATAGATTCTGTATCTACAATATTGTACCTTGGTGTTCATTTATCATCAGACCTGTCATGGAGCGTTCATATAGACGCAGTTAGTAAAGCATTCCAATATCTTGGTTTCATAACGCAAAATTTGCATCTGGCAAACTCCGAGACTAAACTGCTTGCTCATAAGACCCTAGTATGCCCACAAATGGAATATGCCTCCTTAATCTGCAATCTGAATCAGGCCTACTTTCTGCAGAAGCTGGAGTTGGTACAAAATAAGGCTGCTTGCTTCATCAAAAAAAAAAAAAAAAGACTGCTTGCGCACATCAAGCATAACTGACATCAAATCTTCACTCAACTTCGTTTTGCTAGAAGAGCGCAGGATGCTGAGACTATTCTTTTTCTTCCATAAGCTTCACTACAATCGGTCATCCCACTATACCGTCAATATCAGGCCAGCTTGTCATATATCTTCACTACTAGATCACTATAGTATCAAATTGAACACATTTCCGCTCGCACTAATCTGCTCTCTCACTCGCCACTTCTCATCGCCATTCATGCATGGAACGTTCTGCCCACTGAAATCGCACACATTGTCGATCATGAGTCATTTGTTAATCACGTAAAGTCATTCTGAAAACTTGAGGCTAATTAGTATCAAGACTGATTCTCCCCTTCCGATGAAAATATTTATTGTTAGGTGCTTGAATTGTGGTTGCTTTTCTTGTTGTGATTGCTTTTTTTAGCCATTGTTTAACCTACAATTGATTTTTGTTTTACTTACTCTTGCTGATGTATTTCTATTATATTGTTTAGTGTTTTTTGTCTGAAATTTGCCCCATTCAATGTTACCCCCCCCCCCCCTATGTAATGCCTTCTGGGCCGTTAGGGTATCTGAATTGAAAAAATCACAGCATGTCTACAGAGTGAATGATGATGAGTGGGACTAAGCGTTCGTACGTCCGTCCGTCCGATCGCTTTCAAGAATGCAGACGGCGCACCGTTAACACCGACTAGACGCGAGCCAAAGAAGCCAAGCGCAAGCGTCTTCAACGCGCCCGCCGTTCATGCTTCGTCCATTCCCCACCAACAATCCGCCACGTATGGCGACTATCCAGGGGTCTGGAAAAGGCACTCGTTCTCCGCGTACGTAGGCTGTGCCTAGGTACGCGGAGAACGTTTTGGCTAAGCACAACATTAGTGAGAACTAAGATGTAAAAAAATATATATATCACGTGCTTCGGGACACCAGGAGGCAGAATAAGTCTGTTCCATACTCGCCATCGTGGACAATGTGTACTATATAGTGGCACCGATTAGCACTGTCACGTTTAAAATGCGCACATAATTACTGAATAAATTGGTGGAGGGGGGGGGGGGTGGAACAGCGCTGGTGTAGAGCTTGGGAATTCGAAGGTCGCAGGTGCGTCCACTGCTAGGGGCTGGTGATCTTTTCGTCCACACTTTCTTCACATTTACATTATATTTATTACAAGTAACATCCCCCCGTATGTCCTTGACATCTTCGTCTGTTAGTATCCCCGAATTTTGTGCTCAAAAATAAAAATAAGCCCTTAGAAATGCCCTTCTTTAGCTCCTGACTACGTCACATATAACATTACACGCATTCGTAATTAAAGTGGGATAATGTGTGATTTTTTTAAAGCACCAAACAACTCCGCATTAAGACCACACGATGCGCACTTGGGTGCAATTCATAATAGTCTCGCACAAACGGCTGGTATCTATCATCCGACATTTTTTAACAAACTCAAAGTCCTCCGACTGTGCGTATACTGCTGGGAAGTGAGCACTACACCACAATTCATTCCTTTGGGAATCAGGCACCGCGCTCACTTTATTCGTTTCGCTTTTGCTGCTCATGATGATAATACATTCCCTATAACGCTTTCAAACGAGCAGGCCTTGAATACAACCCCTCTTCGTGCGATTCACACGTTTAGCACCTGGTGCAATTCTACGTCTCTGCTACGAAGTATTACATGGGTCAAGGAGACTCCTTCCGCTACATGGCATCGTTTTTTTTCTCGAAACAGGTTTAAGGCAAAGGATATTCTAGTGACGCTATACACGAGTTCTCTAAGCGTCATATGTGTTGAAATATGTCTTATTGTCATTTATTATAATGCTAATTTAAGTGCAACAGCCTCCGTTTCTATAATCAAAAAAGTCAATGGCATGGCGCTGTGGTAGAACATTTGCTTTCCACGCAGACAGCCTGATTTCGATCGTCACTCATACCAAAGTTCTTTCTTTATTTATTTATTTGCATCTTCTTCAACTTTTCGCTTACTAACAACGCAGATTTTGTGCTTACAACCAACGGCGCTGACACTGACACCGGAATTTCGGGAAGCGAGATCTTTAATTCTCTTTAGTTAATATTGAGTTAACATAATTGTATTTCAATGCCCGAGCGTGTCAAAACCGGGAAATGTCGCCTGGTGCGTTTACTCCCACTCGATAGCACGAAGCTTTTCGAGCACCTCCTGTGTCATGTCCTTTCGATAAATTTAGCGCTATCATGGCTGACACCAGGCAAGCGAATACAGTTGCCGATAACTTCGCTACATTGCCACTGGATGCGTTCTCGTCTCCGAGCGGTAATGTAGCCCTGCTCGCGATTGTGGTCGTCGATAAAAATTACCCCTTCTCCGCCAACTCTTAATTTTATCACCGGTGCACGCGTATAGGGCACTCAGCCACTATCTACTCGGCGGATAGAACGGGGCGGCCGAGAACGGCGCCATCCACAGGAGTGGCATCAACGTATGTGATTCCTCTGACATCAACAACTACACACAATAAAAACTGTACACACTTGGGGGTGTAACACGGGTGTTAGCGTTAAAAGCACCCTTATGAACTGCTTTAATACACCCTTATTTATTACACTTTGGGTGTTCGTAAGTGTACGCCCGTCCAACATTCTATATATTTACACTCTCATCTGAAGGGTGTTATCAACAAGGCCCCAAATGCACATCTTTGGGCAGCTTATGTTTCCATTTCAAGTATACACGAACCGTCCTGATACCGGCAAGGCCCCTCCTACTAGCTGCTTGCGGCTATAGTAATCTGTCGAAGTAAAAAGGAAAGTAATGTGCAGTGTTGATTGATAAAGCGCGCAAACTATGTAGACTGAAGACACAGCAGGAGAGCCGCTTATACAAGAGCATAACTGCCAGTCTTTTGTGTTCCTCTCGTCTATGTCGTTTGCGTGGTTTGTGAACACTCACAAGGTGCACTAACTTGGCTCAGTCCGCCTTGGGATACACCCCCCTCGCCTCTTATAAGATCGGAGCTCTTAAAGGGGCCCTGCAACACTCTTTGAGCATGGTCAGAAAACGCTACCGATTGGCAGTAGAGGCTCCCCACAACACGCGAGCCAAATAATACAGTGCAGCACGCAACCTGGAGTTCACAATAAATCATCAAAGTCAGCTGAAAATTGTTTTCTCTTCTCTCGACAAATCACGTCATATTCCAAAAAATCACACGTAGCAAGCCCATCTGTCAGCCATTGGCTCAATTGAACATAGCGCGTTCGCTCGTTACAGAGATCGCCGCGGGAGGCCCCTACTTGTCCGTGCGTGCGCGCGCGATCACCCTGGAAAAGCCACGCACTCGAAGAAAAAAAAAAGAAAAAAAGTGCTCAAGGTCATGAGGCCTGCGTGACGTTTTTTCTGTGGCTCTGCCATCCTTCACTCCTTAGCTTCCAGCGCTTTCATCAGGACGAGAGGAGATATAATGCAATTGCAGTATGCGTCAAACCTTTGTAACTCCACTCCCACAGGACGGACTCTTAAAATTTTTGCGGCTTTGAATTAGTGAGCCAATAAGCTCTTCCAGTGAATACATTCCATGGTTACTTGAAAAAGAGTTTCAGGGCCCTTTAAACCCCGAGATAAAACGTTCGTCGTCTGCAGAAAACCCTCCGCACAGGCAAAAGTGGACATTGGCTTCATGTACTTTGAGGCGCGAACACATTTTATTTAAGTACTAGTGTAAATATTCCTCTTTGTGATACACGGCCTTCGTTATATGCGGCATGAAAATTACCTGGAGGAGACAAATTTAAAAATAGAATGCCAATAGAGATGTTTGGGTTATACCCTGACGAAGCCTTTTTTCCAATGACGGGAGTCTTGTTGACCAGGCAGGAACCAACAAATGACACGCAATGCGACCATCGCGATGAGCCCGACCACCAACTCCTCCGACAAATAACGATGATGATCAGTTCACACAACGTGGCAGCAGAACCAAACACCTATTTTAAAGGCTTTACTTTCCGACTGTGCTAGAAACAATCCCGTGACCGGTGAAAACGATGTAACAGTAGGGAAACTGCGTAACATAACAGCGGGGTTCTTTAAACTCTGTCTTTTTAAATTATGTGTCGAGATTCATTAAGTGGTAGCATATAAAAAAAAAGCTCGCCGGACCAAAAAGGGGGTGAAATTTATTATTTCTGCAGTTTGTTCACGAGGTGTCACCACCTCATATCTCGCAGCCGGTGATACTGTCTAACTTGGAAACTTTGTATCATGGACGTTCTTTCGGTGCTCAAGTGCAATATTTCACTCGTAGGTGGAATATTTAGTTACCGGTGCTGCACCGACCCTTATAAACATTCTCCGACAGATATGAACTGAAACGACACTGGAGAAAGGAGTTATAGGAGCGTAACCCGAATCTCCCATCGGCGCCGAGGGGGGACAAATGCACATGTTCAACTCTCCGTGCTGCGCGGCACAGGTGGGCCAAAACTAATCCATCAAATGAAAAAAAAACACGTCGGAACCCTCTATATAGACCTCATGCGAAATTGCTGCCATCTGTCGGCCGTCGCGTTCGTACCGCCATGTTAGAGACTCGAGCCCGGCGCAGCCCTGGTCCGCGTGTATTAACGCATACGGATACGTGAGGCGTATTGACGTGAGGCGTGCATTTGCTGATGACCACAATGCCGACGTATTGCTGCGTCCCTGGCTGCACACAGAGTGAAACTCGGAATGCCCCGCCGCGGTGGTCTAGTGGCTAAGGTACTCGGCTGCTGACCCGCAGGGCGCGGGTTCGAATCCCGGCTGCGGCGGCTGCATTTCCGATGGAGGCGGAAATGTTGTAGGCCCGTGTGCTCAGATTTGGGTGCACGTTAAAGAACCCCAGGTGGTCTAAATTTCCGGAGCCCTCCACTACGGCGTCTCTCATAATCATATAGTGGTTTTGGGACGTTAAACCCCAGATATCAATCAATCAACTCGGAATGCTGGAGGAAGAAAGATAAGACGTAAACTCTGCCCCTTGTTAATTTTTCGAGTTGATGACGTGTCCAACATGTGTTCCGGCTCCCGAAACAAGTACTTGCGTTCTCTTTCCTAAGCAAGTAAGATGTGCATTGTTATTTGTACTTGTGTTCCCTCAAACTGCTGCCCGCCGAAGCAAAACAGTTCTTGCCACGTTTTCACTTGCAGTCTTTCATAACTATGATGGTTTATTAATTATTCTTATGACTGTTTTTTTTTATTTTTCTCCATGGCGAAACATTGCAATACGTGGCATCTTTAAACAGTTTTTTCTTATAAAAAGCACAAATTTGTTCTCCTAGAATATTGCAACGAAATTTCGATAATTGACATATTGGCTTATATAGCGCCTTAATTTTCAAATTTTAGCAGACTAAGAAAAAATATGGCTTATATATTGTTGCATAGTATGCTTTGTTAGTAAAACATGCAAAAACTTTCAAAAGAGTAGTTCTTGTTTTAGAGGAGAAAAAATTTTTATATCTGATCAACCACAACGTTGTACGAAGCTTGCATTTGCCTCGCCTTCACTGCATAACACGTCAGCACGAGGCTCCAGCGGGGGCTTTTCGGCAGTGAATAGTGCATGTACTACAACTGCTTGTCTTTTTTTGTTAGTACTGCTGTATAGAACATTAACAAGAGGTTATAGTGATTATTTTATGAAATGGTATGTTACTGTTTGGACCATCACAGGGCAGGTTATATTCAACGAAATCCTATAGTCCCAAGAGGCAAAACTATAATGCAGTAGATGGCCTGCAATACAATACTGAAGCGTTATATTTGGCTTCTGATAATTAATACACATGTCGTAATAATATTAAGTGACATTATTTAGGTGTAGTTTGCTCAAGATCTTTTTAGGATGTTTCAGTATAGGCCCAATTCGTGATCGCTTCCCCTATAGTGTGCACGATGAAACAATGTATCCTACGTGTACACGTCAGAGATGATTCGATGCCGTGCCCACATCATGGAGAGGTAGCGCTCCTATTTTGACGTTTCCTGTCAACTGACGAGTTGCGGGCGCGCTTGTTTCGCGAACTAATCGGCCACGTCTACGTGTTTGTCACGTGGAGATATATACGCCGCGGGCGGTTTGAGTGCATGAAAAGAAAACGCGGAAATTCATTTGCAGCTGCTAAAGAATAGACTAGTGCTGCTTTAAGGCTTCATGGTATTCTCTTGACGTTTCTATTAGTAATGAAACTCCGGCAAACAAACAAAGCAAAACAGCGGCCGCAAATCAGAAACCAGATCCACTTACTAATAATTACATCTACCGCTAGCCTAATGACGTAAAATAGTAAATTAAAAAGTAAGGCTAAAATTTTAGAGAGTGGCGAAAGACAAAAACTTCGTACGAAAGACATGGCGCGTTTGTAGAACTCCCGCATAGCGGCAACTGGCATTGATATATATACACTCTGACGTCTGCCCTCGCATATTGTCTCGCAGACGACTCTGATATTTTCTTCAGCACAGTGGTTCAAAAAGACTGTGTATATTACACGTCACACACCACCAACTTCCCGAACAAAATATTTTTATTGTATAGTACACTATCTCTTTGCATATTTGTCGTTTTCCTTTGTTCAAAACTGAGCTTTCTTGTTTTCTAAAAATTAGGCGCTAGGAAGCACTTGAAGACCACGTCAGAAAATGAGCTATGCCTCTAGGAGAATGCAAAGTGAGATTATAATTATCACTACCAGTAGCCCCATTACGAAAATCTAATAATGTGGTTTTTATTGGCTGCAAAAGCTAGAGGCAGTCGTGTTTTTAAACAGTTCCACTTGAAATAATTCTTCTATCCTTTCTGTGCTCCGAGAGAGCCCCCTGCAATCTTTAATTGCTGTTTGCATTGATACGCATGCAAGATAGCACGTACTGGTGCAAAACTCCTCTACGATGTTCCGCGGCAGTAGCGGGGGTGTTGAAAATGGGTCGAAGGCATAAGCGAAAATGATAACGGCTAACCTTTTACTGCGGGCTGGCGATCAGGGAGGTACAGTGCACCGATCCAGACTGCCTTGCATGCGTAACTATGCAAACTACAATTAAACTTTTTTTGCCCCGCCGCGGTGGTCTAGTGGCTAAGGTACTCGGCTGCTGACCCGCAAGTCGCGGGATCGCATCCCGGCTGCGGCGGCTGCATTTCCGATGGAAGCGGAAATGTTGTAGGCCCGTGTGCTCAGATTTGGGTGCACGTTAAAGAACCCCAGGTGGTCGAAATTTCCGGAGCCCTCCACTACGGCGTCTCTCATAATCATAGCGTGGTTTTTGGACGTTAAACCCCACAAATCAATCAACAATTAAACTTTGGAGCAGAATATCTAGGAGCACAGTTTCTACACAGAAATAACCGAGTATAGAAATGTGACTGTGTACAACTTTTCAATACACTTATACAGACCTAATGCCGCCAATAAAAAAGTTAATTACTGAAATTTGGTTAGTTGAGCTACTGGCATCCATAATTATCTCATTTTCGCCCCCCCCCCTTATAGACGCACAGCTCAAATGCGCAAGTTGTCTTCAAGTTCCTCCAAGCGCCTAACTTTAAGAAAACCAGGAAGCTTCACTTTGAACACCCGGCCATTTCCTCTCCTGCTATATCCCTAAAGTTAGCAGCAATATATCAAACTAAATCCAATCAAACCAAGAAAGAGTCGTCGCAAAAACATTACACCATGTCATGCACAAGATTGAATTCGACCATAAGATATTTCGCATGTAGAACCCAAATATCATTCAAGATAAGCAGTAATAGAGAAAGTTTCGTACGTGGTGCGCGACCGCCCCATAGAATCGAACGTCTGACATATCGCTCCGCGGCGCGAAGCTCCAGTCAATCGAACCTGCGTTGGGCAAACGACGAGCTTTTTATCGAGAAGGGTCATCGATGCGCCAGCGTGTCTGAGCTGCTTCAGCATCGCAGAGAGTCGTTGACTGATTGTTCACGAGATAGCGCAACTAGCCAGTTTAGCATCCCTTGATATAAAGAAAGTAACGACACTCTCCTCCATAACCTCTCCCAAGTGTACAAAACTTACCTACGTTCTATCCGAAACGGCCAACAAGTGGGCGCCACTTTTTCTATGAAGAATGCTAAGGCACCTTGATAACGCGCGATGATCATGTTCGTGACCTTTCTCGAGTGGCGGCCCGAGAGGGGTGAAGCAGGAGAGGAGGGTGCGCAGCACGGCGGTTCGGTTAAAAGAACGACGGTAGGCACTGCGCCGTGTCGCCTATAGGCAGACAGAAATTAGGTGCCTTCTTCCTTTTCCTCATGAACCACTAACAGTTCCAAAAAATAAAAAAATCGAAAGAAAAGCATCAAGGGAATTTACCCTATAGCCTAAAGCCCCTGAAACATCCCAAAGTGGTGGCGGTAGTGGTTATAAAAGAAAGAAGGCGCCTAATATCTGCGGCCGGTTTGCGTGCACGTATGTGGTTATCCGCGCACATCCTCTTTCTTCTCCCTCCTCTGGCCTCTCCGAGGCTGGCGCGCCACGTCGGTATTGGCCAGATGCCGTCACGTGGGGCCACTCGCCGCGTTTTTGTGTTTAGCGTCGCTGGCGACTGCCATCATTGCTCTCGAAGCGCGGATTCACCGGGGTACAGCGCATCCGTTTTGACAAAAGAATGACATCGCTCTTTGGTTGCCGTGGGCGGCTGTTACGCCTTCTGATGCTGTAACAAGTCTAGTGACGGTCAAAAGCTCTTCATGAGACCGCCCGTTAAGCGCAACAGGTTGCGTCAAAAGACATGGTAGTATAGAATTCGGCCGATATTTTATACTGCGAAGTAAGTTTGCTAGTCTCTAACTTTGCGTATGCTTCGAGGTTTGCTTAATTCGATGCGCGCTCTAACGCCGAAGACATATGTCGCAGTTAATTATGTAGCACGCCGCCATTTCTCACTGAGGTTTCATTATTCCTTCTGTGGGGTCTGTATTTTGGTTCACAATACATGGTTACATTTACTGCTTGACGTTGAGCGCCAGCTGGTTCGAGTTGAAAGTATTGGTTTGTGTGCTTAGCATGCACGCGGAAGGGTGATCAAAAATGTGATTGCAAAACTTCAGAGATTCCGCGCAGCTGTTTTAAATAAACAGAACTGGACTCCATCAGCTCACATTAAGATTGGTACTCTGCGTTAGTTTTTTTTTGTGTGCTCGTATATTACCGAGAAAATTGCTTTCTCTGCCTCTTTTACGCTGACCGATCAGCCGGCGGACTTGCGATGCGAGGGCAGCTGTGCAAAGCGTTCGAGTAGTTCGGTGCTTGCATCATTTAGGAGCCTCGCGCATACGTGCCGTTTCGCGCGATGGTTTTCGTGAAATTACACGTGAAGGTTTATATCCGTGACAGGAGCTCTCGCGAAGTATGATGAATATATAGCATGATAATATATAATATATACCAACAAGCCCAAATCGCCACCCTCGCGAAGCAATCACTTGCGGCGACACGCTATAGTTCATTCGCTAGCTTGTTATTTCAGCGATGAAGTTCGTGTCTCAGATATGTCCTCAATTCGCAGTTCTGAAACATGAATAGTGTATTTAACCACATCACAAAACAGACCCAGCTGTTGTAATGAATCAAATACAAGTGATTTATGCCACTCAAGAAACTAAGAGTGCTGGACACTCTTTTTGGGAGAGTACTTTCTTGTCGCATATTTCAATCTGTTTACCAGAGTAAATCACCTCTTTTGAGGCAGAGTACAGTGAATCCCTCAGAAAGCGCCAACGTACTCCACCTCAACAGAGTAACGGAACGCTGCCCGGAGCAGAGTATGACTCCACCGAAGGGAGTAGCACACCTAAAAAAGAAAGCAGAACTTAGTCCGAAATCGGGAGTTTTATTTGTTTCTTACAACTTTCCTCACGCACAGACCATAAGAACGGCTAATTACGAACACTACAACAAAAAAGGAACAGCTGAAAAAAAAAGAAATTTATGTATGAGACTCCAGATTTCAACTTCTATATGGACAACAGATTGCGAGCACGACACGATATCACTACACCACACTGCGAGACTGCACATGAACGTTTATTTGTTCATGTCATATAAGTAACGTTCGTGATCTGTCAGCACTTGCTTGTATTGAAGCGCAGATTTGAGTGTCTCCGCAGTTGCGAAAACCAACCAGATTGTAGTTCATTTGTTTATAATGCGTATGTTATGTGCTTTGTGAGATCAAAAAGTCTATCCGACACGTTTAATAATAGAAAAGAAGACTAGCGCTACCGATCATATAAACGGCACTTGCACTGACTCGCTAAGCGCTTAGTCATTTTTGTGTACAAAACATCGCGCTTCTGAAGTGTGCACTGAACAATTCAGTTGGACGTACTTTTGGTCCTTCTCATTCACGTGCCTAGACTAAAGCCACAATACTGTAGTCGTACGGTACGTTAGGCTTACGGCCGTATCCCCCACCGTGCACGACATTCATAGCGAAAAGTATGAATATTTATAAGCAGAAACAAACGATCGTTCTAATTAACTTTCTATCATGACTGATTGAATTAGGTTCTATTCGCTTACACAGATCCGAAGCTAAAAACGCGGATAGAGCATTACTAAACTGAAATAGGTGCCTCACCAAACGCTAATTGGCCATCGGCGACTTCGCCCTCCCGCGTCGACAGCGTGCAAGCGAGCTGTTATTTTTATTGACAGTTAATGTGTGGGCTATCTGCACATATTCTATACCATATATAAAATTACACAGAATTCTCATGGGCCAGTCTTACACTCATTTAGATAAATTTAAGATGAGTTAGAAGGCTGGCACGAATGCTCACAGCGCACTGCCAGCCCATACACGCTGAAACCACTTAATATAGAGAAAGTAGCGGCATTTGCGATGGAGGCGGAAATGATGTAGGCCCGTGTGCTCAGATTTGGGTGCACGTTAAAGAACCCCAGGTGGTCGAAATTTCCGGAGCCCTCCACTATGGCGTCTCTCATAATCATATGGTGGTTTTGGGACGTTAAACCCCACATATCAATCATTAGAGAAAGTAGCGACACTCTCCTCCATATCCTCTCCAAAGTGTCCAACCCTAAGCACACTATTCGCGAAAGGGCTTCAGCTACGCAGGAGAAAAGGCAAGTGGCACCTCGTTCGAAAAGAGAGTGCGAAGGAGAGGACACCGAGGAGAAACGAGAGCAGAGGATGAAAGCGTCGCTCGCTCTCCTCCTCCACTCGCGAGCGGAGTTTAAGAGCGAAGTTTCGGGAGCTTTATCCTTTGCATATACAGTGACCTTTTGCATGTGCGCTGATTCTAGTTTAGCCTTCGAGGGCACTGTCTTGAAGTCGATCTGCTAAACAATGTGTGTATAGTTTCGACAAGGGACTCCGTGTTAGAGCACTGCATGGGCCGGTCCGTGTATTGTTAGACCAGGCCAGAGCCGGACTCTGGCCCGTGATCTTTGGGCTCGAGCAGGCGCGTAGCCAGAAAATTTTTTCGGGGGGGGGGGGGGGGGAGGCACGCGTCCGGTGTGCTACTTCCTGGCTATACGCCCCTGTGCTCCACACGAGCTCGGGCCTGAGTCAGGCCCACATTAGGCCCGGGCCTCAAATATATCGGTATAATGGCATGTGTACACTGTTTGGCTTTGTTGTTTGAACTTGATATTCAACTTGTTTAGTTGACTGAAAAACTAACGCCTTCACAAATGAAGGCTCCTGAAGCAATAAAATATGCCTGATCCACGTTAACTGACCTTCCACACTGGTGCTGCACATGTTGAAAGGTTTTCTTTTTAATATTTCACCTTTTATTCCCCACCATTGCAACCGTTTTTTTTTTTTTTGCTTTCTGAACCACGCATCCTATGATTCTCCTGCATTGTCACTGCCGCGAGCTGCAAGCCTGCAACCAAAACCGAGAGCCAGAGACGGCCAGACTTCGCTCCCGTGCTCGCACCGAGGCCTTCGGGCATCGGCGGCCAGGCAATCCACTCGCGTTCTCGGTCCCTGCAGGGAATCGCGCTCCGGACACCCGACACGCCTCGTTCGACGAGGAGCACTGAAGGAGCTGCCATGCAGCTGGTTCACTTCGGCGCTCTAATAGAGTTTTGGAAGCCCATAGTCCGACCTTGCTTTAGGACACAACACTGAAAGATGGAAGGCTGTTACATGAAGACGACTTGATTTGCATCTAAAGGGATCAGCGAAGACGGTGGCTCGCTCGCTGAGAGGTGTGGCTCGCTTTGACCGATCTATGGCACTGTGGTGGCGGCGACTGGGGCAAGTAGAATGGGTGAGAGAAGCTTCTTGTTTTGAGCGTGAAAAGGTGCACGGTGTACGTTGGGTACACCGTGCACCCGGCCCGGCTGGCCAGGCCGGCCGCGCCGTATTTAAAAACACCGGGCCGGGCTCGGGCGGGCCGGGCCAGAAAGATCGGCCCTTGCAGTGCTGATACTACAATGCGTTCTGGGGAAAGTGGTTTCAAGTTGAAATTGTTTCAATAAGCGACCATAAGATATTTCGTGATCGTCGGGACGCACTTTTTACTTAATCTGTTTTTATTTTTGTTTTGTTTGTTTACTAAGTTTTACTGTTCTGCTTGTTCACCGCGTTCTTTTTCATTGTGCAGTTGCTTTGAATATATTTTAGAGCGGTTTCTGTTGTATTTCACCTGTTACTGTGTCATTGCCCCCCTTACTGAATGCCCGACAGGGCCTGTAAAGTTTATTCTAAATAAAAAAGTATAAAGAAAAAAAAGAACACCCCGCAACTGTCTCTCTTAGGGGAGGACACATCAGTAGTGGCGTACGGGGAGAAGGGAAAAGAGGTTGAAAGGGAGAGAGAGAAAGAATGGGAGGCAGGTTCAGCAAAAAAAAAAAAGACAGACTCCCTCCGCATTACACAGCGCGCGCCCGAACTGCTGCGAGAACCCGTTACCGTCCACAAAAGCCGCCGAGAAGGGCGGCGAAAAATATTCGCCGAAGAAGCAGATGAGGCGAAGAGGTGCGTTAAAGGAGGGGAGTGCGCGAAACACTCGCCTAAGCGCATAGCCCAAGCCCGAAAAAAAAAGAAAAAGAAGGAGTTCCGTTGAACTCACAGGTGAGAGTCCTGGTGGCCTCGATGTGGTCGCAGTGCAACCGGCTACATCCTCGGCACGACGGAATCGTGTGCAGCAAGAGCTGCAGCACCAAGTCCACGCACCGCTGAATCAGCTGGCAGCACAAACACGGCACGGACCGCGGCTGCTAAGACCGCCGTCACTGCGTCCTTCGGGTCGGCAGACGAAGCTAGCGAAGTGGGAGGAGGGGGTGAAGCCGTGGTTGCCCGCTATCTCAAAGGCAATGGTGGACGATAGTTATAGCGCGAGAACAAAACGACGACACAGAGACAAGAAGGACACGAAGGACACGAGCGCTAACTTCCAACTTCGTGTCCTTCTTGTCTCTGTGTCGTCGTTTTGTGCTCGCGCTATAACTATCGTCATGCCATACCAACTAGCCCAAGCTGCCACACTTCCAAGTTGCAATGGTGGAGGCACAGAGAAACACGCCACGCACCCGCCATCTCAAAGGCCATGGTGGAGGCGTGCACCATGCGCTTTTTCATCGAGCGACCGTGGTGGAGAGATGGGGGGTGGTCTCGGAAGTGGTTCGGCCGCCACCGACGAGAGCGTCGCGAAGGGAACGACCCTTCACGAAAGCCGCGCTGCTACGCTTGTTGATGTCCACAGCGGACCTGGCCTTCTCCAACGCTTGATGGCGTGTCACTGGGCCATCTGAAGAGGCAGTGATGACGGCGGCCTTGTGCTGGATCTGCCAGGTTGGGCAGCGCGGCTCGTTGGCTGGATGGGTGCCGCTGCAGTTGATACAGCGAGGGCGCTCAGCGGGTCACGGTGCTTTGGGGTGGCTGCCGGTATACACCGGAGGCAGCGGTCGTCATCTCGCGAGCAGGTGTTCGTGGCGTGGTCGAAACGGCCGCAACGGGCGCACCGAAGGGGCCGGGGCAAGCGCAGGCGCAACGGCCTGTGAAGTTTGAAGAGAAAAACCTCCGCTGGCATGGCGGTTCCCTCAAAAGTGATGGTGACACATCTGCCACGGCGTGCACACGAGACGACCGGAACGACCGAGTCAATGTTTGTAGCGATGTCAGCGGCATCTAAGTCCTCGTCGACCTCGTAGACGACCCCCACGCAGGTGTTGTCCGTGAGGAGCTTGGGCCTGACGTTCAGAGAGCAGATTATCCGAACCTCGAGGATGCAGGGTCCACAGCCTGTTCAACGTCCACGGCAACGAGGTTGCGTTGAAAGTTTACGCGGGCACGTCGGGCGGTGGTGAATACGGAGAGAAACGCCGCGATCGAGTCACGAGACGTGGCGAGGAAATTTGATTTCTTCCCCACCGGTCTAATCATAATAGTGCCGCCGCGTTTCCTCACGGATATGGGGGAGGTAGGTGCGACAGGCTCGGGCGCCACGGTCGGGTTGACTTCGGGGGGGGGGGGGGGGGGGGGGCTGAAGCACGGAGTGGCGACATCCCTTGGCACGCCCGTTGTGTCTGACGTTGCAGGTGACGAGGGAGGCGCGTTTTTCTCCCAAGAAGAGGTGGAGACGGACGAGGTTTCGGTATCTGTTGAGTCCGCTCGAGAAAGGGTGCCCTGGCTCTCCCCTTGCGCGCCCGCGGGCGATGGTGGTGTTGGATTTGGTGGTGTTGGATGTCAGGAGGACTTGAGTTGGGGGAGGCTGTGGTGACAGCAGGCTCGGAGGGAGCCTGCGTTGCAAGTTTCCCAGCTGTGGGTGCCGTCTGCTTCTTTTGGCGCCTGTGATGGGCGAGAGCTCTCTGCTGCGCGTGATCTTGTTGCAAGAGGATCGGGTGCGACCACAGAATGTGGGTCCACGTCCTCGAGGGTCAACCCTCTCTCCGTGGCTATGCGCGCACAGAGACGCCAAGCGGCGGCGTAAAAGGAGGCCGGCGAGAACGGAGAGACGTCCTCCCGCGCTGAAAATATTTGAGAAAAAGGTCAGTTCACCTAAACCGGAGGAGCGTTCTGCTGGGCCGGCTTTTCAGCAATGCAAGTGCTGCTTTGCAAGGTGGAGTGCTGTGCATCCGGGGCCGCTTATCTTCAACACCGTCACTTTACAGTTTGCTGCTTCTCGCGGTCATCCAATATTTCCCTTCACATATGGGTCTGTCTGGCCACACCGCAGCACAACTCATCAAGCCCATTCTGACTACATTTAATATTTCCCAAAGTTGCTGTTCATATAATATTCCAATCTGTGGCTATTGCATTGATAGTTCACCCTTGTGGCGAAACTGCGTGTGTTTATCTTAATAATGAAACAATTGGAAATTATTTATTATCAATGCCCCCGAAAAAGACGTGCGCGCACGAAGTAAAGAAAAATTACAATAAAACACGAAGAAGAAACCACTGGCAAGTATTCACTGCCCACTGAAGTCCCATGGAAAAAAAAAATGGGGGACCCTTAGGCTCTGCTTTGAAAGGAAACTCTGGTTTGTTTTGAACCATACTGAGCCAATATCGTTTCCATATAGTATAGATAGTCCAGCCACAAATAGGGTGGTTCATTTCACCCGGACACTTGTCAATCGTTTTAACTAAATAATGAACGATGAATCAAAACAGCAGCCGAAACAAGGAGCACCTCTGTTCTACATTGTGGGTATCGTATGACGTCACAAAATTCGTATTCGGTGACGTCATTAAACCTGATACACGCCGCCACGGCTGGCAGGGCATAAATACAGCTCACGTGCCTCTTCCGGCGCGAAAAGCAAGTTGGCGATGTCATCCGACGCAGAATCAAGCTGTATACCGGCTCGTCTGAACTTACCAGTGACAAGTTCAGCGGTGGTTGTAGCTGCTATCTGAGCGCGCAAGCATCGTCTTTTGATTTCGACCTGCTGGCGCGCGAAGCATCAGACGTGCCCCGAATCGTTCTCCTCCTTGCTTCATACTGTACATGTAAGACCCGACGTATAAAGGACGACTAGCACGCTGACAAAACTAAACTGTGCTCGCGTCGTCGTCAGAAAACCCATGTGCATCCGTCTGATGGACATGGTGGGGTTGAAAAGAAGAGTAGGCACTTAACGTCAATTACACAGGGTCCATGGCCCGCATTTACATGTGTGATTACAGAATTGGCCACCAAATTTCAATATTTGTTTTCTAAAAAAACTAAATGATTTACGGTCATATTGTTACGGTGCATCATCGACAGGAGCAAGCGTGGCACTTGGCGAAGACGACGAAGACGCCTGTGCCCATTTCGCGAAACCGGTGGGTATCTGGCCGCACGTGGGTTCGAATCCACGTGTTTTTTGTCTTCGCAAAGTGCCATACTTGCTCTTGTTGATGATGCACCATAACAATATATTTTGGCACATATCAACACGTAGCCGAAGAGAACACATGTTCAAAGTTTCATTGAAATCGACGAATATCGAAAACTCGTCGGAGTTCCCCATTAAAAAACCCACGAAAGTGAAAGTTTTGTTTGATAGTTCTTTTTACAGTAATTTGTATACCTTGGCATCTCGTAGTGTCAGACTTATATCGTCAATGCTCTAACGCATCGTATAAGTAATGTCGGTGTCGTTAACTCAGAACGATCTTGCGGCAGTTCGAAACGCCCGCCTAAATACCACAGGAAACTAGCGCCCTACAGCGGAGCAGAGCCTGAGAATAAACGTGTGATGAAGCTTCGGGGACGTTGAAACGCGCTCTTTTCAAATAGGGGGACCCACGGGCGCGGTGACGCATGAAACGATGTGGGTGCTTTGAGCGTGTCCCCTTCACAAGAAAAAAAAAAGAAAAGCATTCCTGGCGTAAGCAGCCTAAACCACCTTGAGAGCAGCCCGACAACACACAGTGAGAGGGGTGACGAACAATAGTTCACGCCGGGTGCTGCAGTCTGAGTATTGTGCGTGCCCCGCAAATGTTTTCTTGCGCCGCAATACTATTTGCATGAGCTCTGCAACGTCACAAGGACAGCACCTGTCTGCGTGAAACCACAGAAAATGAAGATTGCACCCGAATCATCGGATGAGCATGCACTCTATACTTTAAAACTGAAGTAATATATTTTCTAGGCTATGCTCACCATTAATATATAATTGCTCAGAGGCAGCCCCGCATGCAGCACTATCAAACAACACAAGCACCTCGAGTTTCCAAATTGGGTGTCCGATGCCCTTGAGTTAAAAACGATAGCGATATCCTTTCCTTATAGTGCGGATTTCAATCACTTATGCCTCATCTTTATTGTACGATGTTGATGAAGTTGATAATCGATAAAGTTGAAAGTGACCTACGTCAGGAAAGCTTTGCGATATGATTGCATTCTGTGCAATGGATATACCGGGCTCTAAACCATGCGCCTGAAATGCTTTCGGTCTTGCAACGCATCCACTTCGTGGTCTTAGAGAGTATATATATACGAGCAGTAACGTGTGTGCCTTTTGTAATGAGGGGGGGGGGGGGGGGGGGGGCTTACGAAGTCGTTATGATAACCACACGTTTTGACGGGAGATTGCAATGTACGCTTGCACCGAGCCATATTACTGCAATATTACATGTTGTATTACACGTCGTATACCGGACGCTAGTGTTTGTAAAGCAAGATGTTTTCACTGCGTTTCCAAGGAGAAGTTATTTTCAATATGCTTTCAAGCAGAGACGTGGCTGAGTTGTAGAACACATGCTTGCCACGCCAACAGCCCAGTTTCGATTCTCACTCCGCTTGGTGTTTTTATTATTCATTTTATTTTCAGTTCTCTAATTCTACCTCACGAACGAGAGAGGAAGCTATTTTCAGTGGCTGATACATGGAGGAGACTGAAACTGGCGAGAAATAGAAAGAAAACAAGAAGATGCGTTGCTGAGTGGTAGAACAGCTGCTTGCCATGAAAACAACCCGGGTTGTATCCTCACTCAACCCGGTGTTTTTTATTGTTTTTTTTTCTTTTTTATTTTATTTGAATTTCTTAATTGTTCGCCTATACGCACAAGATGATGATTTCTCACTGAGAACCAACGACACTGATGGTGTAGTTTCTGCGAAACGAGCTTTTAAAGGCCAACTCGGGCGATTTTTGACCGTGTCTGGGTAATGGTGTTGTCATGTTCCTGAGACACTGTTGTCATGCGCCCGATAGCTAAAATGCTCAACAAAATCGAAAATAATTTTTAATTAGCAAAAAAAAACCGCAATGCCAAAATGGAAATCCAACCGAGTGCACTTCTATGTGTTACGTAATACGTTGCCAGAATCTGCATGGTTGCGAATAACGCCGCCTGATGGTAGCACTTGTCCAGGCAGCCCAAGTTGGTGCCTGCGGCGATCGGCCAAAACGCTTACTCTGTTATGGTGAATATATGGCGAATCATGTGCGGCTCCCAATGCAACACCACTTGCTACCCATAGCATGCCCACCAACACGGAAAAAGAAAATCGCGGGCTCATCCAAAAAAGCCGGCCAAACCCACACAATTCATAGCAGGCAAGCGACGTGCAGGCAGTGGCACATCTGTTCCGTCACTTCCGCTTTGCAAAAATCAACGTCGCACTACAGTGTCTAGAAATATACTGCCTGGTGTGCTGAGCGCGCGCATTCCGTACGAGAGAGGCTGGCCGCGCATGTGATGACTGCACTCAGATGCCACAAGCGGCGCTGCGTGTCGAGAGGGTGCACGAACGCGCGAAATTCCTCTGGTCCTGTTGCTGCCCGAGCCTCGCCACGTTTAAAATCAGTGTGTGACAGCTGCAATCTGATTTACTGTGAAGTTCGACGGCGCCATATGTACACTGCAACACCCTGAGATGTTAAAAGCTAAGCGGCAATGCAAAGAAAGGACGTGTATTGTGCCGCTGAGTCAAAGAAGTTATCGGTCGAACAAAAAAAAGGTGCCGTGTTCCCCGCACTAATGGATCTAGCACGGTTTCCTGAATGAAAAAAGTAGAATCAAGAGGGCAGACAGAAGGCCGAATCCGAAGGCTGCCGTGTGAGAAAAGCATTCTTAGAGTGACTCCACCGAACTATCTTTTCGGATTAGGGTGAACGGTGTCGGGAATAAAATCGCCGTTTAGGCAAAATTATAAGTATTAATACTTATCTAAAAAATCGAAAATACCCTTTCGAATTACATTCACACAGTTTTTCTCCCATGTGAACGTCGTACTCCCTTTCCAACAACGTTTTGAGTATCATATGCGGCGAGTGTCACAATGATAACATTCACACGTTATCATTCTTTGTTTTCACTCGAATCATAATGGAATGCAGGCTAAGAAGTAAAGGTTTTAGGGTCTTCTGTGATAATTCTTGCTATCAAGCACAAAGCACATTTTAAAAAATAACTCTGGTGGTTATACTCTCAATGGTTTTTAAAAATAATTTCTTTGCGTATATATACTGCAACCACTTTGAGCATCTATCTATCTATCTATCTATCTATCTATCTATCTATCTATCTATCTATCTATCTATCTATCTATCTATCTATCTATCTATCTATCTATCTATCTATCTATCTATCTATCTATCTATCTATCTATCTATCTATCTATCTATCTATCTATCTATCGAATCGCCTACGTCTGGGTGCCCACACGATCACCCCCTTAACTTTAGGGCCTTCGAAATACTTCGCAAGAGCCAAATGTTCGTGAAACGCCAATGCTGGTTCCAGTGTTGACTATCCAATTTCTTGCATATATTTAGCGCCACTTCATAATGTTTCACTTCATAAAAAATTGCAACAGAGTCACCTTGCATAGCATTGATTCCCAAGTTACGTGGAGTCTGCGTCTTTTTTTTTTTTTTTTTTTTGCGGGCAGTAGCGGATGGCGAAATGTATGCCACGAAATGATCTTCATTTGGTATTGCAAAGCGCCAGTACTGTGAAAGCAATCGAGTAGTTCTTATACAATAAAGCATTATGTAAAAAAACACTCCGAAAATGCAGGAAAATAATAGTTGGCCTCACGCGGCTCGGCCTCCTGAAAGCTTCGCAGCGCTTGCGGAGCGCAAGGATTGAACGCCAATGCACCCACTCGCACAGCAGCGCACCATGCGGGTGCTGCCGGCAGTCGTCAGCTGCGGGGCCATCTCCTAGCCCGCGCTCAGCACACTAGGCAGTATATTTCTAGGCACTGTATTCGCACTCACAATGTTGCCATGGATTCCGGCAAGCGAGGTGAGGGTTTGTAAGCAAGCTATAAAATTCATTTGAAAAAAAAATCACAGCATATCCACGGAGTGAATGACGATGAATGGGGCGAAGTTCTGAAGGGTTTTATCAGAAACCGTTAACCGTCCACTCCCCGTGTCCATACGTCCATCCATCCGCCCGTCTGTCCGTCTGTTTGCCATACGTCCGTCCGTCCGTCCGTCCGTCCGTCTGTCTGTCTGTCTGTCTGTCTGTCTGTCTGTCTGTCTGTCTGTCTGTCTGTCTGCAAGGGTGGATCCAGCCAGTCATTTTAGTAGGGGGGGGGGGGTTTGCTTGAATTACAACGGGGAGGGGACGTGGTCATTCGTATTTTTTACTAGCACAGAAACCCTGTAAAATGGCATACATGCTGTTAATGTGTGCTCACAGTGGTCCCACTCTTTTGTCCTAACTGGGGATAGCAGGTGGACGGCAAGCACTGAAGAGAGAAGGAGGAGTTGCTGACAGACTTGGGGGCGGGTAGGGGGTGATCGCCTTTATACCACCGCCCTCTAGATCCGTCACTGCCTGCCTGCCTGCCAATCTGCCTGGTCTGTACGTCCGCCCGTCCGTCCGTCCGTCCGTCCGTCCGTCCGTCCGTCTGTCTGTCCGCCTGTCTGTCTGTCCGTCCATCCGTCCGTCCGTCCGCCTGTCTGTCTGTCCGTCCGTCCGTCCGTCCGTCCGTCCGTCTGTCGGTCTGCCTATCTGTCTGTCTGTCTGTCTGTCTGTCTGTCTGTCTGTCTGTCTGTCTGTCTGTCTGTCTGTCTGTCTGCCTGGCTGCCTGCCTGCCTGCCTGCCTGTATGCTGTCCATCCATCCAGTAACACTCCAAGTACCACAATCTCGGATCTTTTCATCATATATTCATCATATACAAGTACCACTATCAAGCGGGCTTTCCATGCACTAAAACGAGAGGTGCTACATAGAGGAGGCGCATGACCCACCCCATCAAAGTATATGTTCGATACTCTCAAGCCTGCAATTAGGCCTGAATGGCGTAAAGATGCATATGAGCGTACCCAGTGAATTTCATTTAGATCCGTTGAGCTCGAAAAATGGCCGGAGTGGCCTTTAACGCTATGGAGTTGAAATCTACGAAATGTAAGAACAAGTGGTCGTAAAACGAAGAAACAGAGCGGCTATAGAAGTGTCATACGCGCTGATAAGGGTGATGACACCTACTTCATAGTTTCGTATTTCAAGTTGGTCATTTGTGCTTCGCAAATGGCCGAAATAAACAAAGACATTTGCAGCTTCCACATATCAAGAGGAAATTTCTTTGACTGCAGGCAAAGTTGAGGAGGGCTTTCACGAGGAGACAACCAGCAGCTGTTCGCGCCCGTGCGCGATAACCAGCGGAGCCTTATTCGGAAACTATTGCGACATCTCTGATGAGTTCAATCATTGGCCAGCGCAACGTCTGCTGGAATGGCCCGGCTTCATTGTAGCTATTTGAAATAGAAAGCTTATTGAAAGTGCTCTCAGCGTTTTTTTTTTGCTGTTGTTGCAATTGTTATATTTGCACAGTATAATATATAAAAAATGTGGCTTTGTGTGAAATCTAGTTTTGTTGACAGTGTAACGATGCAGGCATACTCCGAGTTCAGCTGTATAGGTATATAACTCCATTGCAGCGGCATCATCTTAACATCTCGGCGGTGTACGATAAACCACGCGAGAAACGGACGGTTAACGCTGCTGGCATGCACATCCAAACAACAAAAAAAGGGAAAAGAAAAAAAAGTGAGGCTTCTCAAAACAACAACTTTTGAACACACACCAAGGTAACGCTCCCTATAGAAACTTCGCAGCACACATTCACATAGGCCACCGAAGTCATTGAAACGCTATAGGCTTCACCACCAACCGACGGTTATAAGATGCGTCCGTTTATTTCACAAGTTTAATTTTCCAAAATATGCGCACATCTTAGTCCTCTGGATCGAAATGTATGCCAATGTCTCTAACAATTAAAAAAAAATAATATTTCGGCAGGACCTGTATAATATTGTTGCTTTTTTTCTCGGGGGGGGGGGGGTTACGTGCCAGAACCACGACATGGTTATAAGTTATAACTTATAACCATGTCGCAACTTGTGAATATTCGCACAACGTCGTATACGACGTTGTGCGAATATTCACAAGTTGCGGCAACCTGCAAAGCAAATGTACCCTATAGCTTTGCCTCCACTCGAAACGCGATCACTGCGACCGCGATCACTGAGGCCGGGATCGCCCGTCATTGGATAATCGCGGCGGAGAATATACGCGGTCGTGCTCTGAGAGAGAAGGGATGGAAATTTTGTAGTATACGTCTGATACTTCTCAGCGATGGTTCCAAGTAAGATGCGTTCGTAAATATGACAACATGAACTTTTTTTCTTCGGGGTATACCTGCTTCAATCGTGTGCTTTCGAATTAGCATCGCAGGGACAATCTAATACAGCTTGGGTTTTGGACAACTTTAGTTTGAAGAATGCGCGGTGCACTCACATCTTAACGGTCGTGCTAGCAATCGTGGCAATTTTTTCTTTAAATTTACCGCAAGATGAACGCCTTGTTAAACAATTGCCCCGCCGCGGTGGTCTAGTGGCTAAGGTGCTCGGCTTCTGACCCGCAGGTCACGGGTTCAAATCCCGGCTGCGGCGGCTGCATTTCCGATGGGGACGGAAATGTTGTAGGCCCGTGTGCTCAGATTTGGGTGCACGTTAAAGAACCCCAGGTGGTCGAAATTTGTGGAGCCCTCTACTTCAGCGTCTCTCATAATCATATGGTGGTTTTGGGACGTTAAACTCCACAAATCAATCAATCATTTGTCAAACGATTCATACAAAGCTGGTCGATTGCCCAAAAAGTTTATTCTATGGTTGTGAATGAATTAACTTGAAATGAGAACGGTGGCTATCGTATAAGATGATTGATTGATATGTGGGGTTTAACGTCCCAAAACCACTATATGATTATGAGAGACGCCGTAGTGGAGGGCTCCGGAAATTTAGACCACCTGGGGTTCTTTAACGTGCACCCAAATCTGAGCACACGGGCCTACAACATTTCCGCCTCCATCGGAAATGCAGCCGCCGCAGCCGGGATTCGAACCCGCGCCCTGCGGGTCAGCAGCCGAGTACCTTAGCCACTAGACCACCGCGGCGGGGCGGCTATCGTATAAGAAACTATAACTGTTTGCGGTCGCATTCAGCCACTTAGTCCACCTGCACTTACACGTTCCAGCAAAGTGAACCACTCAGCAAATTTTTACTGCATGCCTGTCTTTATCGCGTCGCCGGTTCATCGAAACAGGTTAAATGAGATATACTGCGATTGAGAAACAGTGTGTTGCATCACAATCGCTTATTATTTTTTGTAACTATCAGATATACAACAGCAAGAATTCACTGATACAACATTGATTATCACAGAAAAAATATGGAATATAACATGGACGAGGTGTCTTAAAGTTCTTGTACAATTTAATTTCTAATCCGCCACAACTTATTTCACGTGTGCCTGCACAGCGGCAAATTGATTTTTTTAGTCTTTTTTTTTCTTTTGCCAACTGACGAATGAGGGTTGTAATCGAAGATGTATACTTTCGGCGAAGTATGCCCCGATATATATAGAGAGGAGAGGAAGACATTGAGGTTACACTTGCACTGCGGTTGGGGTTTATATGCGGTTGAAAGAGAAGGAGAGAGAGAGAGATGTAAAAAAATAACGCGGGAAACAAATCGCAGCCACACAGGCATACACACACATAAGAACGTTCCACTGAAAGTCGTTCTCATTGGCAGAGAGAGGAATCTACATACGGCCTACTATAATACCAAAATAGCCAGCTTCCGCAAATCAAAATAAGGCATCAGAAGAGATAATAAAAATTGCCCGTCAGAAGGAGTCTGAACAAGACTACGTATGCAAGAACGAAAGGACGGGTCAATACGTAGGAAAATTAAAAGGTGATCGTATCACAAATTTTATCACAATCTCGCCACGCGTATTCTCATATACTGAAAGGCACAGCTCAAGAGAACACTGCGCGACCAATGAGCATGCACGAGCGTGTCGGAAGGGAAATTCAATGTGGCCCGGATATAGGGTTCGAAAGAAAAGACGCAGCTGGATTTCTCCGTCCAGCGAAAACTATCATCATCGCGTATATGACAAATGTGTGAGATATATGCAGCCTTTTAGGTAGGCCAGCAGATTTTACAGAAAAGGAATTGCGCAACCAAGCCGAATCATAACTGTCTTTTGGTCAAAGAAACCTCTGAAGTTAGAGTGGTTTCTATAGTGATCCGAACAGCGTTTTTGCGGCTAAAAACTATACGTGGGACGTTTCTTAGCTCCGTGCATGTCATTAGAACCGCGTGCTCTGCGATTCGCGTAGTGCGCTGTTGGGCGTGAAGCGAGCGATTTTGCTAAACCAAAAATTTTAAAGATGGCACCACTAGCCTCAGTTGTGAAACAAGCATGTCACTGGAACCAAAATGTGTATGAAAGAACCCTTTACCGTTTTACAAAACCATGCAGAAGACAGGCATCGGCCAGCTTAGGCTAAGTGAGAGGCGGCTCAATACGGGCAGACACAAATGCAGTTCTGATTTCGTGCTTCTTAAAAGGGGGATAAACCTGCGGGAACGTCTTTAGGATGCGGGGCAAGCGAAGGCCGTACAAAAGTGGCGCCCGTCGCGAAGTGGAAGGACCGCAGTCGTTCCACCCCTCGGCCGGTGGCGCCATCTGCGTGGAGTGCCTACCTGAGGGTGCCGGCGTGCAGCGGATGCGGCGTCGCGAGTGCGCGTCCGGGCGCGCGCAGCGGCGACACACGTGGCGCGCACGTGGCGTCCGAGGGTTCCCATTGGGCCGCCGCCCAGACCCGCCCCCCAGCGGCGACTCGACGCGAGGGCGTGGCGGTCACCTGTTGGCGCCCCCCGCTCCCCGGTCGCGAGGTCTCCAGAGGGGGCAGTCCTATGGGAGGCGCCTGTTACGGGCCGCGTGTGTGCTCACAAAAGCGGACCCCCGGAGGTTTGGTGGAGTCAAATCGGCCGCTCCCGGCGCGCTGTCAGGCGGCGCGCTCCCTCTGGGCCATGGCGGCGCGTGGCAGCTGAAGGCACGTTTATGTTCGGCCTCCAGGACGCCGCGGGACTGAGGGGCCCCATGGCCGGCCTCAAGGAAGAGCCCCTGGCGCCCCTGCGCGCCGCCAGCTGGATGCAGCCCACCATGCTGGACCAGACCAGGTGAGGTCGCACCGATTGAGACGCTTGTCTGCATTCACTCATCAAACTTCGCATCAGCTATACTTCGCTATACTCGGGCAGATACACGCGGTTTTTTCTTTTTTTTTTTCTTTTTCATTTCCTGTTCCATTCTTTTTTTGTGTGTCGGTCTATTTTTTTTCTTTTTTTTTTTTGAAGATGGTGCAATATCCGACCAATTTGAGCATGTAAACAGGCTTCGTGGTAATGGCAAGTTACGTGTATGTGGTAGCGGCAAGCGTCAACATCGTATACACCAGTACATTCTTCGAACCAGCACGTAGGCCTCACACTTTAATCACAGTTATCTCAAGCAAACATGCGTTCAGTCACCAAGAAGGAAAATAAAGAAAACAAATGATTTCGCCTCGTGAAACGACAGAAGATTTGTGCGACGGTTCCGCCAGGGGTTCAACCTTCCACATCAGTTCAATCGTGTATGTCGAAACACGCGGGATCATTCACATATAAAGTCCCCCTCCCGAAATAAAAACGTGCTTGGCTACGCCCCTGTGCATATTCCTCGAGGCATGTGCGTATTTGTGCTTTTACTATAAAATGAAGGCTTCGATTCTTTAAAAAGAAATACTTTCAGTTGAGCGTTGTCACGGAAAACCGCGGACAGTTCAGCCAGAACTACGGCGATGTTCAAGCGCTTCAGAAACCTTATCTCCTTCCTAATCGTGCACACGTGGAGTATAGGGGGGGGGGGGGACTACGCAAAGTTTGTTGGTGGATGGAAATGGCACGCTGTTCGCACTGACGAATACAGCTGGTGGAATGAGGGGGGGGGGGGAGGGGGGAGCTGTTGGGGAATTCGAACCTTCCTTAGCTTTTGTTAATTTCGCACGGTTGTACGTAGAATGCACGCATGAACACACACAAAGTATAATTACTAGTTCCTCCCACCCTTCCCCCAGTACAAAAAATCCGCCTATGCCCGTGGTTGTAAGCGGTACCTGAATTGTGTATAAATGATGGAAACCGGGGTGTTTCAACGGTCAGGCGACATCGCTACACGCCTACACTTATATAGCAGCCGAGGTTTAACGTTAATTCCCCGCACGTATCGACCCACTATCAATGTCACTTAATATGGATTCGCGTTCGCGTCGATAATAAGCCGAAATAGAATCCAAATTCGATAAAAGTGGAAGCCCTCTTGCCAGTCAAGGCAGTTGCTCAGGAAACACCATTTTTTCCCGCGTATATACTGCCTGATAAAAGGCTAAACCAAATGGTGCTCGCTCTAATACTACGTCGCACGCTAATATCGGTTAAAAATCGCCAATGAGAATTTAGTAAGGCGTCTGAAAGTGAGCGAGATATACTGAACCGTGAGACGTTTATTGCGTGTCTGCTCGGATTTATTCGAAAACGTTTCGAATAAGTCCGAAGGCATAACGTCGTCGAATTTCCCCACTTCGCGCGGCTGGGCGAATATTGGGGGTGACGCTGTGCTTGGTGACCTCTTATTGTATGTATCCCTACATTACAAGATATTTATTCAAGAAAAATTATTCACATCAAAGGAACAGCGAACTTGTCTAGAAATGCCAAATCAATTGAGGTTCGTCCTTGAATAATTCGAGTGGACATCGGTTAGTGATTCTTAATTGCCCATCCTGTGGTCACTTATGCCTACGTGAGAGGTCCGGAGAGGCCGAAGTGTGGCCGCGGCTGAAGATGTATAGGGCTCTCGGCAATGTTTTACGGGGCCACAGCCACCCTTTGGGCGATGATATCAGTCTGGAAGGTGCGCCCATGGAGGGAAGCATTCGCCTAAGCGGAAGAAATGCTTAACCTTGTTGTATCCGACCATATATATGTAAGAAAAGCTCCGAGTTCGTTCAGAACAACGCGGTCAGTCTCAACAAACGTGGAGCCGGCGGATCTGTTAACGTGCGCATGCCTCAGAAAGTGGTTTCGGATGTCCTGTGAACGATCCCTTTGGTGCGATGTTGCTCAACTGAAACGCGAAATGAAAGCTGCAGATGGTAGCGCTACCTATAGACTTCGTCGCATCATTAGTCGATCATCGCAACAGGTTGTCGTGGACCTTGCCTGCTGACGAAAAAAAAAAAATGGTGATCTCCGACACATGAACGGAAGCGTCCGAATCAACGAAAACCTTGGCCATCGGCTTTTAATTTTGACATATATTCGCAAGCACTCAGGAATTAAAACGTTCATTTGTGCGATCGTGGTAAATAATAGCTGAACCATGACCCTCAGATAGTGAGGTAATTGTCGTTGCTGCGAACAACTCTGTTCTGATGCAATTAAATATAATATGCCCGCCCGATCTCTTTTTTCTGTGCGCCGCCATCTGGCGCTGTTAAGCCGATGTTGCGTCGTGAATCAATGATTGATTGATATGTGGGGTTTAACGTCCCAAAACCACCATATAATTATGAGAGACGCCGTAGTGGAGGGCTCCGGAAATTTCGACCACCTGGGGTTCTTTAACGTGCGCCCAAATGCGACGTGAATCAATAAGCGCTCGTAACATGTTATACACTCCAACCCAACCATTTTCGTGCGTTTAACGTCACACTGTTTGTTTATAGTTGTTAAAGGTGCAAAACACAAAGGTTAACAACCCAATATGTATGCATTCGTAAACTATATACTTTGTATAAGGAAACAAAAAAGAAAAGAATTTCGTGGAGTTGTGTAATCTCTATAGCCATATCGAACGAAAGCTATAGTTGGTTACTATTGATCGCTAATGTCCAAGCATGTGGCTGGTGGGCAGGCGAGCATGGGCAGGCAACTTTTCTGCCAATTTTTGTTTTATTGGTGTTTGCACGCACATTCGCCGTTCGCTTCATCACCGTTCGTGTATCAACGCATATTCCTGCGAACATGTATCGAGCCTCATCTCAACACTGATCGAAATTCGTCGGACCATATGTCGTGAAACGCTTTTAGTCATAACAGCAGTGATTCGTTTCGCTTTGGACCCTTGGATTAAGCATGCCTAAAACACACGGGGAAATACGAAAGACGTCATTTTTTTTTTTTCGGTTTCCTTTTCCGTCTTTCGTTGAGAACATTTTCTTTCATGACTTATCTTCAGTTTACAACTAATTTTTGTGATCACATTGTGATGATGCAATCAAAATGCTTGGGCTTCATATAGAACTCGCCCGAATTATTAACGTAATAGCGATAAAAGAGCTCGTTTCACGGAATTTCCGGCATCGGCGTCGTTTGTTGTGAGCAAAAAATCCTCATATTGCCGTGTGTGATCGAAAAATCGCGAAAAATAAAATAAATAATAAAAATTCCGGGTCCAAGTGGGGGATCGAACCCGGAACAATCGTTTGCGTGGAAAGCGGGCGCTCAATCACACAGCCGTGCGTCTGCGTGTGAAACCAGCGAAAATAACGTCCTCTGTGTGAATTCAGTGAAAGTAACTTTCGTGGTTAACAAACACGCGCGTCCTGTATAAATGCTTTACAAAATGAAATAGTCCAGTATAAGAATGTGTGGTATACAAGCGTACATATTTATCGGGCCTCAGAGCATGGGATCATCCCAATGACTTCATGGTTTGAAGCCGGTCACCCACTTGAAAAGGCACACACGTTACTGCACCTAAGGCCATGTACAGGATGCATTAGCAACTTCGATAAGATTTCATGCACTAAGTGAAGCACGCACTATATCGCTATCGCCTTCATCTCTGACAGGCGAAGTTTGAGGATCCCCCAATTTTTGCGAATGCTTTAACCCATGCAATGTCCGTCACTCTATGCGCAGTTTTCGAGGCAATTAAAGCTATATTCACTTTGGTGAGGTTGCCGGAGTGGGTCAGTGCAGATAGGCTTACATTTTTAGGAATGGGTCGATGATGCTGGCGATATCTGTCAAATATTACTGCATATTATCAACGAATCCAGGTTCGACTTTGCATAGCTCTGCAATCATCTTCACTAACTAACTTTCTGAGTTCTGAATTTAAAATGCGCGCGCAGCGAACGCCATGTGACCTCCCATTTTCGCTAGCTGTTGAAGCCTAATTACGATAATAATAATAATAATAATAATAATAATAATAATAATAATAATAATAATAATAATAATAATAATAATAATAATAATCCCTACGGTCATCGTTACTAATCACCACCTTAAAGTGAGGCGCCCTCGAACATCACTGGTAATACAACGCTGCGTGTTAACTGATTCCTCCAAGGTGTATATATATCTGGGAGTCGCTCGCTGGATTCCGCGCCGACCGGTTGTGCCCTCGCGATTTCCGACGTCAGCGTATACTAAAGCTCTGGCCGACTGGGCTCGCCCTATACGTCACCTCCTGACGCCGACCTCCGACGGCAGTGTAGCTCTGACTTACTGGACTTGCTCTACGCCATCTCCTAACGCCGACAAGAGCTCTCGCAAGTGTGCCCCGTCCTCGGACTCCAGTGACCGTGCTTCCATCTTTCCTATCTTTCCTATCCCCTCAGTTTGTTGTCGCTTCTTCTTCCTCTTTTCTACACCTTTACTCCTACCCTTTTTATCCCTCTTCACCCCCATCCCTTGTGAGCTACTGTGGAGGTGTCGCTCACGGAAGCAGACAGTTACGGTTCTCTTCCTTTCTCTCTCTTAAGAATCACTCAAAAAAAAAAATAAAATATATATATATATATATATATATATATATATATATCTGCCAGCGACTGGATATAGCATCTGGCGGAGTGAGGAAATGGGCACCGCTTGTTAACGACGCACACCAATCAGCGCCTCTTCAGATTGACTGCAGGCCAAGCAAGGGCGCGATGCGCACATCTGCTGGCGCCGATTGAACGTATCTCCCTTCGTTGTATGAAAAACTATATATAGCGTCGCATGCACGAACACCTGCCACTCTTACATTGCTGGAAGGGGGTTCAACTCTCTCTCTCTCTCTCTCTCTCTCTCTCTCTCTCTATATATATATATATATATATATATATATATATATATGCCAAAGTATACAGCAGCCGCGAAAGCACCCTCCATGCCCCATTTTCATCGGCATTGGCGGCAAACACGTGCAGGACGTTTTTATGCTGCACGTGCACCTGTGCTCATAGCGAAGCGCTCGATAACTTGTGTCGCTGTGTGTTTGGTGTTTTCAGGCATTTAAACCACGGCCACGAATTCCTTCGAGTCAGTCAGTGGACGCGTGTTATTTGCTGGGATGTTGGAGTGTTGACGCAGTTGATCGCGCTTCCTCGAGTCTTGCGGACTTGACATGTATGATATGCAGATATTCATATATGTGAAAGTTCGACTAGTTTGTACAAATGTATACCCGTGGATCGCCAAGTTCTGAAAAGTTCACCATTTGCATGTATAGAAACGTGTATGCATCATAGTTGAAATCAAGAAGAGGAAATGCACATGGACCGGGCATGTATATAGTGCGTAGACAGGATAACCGCTGGTCATTAAGGGTAACTAACTGGATTCCCAGAGAAGGCAAGCGGGTTAGGGGAAGACAGAAGGTTAGGTGGGCAGAATGAGATTAAGAAGTTTGTGTGTATAAATTGGCAGCTGCAAGCACAGGACCGAGTTAACTGGCGGAACATGGGAGAGGCCTTTGTCCTGCAGTGTACGTATAGTCAGGCTGATGATGATGATGATGCATTGGCTGAAATTTCGAGCATGTCGTGATGGTATCGATTAAGCAATCAGGCGTGTGACCCTGGAGTTGTGTTTAAAAATGGTGTATACGTTATTTTTCTGTGCGTGTAGATTATTTACGTGCGGCAATCATTTACATGACTTAAAAATTGACGTAGCATAGCTAATATTATGGGGCGACAGTCTGCTCCTTATTCTTTGTTTGTTATACATTTACATTCAATTTTAGCGGCTTCTATGATACAATCAGCCTGTGTGATTCTTATATACGTGTATTATAATATGTTTGCACCATGCGACTGCGGTTTTGAGACTTTCTCAAGCGTGTTGAGCTGCGACGCGTTTACTCTGATGGCGTTATCCGAACTGGTATATATACCGGCACGATTCAGCGCTTATGGAATTGCGCCGCTCAGCTGTGTTTGCTCGCCACATGATCTAATTGACGCGGCTCAATGGTGACTCCGCGAGGCGTTATACTCCTACGTGAGCAGAGTATATATACGCGATCAGATGCAGTCGCCGCTTAACGCATTCTCTCTCTCTCTCTCTCTCTCCTCTCCTAGTGATGTGCAATTTGCGGGGACCGCGCAGTTTTAACGCACGCTATCGATTATATAAGCGACACGTTTGTTCCCCGTCTTCTCCAGTCTTTTGCTCGGAATTGTTTCGAAATTAACGCCCGGCCCTCAGCTAAGCTTATGGCTATAACAAGGACGCCATGCACGTGTCCGATATTTTGCGTTATGGTACTTGCTCCTGAAAAACGCTACAGAGGCAAGGACAGTTGATCTTCTCGAGAAACGAGCACCTCCATAACACCAAGCGCCAAATCAGGGGCACACTCGGGCCCGTTAGAAAAACTGCGGTTGATGGGCGGCTCCCGCATTGGTGACTGATGCTCCATAAATATAGCCTATTCGTGAGGATCCGGGAAGTGTCATCTGGCCGGGCAAATTCCCCGCTCCTCGCATGCCTTCTTTGTATACAACTGAATAGGCATGTCAAGCGCTAACCGGGCTTGGAAACTCCGTCGCCTCATTTGAATAACCGTGTTCTTTTAATGGCCATTTGAGTGGAGCTATACCACAGTGCGTGTGCCGGACATTTTAGCGGTCAGAATGATGGGTTACCAAAGTCGTGGTTTCTGCTCATGAAGGAAGCTCACCTTTCTTGAAGGAGACAAGCTTGTCAGAGTATTCTTGAAATATTTTCGCCTGTATGAGAGTGCATAAGAGTGTTCTACTAAAATGGTGTAACCGATTTGTCGATGAGGTATATAGTACCACCGAAATGGAGCAGTAAAAAAACAAAGGTGCTTTCAAGCCTCAACCCTGCTACGCGTTCCTCTCACGCAAAAAATCACCTGGACGGACATTGTTTACCTTTTGAACAACTAGTTTCACACTGAAACTGATCTTGCCATGCAAGTTGTTGTGAAGTACGCTCTGGTTTTAAGGTAACCGATGGCTGAGGTCAACCCGGTGCTCGATCCATCAAAGCCACGTTTTAGCTCCGAACATCAAGCCTCGTCGTTGTTGTTGAGTTTTAAACATGCAGTATGAACTTTCCTCATTTTAATGGGACCGACACCTGCACATAAAGTGTGATGAGATCGATCTTAGTAGAAATGAAAGGCTGAGATTAAGTGAGATATTTCCGCGTTCTTTTCGTGTTATGATTAAAAGGGCCCTGAAACAATTTTCCAAGTAACCATGGAATGAATTCACTGGAAGAGCTTATTTCCTTACGAATTCAACGCCGCAAAAATTTAAAAAATCCGTTCAGTGCGAGTGGAGTTACAGAGATTTGTCGCATGCTGCAATTGTGTTTCTCGTCTTGTCGCGACGAAAGCGCTGGAAGCGAAGCATGGAGGGATGGCAGGGGCAAACTACACCACCCGCGCCTCGTGATCATCAGCACTTTTATAATTTTTTCTTCGAATGCATGGCTTTTTCCGTGTGATCGCGCGCGCACGCGTGGACAAGTCGCGGCCTCCCGCGGCGATTTTTGTAACGACCGAGCGCGCCATATTCAAATGAGCCAATGGCTGATGGAGGGGCTTCTTACGTGTGATTTTTGAGCGTCTTTTGTCATTTGTCGTGAGAAAAGAACGCAATTTTTAGCTGACTTTGATCATTTATTGTGCATTCCAGGCCGCGTGCCGCGCTAGAATATTTGGCTCGCGTGTTCTCGGGAGCCTCTATACTGCCGATCGGCAGCGTTTTCTGACCATGCTCAAAAAGTGTTGCAGGGCCCCTTTAAGATACTTATTTTTAAATTGGGCTTAAAATTAACAAATTATGGACCATTAAGTCGAAGGGAACCATGATGGGATGCGAAGCAGCGGCGGTGCGCACGGCGTTGACCCGTCTGAAACGGGCGTCGAAGCGTGCACTGGAAGAACGGTTTCAAGCTAATTAAACTCCATATAGCCTTTGCTCAAGGAAACGTTTCTTTGAAACGCAAAGACACGGGAAGCAGGTGTTGTTCAGTGTAAGTTTCATTGCAGATAAACAAGCCGAAAGAGTGTTTCAGCTCGACGTGGGGTCGAGCGTTGCGGGCGGTGTATTGCGAGCGGGTGGAGGAGCAACACCTATAGGTGTGTTGGGAGGAGCCGGCAGCTGCTGCTGGTGATAGAGTGATATCAACGCGCTGCTGCGTCTTGACGCGGCGTGGTAGCGCGGCGCGCTTGCACGCATCTAAAAAACAGTTGGGTCGCGCAGCCTAATATAGCGGAAGAGCCTTGAAGGTGGATTATGGAATACGCAGTCGATCCCTTTGGACGTGGTCGCGTAATCTGATGCTGTCGATAGCGCCGCTCCTTAAAATAAGAGCTCCCTAAAATTAAATATCGTATGGTTAACACAGCCTATAGTAACTAATAAACTGCATCGCTGAAGCGAGCACAACGATGCAGATCTTTATAGGGTACCATTTTTAGCAGTACTTTCCGTCAATAAGTTCCAACACGTGTTTTATCTTCTTGCTTTTGCAGCGTGTATGGGGTACGCCTGATCTTTCCGAAACTGCATGCTACATAAATAAATTGACTCCAGTGGATCCAATTTCACTACAATTTCCTTTAACCCGACGAGACGGCTGTATCGTATACAGGAGCACATGAAGATATGTAATGTTTATGAAATTGAATAGCTAGCCTTGAAGCCACGATTGACGTTTCACCAACTTTTCACCTGAATGGTGTATCCTTACAAAGCAGTACCGAGATATTTTCGAATACAGCTCATCACAGTAAATTTTTTTACACCCTTAAGGGTGTAAACTGGCTTGTCGCCAGAGCAACACCCTATGGGTGTTTTCAGATACACCCTACTGAAAGGGTGTTAGCTGAACACCCTACACGAAGGGTGTTCAGCAAAATGTTAGGGTGTTCAACACCCTTGTAAGAGGGTGTTGAAAGGGTGTGCGACCTTTGAGTAAC
Organism: Rhipicephalus microplus; assembly: GCF_013339725.1. Classification (NCBI taxonomy): domain Eukaryota; kingdom Metazoa; phylum Arthropoda; class Arachnida; order Ixodida; family Ixodidae; genus Rhipicephalus; species Rhipicephalus microplus. The sequence goes on along the minus strand of NC_051172.1, from coordinate 12,343,257 downwards.
GCGTTATTCGAAGGTCGCAGGTTCGGTTCCTGTCCATGGCTTGGCAATATTGTCTGTTTGATCTCATTATATATATATATATATATATATATGTGTGTGGGTGTGTGTGTGTGTGTGTGTGTGTATAAGCAAGCTTACAGAAATGCAATGATAATCCTCAAAGCCTTCTTTGTAAAGCCGACTATATTTAGACTGTCTTTTATAGTTATACAATTAAATACAAATATTTAGTGTTAAATAGCATAAACATCTCGGGTATATCAATTGGTGCCTCAGTGAGTCGATACAGCAAGGGTGCTTGGTATGCATACGTTTGTGTAGACACACAAACACATTATATTGAAAACATTATTACCCGTAACAGCGCACACGTCTCATGCAGGATGCAGACATATACATATTTCAGCAACTTAATTTGCAGTTGCACTTGGTATCGCAAAACCATGCGAGTTCAGCCTCACCTAGTTCATTTGAAACTTTCTGATGATACAAAAATAACAGAGCTGCTTAGGTAGACATGGTTTCCACTTATTGATAAATATCTTTCCCACTTCCTAAATGTAGACATATATTGGCGTAAGGTAAATGTCAAGTACATGTACCACAACACAGGTTTTCTCTCAACTGAAAGCAAACACATTTATTATATTTCATACATACTACAGTTAGAGCAGTTTGCCGCCAATATTCGAACAGGTAAGGTCAGTGGCTGAAGAAAGATGATTAACAGATCAGCCCTCACCCCATGAAGCTTCACGACATATTAAAATTTCAAGTTTTCTTTTTTCAGCATCTTTCTAGGTAATAGAGACAGCATCCATTTCTCAAAAACACACTCTTCATAACAAAATCAAAGTGAGAGCCGACAGGTGGAAATGCCTCAGATAGGCTGACCAAAGTTTCGATAGGAGAACCTATCTTCGTCAAAGGTGCCTAGCCTTTTCATCCTTGGCATATTAGTTTCAAGGGGGTTAGTAAAGACGTCATCTCCTGGTGGTGGCATGTGTCCCTGTTGGCAATCGTAGCCTGAAAAAAAAAAAAACTATAAAGCAGAGGAGTGCAGTCCTTGCTTCTTTTCAAGTTGGGTGGTAGTGATTCAGAATGTTCTCAGAGGGTGGAGAAAAAAAAGAAACAAAAAAGAAACACCCAAAGTAGGAGCCGTGTGCTGCCAATGGGTGGCCGCTACAGACATGAAAAAAGCAAAGAGGTTGAAAGTACGAAGCCAGCAGACTGTCCCCGCGTTTGGCCATCACGAAGGGTTGCTGATTGGCCTATGCCGTTTTCGAACATCTATGAATGGGACTCGTAAGAAAGAGGTTACAAAAAGGCGCAAGACAGAAGCAGGCGGCTACTTTTAAATGCCAAGATTTCAAAGGTAAGCGACACCATATGTGTTTGTAAGACCACGTGTTTATTGGGGAAGGTCATTGGTTAAAATACGCTTTCACTATCCCCATAGGTGTCCCGCTCAACGGAATTGCCTCAAGAATTTGGCGGCATGTTGGCAGAGAAATAGGCAAGTTCGGAATGCAAAGGCAATAAGCAACTACGAGAGAAACACAAAAAGAAAAAATGAAAAAAAAAGGCGGATTGGTGATAGGCGACACGCTAGCGTTAGAAAACGAGGAAAGGAAAAAGAGATGCAGAGAAATTTGTGGCTCGGCAATGACTTAATGGTGCACGGTAGGAGTGTTTTTTGAAGCGACAAAAGAGGAAAGGAAGCTGTGGTTGAAAGGTTCTGGAAAATAAAAACTTCGTAGTTGTGTGTATATAGACACATGTATATCTATAATTAAAGTTTTAAAAATTTAGAGTGAATATTATTATTACAATATGTAGGTTAGGAGTGATTCCATGTAATACCAGTTATGTCTATTTGAAGGTTGAACGTTTCTAGTCCCTAATTATGGCTGCAATTATGCAATGGCTTTCAGCGATTCCAAATTACCACGTGTAACATTGATTCCTGATGAATGTAGGGACATAAATTTGTGTATAAATTATGATTTCATGTATTTATTCTCTTGTGGTGACCGGAAATAATTTTGTAGAACATAAAGCTTTGTTTTTTTAGAAAGTGTGGTCCTGTTGGTAGAAGTGACCGGCTACTACTTTCGGTAAATTGTGCTTTGTGTCTGCACGGTGGCCGTTCAGTCTTACGTGAATTGGCGGCCCACTTTCGCCTATATATTGTTTTCTACAGGTGGCACAGTCAGAAAAGTATATTAGGTTGTTTAAAAGTGCAGGTGAAGCTCTATGTGACCTTGTGAATGTAGTCAGATGCTGTGGTTTTCATGTGGGTAGCCGGCTGTATATATTTGCAGGGTGAGCACCTGGGCCGGCCACAGGGATCAGACGTCCTAGTCTAAGTTTGCGTGAACAAGCATGTCTTTAAGTTAGCGTTGCAAAAGCCACGTGCCACGCATTGCTAATTCCCGCAAAACTTAAAGCAAACACTAGGACGTCTGGTCCCTGTGGCTGGCCCAGATGCTCCACCTGTAAAAATATATAGCTGGCTAACAACTTAAAAAGCACAGAATTTGACTACATTCACAAGGTCCCATGGATCTTCACCTGCACTTCGAACAACCTAATATACTGTCTTAAGTGCGCCACCTGCAGACAATATATAGGCAAAACTGGGCAGCCAATTCACGTAAGACTGAACGGCCACTGTGCAGACACATAACACAATTTACCAAAAGCAGTAGCCAGTCACTTCAACCAACAGGGCCACAATTTCGACCAAGCAAAGCTTTATGTTCTACAAATTTCTGCTCACCATGAGAGAGGAAATACATGGAATGATATTTGATACACAAATGTAAGCCCCTACACCGATCACGAATCAATGTAGCACGTCGCCATTCGGAATCGCTGAAAGCCATAGCATAATTACGACAGCATTTAGAAATGAGAAAGGTTCAACCTTTAAATAGACATAACCGGTATTACACGGAATCGCTCCTAGACTACAAGTGTACTATTGATGTTCTCTCGAAATTTTTCAAATTATAAATATAGATATACATGTGTCTATACACACATAACTACGAAGTTTTTATTTGCCAGAACCTTTCAACCACAGCTTTCTTTCTTCTTTTGTCGCTTCAAAAAACACTACTACCGTGCACCATTAAGTCATTGCCAAGCCACAAATTTCTCTGCGTCTCTTTTTCCTTTCCTCGTCTGTTAACGCTAGCGTGTCATCTACCTCCAACCCGCCTTTTTTAATTTTTTCCTTTCTTTCTGCCTTTCTCTCGTTGATGCTTATTTCCTTTGCATTCTGAATTTCTCTATTTCTCTGCCAACATGCCGCCAAATTCTTGAGGCAATTCTGTTGAGCGGGCCACCTACGGGGATAGTGAAAGCATATTTTAACCAATGACTTTCCCAATTAAACACATTCTCTTCCGAACACATCTGGTGTCGCTTACCTTTGAAATCTTAGCATTTAAAGGTAGCCGCCTGCTTCTCTCTCACGCCTTTTCGTAACCGCTTTCTTACGAGTCCCATTCATAGATGTTCGAGAACAGCATAGGCCTTTATCGTCGGCAACCCTTTGTGATGGCCAAACGCGGGGACTGTCTGCTGGCTTCTAACTTTAAAGCTCTTTGCTTTTTTCGCCTCTGTAGCGGCAGCACACCGCTCCTACTTTGCGTGTTTCCTCTTTTTTGCTTCCATTTTTTTCTCTACCCTCCGAGAACATTGTGAATTGCTACCAGTCAACTTGAAATGAAGTGAGGAGAACTGCACTTGTTTGCTTTCTAGCTTTTTTTTTCTTTTCCGGCGGCAATTGCCAACAAAGACACGCACCACCACCAGGAGATGACATCTCTACTAACCCCCTTAAAGCTAACATGCCAAGGATGAGAAGAAACGGCCCTTTTGACGAACATAAGTCCTCCTATCGAAACATCAGCCAGCCTATCTGAGGAACTTCCACTGTACACCCAGACTATCCCACTCTTCACAAGTTTTTTCTGATCCTAAGGCAGTTTTCAAGGCATTCGAAACACTATGGGCTGTTTATATAAGCTCTGCACACACAATTTAGCCATCTGATGTACAATATGCAAAGTATATCAGAGTGACTTGTTGGGCTTTACACTCTTACAGAGTATAAAAGAAGGAAAATTCGTAACTTCATATCTAACTCTGAATTCATGCAACAATCATTACCTCTTACAAAAAATTAGGAATGTAATAAGCACCAGCACACACTTCGCAGAGCTGCTCAGAAATGCATCTTGATAAAATAGTTAAATATTGCAGTAAATTATGAATGCAAAAACACAACACCAGTGCACTAGTAGAGATGCCTGGTTAGCACCAAAATGCTGTACTTAAGATGCATCATGGAAGCAAGACCACAACCCACAACTAATATACGCTTCAAGTAACCCTTGACTGCTAAACTGAAGGCCACAAAATCAAACCATGGCTGTGGTGGCTGCAATTTCGATTAAGGAGGAAATGCATGAAACCTGTCTGCTTAGACGTGGATGGATTTAAAGAACCCCAGGTGGTCAAAATATCTGAAACCCTCTACTCCAGTGTCCCTGATAATTATATCGTGGTTTTAACACGTTAACCTCGGTAAATATTATTCTCATTACACTTGACACGAAAATAAAGCAAGCAGATATTACTATGTAGTTGAAAAAATTCACCATTCAACCCTCCGATCCAAGGACTCACGTTACAATATTCTAGTATGCCTTCTATCAGTTATCATTAACAATGTTAAACATGAGTATGTATCACTGTAAAATATCCGACATGGTTTGGTATTGGCAAAGTTAGGTACTATGAAGTATGACAGTGGGAAAACACTTGATTGTACTTATGAATTGAACTTCCGAAAGGCAATGAAATAACTACAGTGACAAAAATATATTAAAATAGAATATTCAGTGAAGGTTACACTGAAGATAAAATCATTAATGTGCTACTTTTTATCACAACACAAAGTGTTTCTAAATGGCCAATTGCACATAAGGCATCAATTAACATGACATGCAAGTCTGGCGAGCAACACACTCAGTAGATCTTGGAAAAAACAAAATATCCAATAAAGAGCTCAGTAAGCAGCACTGACACATTCTTAAATGCACTGCTATATAGTTACATTGACTTTTAGCCTTAGGAACAGAAAAACACCTTGGCAGATTGTGTCCAGGGAGACACAAAGTAATAAAATAATGCTGTCATCTGGCCTATCAACCAAAAATATTGAAATTTTAGTAACGCAAATAAGCAGGTATGTTTGCATTAAAAAGTTGGAGGCAGTCAGGTTTCTACACAGTCCCACTTGGAAAACTTTTTTGATTATGTTTATATATGCTCCTAGATATCCCGTTTGAAAGTTTAATTTTGCTTTTCATGATTACGCATGCAAGGCAGTGAGGTTCAGCAAAATATCACTCCATAGCGGAACGAGCAGTCGGTTCTTGCTATCGCCAGCGAATAGCAAGAGTAACCATTTTAATGTTTGCCCATGCCTTCCACCGACGGTCAGATTAAATGCATGAAATCAGAGTCTGTGCTAGTGCTCACTGTCCTGCACACATAATAATGCAAGCCGCAACTAAATTTCCAGCAGGATATCTGAGCACAGGCATGCTAGAATTCTTACAAGTGATAATATGTAGAAATGTGACTGGCTCAAATATTTAACACATACATGATCCCCTGCTGTGGTCACTATTAAGTTGATTAATAAAACTTAATGGCACCACTGACAGTGATAATTATTGTCTCACATTGCATCCTCCTGGATACATAGCTATCAGCAGAGGTGGCTTTACATACATAACTTACAGCGCTGACTTCTCTTTTTTAAGGAAAAACAAAAGGGTTAACTTTGAACACCCTCAACCTTTGTGCTCCTTGAATACAGCTACCAGGTGGCTCTCTGCAGCTCGCTTTTCAAAAGAAACAGAAGCCATGCACCACTGATGTGCACCAGCAGTCAAATTTTCCACGAGCCAGCCTTGATGATGGGCTAGTCCAGACGTCTCCCACACTCTCTTCCTACGACGAGCATGTATAGACTGCAAGAAAAACAAAAAAACAATTTACTGATGTGTCTGTTAGCGAAGCAAAATTTGGAACTCAATTTAGAATGATCTGGAACGTTTTGTTTTAAAAGAGTAGGATGTACGAAAACCAGACATGCTACACCAAAAACATCAATGTTTTTGGCGAACATAGCTGCAACCTTACGAAAGAATATGCATTTTTCACATAACAGATGTGTCACAAAATATACTTGAATAGCGCTCTGGCATAGTGCGTATACATTCCAATTCATTAATAGGGCAGTGCGTACATGACGGTATACGCTTTGATCAAGTATCCATTGGAGGTAACACATAAGGTTATATTACGAATTTTAGTTTGAACACAACTAATGTAACTTTCTTTCGGCTGCCTACATTAGGACGATTATGCCGATAACATAGAAAATTGGTTTCACTAAATTACTATTGTCAACTGCTAAATTATGGCTGTTAATTCAATGATTCCAGGTGGCTAAAAAGGCAGTGCCCCTCACTCATCCCTAACATACCCCTCATTACAGGCTGTCTAATAAATAATGGGAAAAAATGTGGAAGTGCTAATACAACGCACCCATCTTGAGCTAAATACCATCCCAATAAAGCATGCAAGCTTCTGCAACGATCTCTAGTAACAAGAATACTGGAAGGCATTGGTCACGATTTAGCAATACACAATAAACGTTTGACGAGACTGATTTCTGAAGTTGTGTAATTGCGTCAATGCCAACAGCTTGGAAACATGCAGTCTATATTCATGATTGTCAGATGAACATACTGTCCAATTTTCCATTTTCACAGCAACATGTGCATGCCTTATGTATGCATACTATGATGTATAACATTATTGCAAGTTTTGAGCGTTAAATGATATATTCGTTTCTCCAAACACCACAGATCCCTTCTATAACTGTAGCGCATGCCTATAGAATTTACTGAAGCTTGTCATCTGATGTGAAGACAAAACAACATGCTGACCCTAATTGAAAGCATGACGTTTTGGCCCCCACACAAAAGCCCTATTCACAAGTGACAAAGACTGTGCTTTTATTCGTGGCCAGTGTGTGGTTTTTCAATGTTTTCATGTGTGTTTCTGACCAGATCGGCATAAGCTTGTAATCTGTTATTAAATGCCATTGGAGGTGATGGTCTAAACTGTTCTTACTGTTCGTACAAGTAAAATTGCTTAGCAAAGTTTGAACACAAAGTTTGGGCGAGGCACATACAATATTTAATAAACCACCGCAAATTAATGAAATCTAAGCATAGCGAAAACAAGCTGAATAAAATAAAATGTGCTCTACCGCATGAACTACTGATCGAATTAGGGCTCGCACAGTTAAGCTACAGTTATTCGGCCCCAATAAGCCATGAAAATTTTGTTCGGAAATACAGTTCAAGTTTAACGAACGGCTCAAAATTCATGGGTTCCGAACGCATCAGACAACCTAAGTTGCGAGTGTATAACGTAAGCTCAGATTTGACTAAACGGGCAGCATAAACACGTAAGCGTACATACGTGCAAGCCTTGCGAGCCGTATCTAAGACGAGGCAGCATGCTGCACGCGAACTCGAATAACACGGTAGTTCAAAGATGCGTGCCGGCGTGGATGCATACATGTACCGGCATACGTTCGGCTACCCGCAGCAATTTCTGATAGCAGTTTAAAAAAAGGGCGTACAACATATGAAACTTTTCAAACTGCTTTGGACGTACAACATATGAACCCGTTGACTCCTGTAGCACACAATATGAACAGGCATGCAAAAAAAAAAAATCCTCAAGTTAAGAGATCCAAACATACGCGCCCTAGGCGTAATCAACGCTTACAGCTAACAAACGCCGTCTTCGCCCAACAATTATTTAACCAAAATATTGGTCCATCGCGAGCAGGGCTCCCTGCCAACACCACTGCCGACAGAGGCGAGCGCCGTCACAACTCGCACAAATCCGCCGCCGAATTCCCACTGCGCACGCACGCGCCATGTGCTTCACACACCGAAGCATGCTTGAATCGAAAGAAAAAGCTCGCCCACGCTTGACTTCCTACAAAAACGCCTTCATCCTGATGAAATGACACACACAAACAGGTTCGCTACGTTAAAAAACTTCACTTATCGCCCACATGTAACGAAAAACGTAGCATGGCGTCGTTATCACGCTCTCGGTGTTGACAAAGCGCCGACAGCAGGAATGTGGTACGTACCTGGCGAGTGTTCCAAAATGCGACGCCACACGTCCTCGCTTGAGTAGAGTTCATCTTCGTAATAGGCAGCACCGGCAGAACACAAAACACGAACGCAGCGCGCAAGCACACCTCAAAAAACGAGAAAAAGCGATGCAGAACCGACAAGCTGCAGCGCCCGATCACCAAGCAATCACGCCCAAACATGTATTACAGCTCCGGTTACAGCTCCGCAGACGTACAACGGCGCAATAAAATGCTTTAGTAATGCGTTTAGGTATGAAAAGTAAACGGAAGTATACATAGCATAAAAACGAAGGGAGCAAAATAATTTTATCTTTACAAAAAAACGAAATTAACATGACTTTAGCGCGCGAAGTTTGAAACGCTTGCAGGTACAATGCATTTTTAACAAATGAACAACAGCGGTAATAATCACCTAAAACACTCATGTTCTTGAATTCTAAATGTACTATTGTTGACGCACACATTTACACACAAAGTTTTATTGCAATGATTGATGGTGCCTATGCATAGGCGTGCCCACCACAGGGGAAGGGGGCCGGGGGCGGCCCTTGGTCACTTAGGGGGCAATGTAAATCCCTATAGGTACATAGAGAAATAGAGAGGGGGCGCTGTAACTCGACGTAAGTTTTTTAACTCGACGGGGGTTGCAGTGCCCCCTGCTGATCACCTCATACACCCCCCCCCCCCCCCAAGGGGATGTCAAACAGAATAGATAGCAAATACAAATTTTACGGCGTGGGTCGCAGTGTCCCACAATATATATATATATATATATATATATATATATATATATATATATATATATATATATATATATATATATATATATATATATATATATATATATATATATATATATATATATATATATATATATATGTGTGTGTGTGTGTGTGTGTGTGTGTGTGTGTGGGTCGAGAGGCGTGTCTCTCCCTCCTCTCGTACCCTTCTCCCCTTCGCTTCGCAAAGGCGCTGCGTGCACTGACCGTGCCATTCTCTGACCTTTATTTCTTCACCTAAAGAACCACTTCCCGTGCTCCCGCATGGTTGCAGAAGGTAGTGCATTGTTTTCTTTTTCAACCAAGCACGTCTCGTCTTCGATAATCTTGTGAAAACAACTTGTACTCGAACGGCTTTTGACGGAGCAAGGGTTTTTTGTAATAAATTCAAGCTTTTTTTCTCAATTGCTTCTACACATGAATATGTGCTGTCCGTAGATCGTGACAGTAGCCCATTAATTTATTCACATATAATGTGGACGATATAAAGCGGCAAAGCATGTCGAATCATACAGTGCGAGGAGAAGTTAGTCTCTTTTACATTTTCTCAATTATTCTTAGTGTTCTGTAAAATTTGTCAATGCCTCAATCATTTCCTTGATTTTTTTCATCCTTACGACATTGTTATCTTAGGAAAGGCATGCATTCCTTGCGCTATGCGTGGTATTTTATTTGCAAGCATGGATGCAGCTCGATTCTTGCACGTGCACTCCAGCGCCGGTGGTCTGGTGCTTATGGTGCTGAACTGTTGACCCGCAAGTCGCAGGATCGAATCCCGGCAGTTCACGGCGGCCACATTTTTAATGGACGAGAAAGAGTGCGAGACCTGTGTAGTTAGGCTTAGGTGCACCTTAAGTAACCCCAGGTGGTTTAACTTTTCGGAGCCCTTCGGTACAGCGTCTCTAATGATTATATGACAACTTTGGGACGTTAAACGGAACAATTTTTATTCCAACAATTATAGGTGTACACCCTTCTGTTCTTCAACACCCTCACGAACGGCATAATAACACCCTTTTGCCAGTTACACCCTTCTCTGAGGGTGTACCAGCAAAGAAAAGGGTGTTACATTCATTCAAAAAGGGTGTAAATCTGCAAAACACCCTTTTTACACCTATAAGGGTGTAAAAAATTTTACTATGGTGTTCATACCGTTCAAAAAGACAACCAACAATAATGCTTTATACGATTTAATTATCTTATTCGGCATTTATTCAATATAGAGGAGCCGCATTGTTGACAGACATGCCGAGCCATCTCGCTGGACAAGGTCTGTTTTGAGAGAAGCAGCAGCCAATGTACGTAGTGTTGTTGAAACTTTCGACCCTCTTTCGGAGTGGCTATAGGGCTTCTGGACGCGCGCGCGTTTGTTTACCGCGGACTTGTGAAGATTCGTTGGGCTGTGTCTTGCGCATTTCTGCACGCGAACATAATTTTGAAACGACGAATTGTATTGGAATACCTGACATTGGATGGTATTATCTTCCGGCATTAAAGAAGAAAAAAAACGTGGCGTGGCTCTGTGGATAGAATACTTGATTGCCACGCAAAATGATTGGGTTCGTTTCCAGCCGGGGTCCTGATAATTATTCTTTGCCTTTGTTGGCTCAACGCTGCCGATGATAGCCTTTTGCCTAACACTGTCGCGTTAAACTTATCAATGTATGTTCTCGCCGTTCCTGGGTAGATATTTTTTATTTTCATTTTTTGGACAATGCAATTGCATTGTTCGCGGTCAGGACAAAAGGAAGTGGTTTGCCTCTTGGCGAGGTCCTGCTCGCGTTGAGTGTAACAGCGGTAGTGCTAAATAGACATGCACAGTTCAAAAGAAAATTGCATATGCAATTGAAAAAAATTATTACATGAAATATTCATATTCACAAAAGCAGCCATCAGATTGACAACAGAACTCTGTGCTACAAGATGCCTAGAACAACAAGTAATATTATTCAACACAGTTGCCGCATCTGGGCACAAGTAGGTTAAAAAGAAAAGAAAACAATAAGAAAATTATGCTAATGCGTTTATAGATATATACACGCACATACACACACACACACACACACACACACACACACACACACACACACATATATATATATATATATATATATATATATATATATCGTGTGGGAGACTACAGCCCAATCAACCATGCCCAAAAGATCAATTTATCCTAAATGTTAAAGAAGGACCGAGTTTTCAATTTAAAATTTTAGAGTTGGTGCACGATCAAGCAATTTCAATTATTTAAGGGTGGTCGTGAGATAATTTCATGACCTGATAATCAATTGCCTGCATCCCATAATTAGCACGCTTTTTTTCAAGAACTATGCATATTTTACGTAGGTCATAACTGGTGTTCCTGTTTAGGTATAGTGACGGCTGATTGAGCTCCAGTATCCCGATACTTCACAATACATGTACATAGACAGTTTCATCTTGTAAAGAAAGTAGAATTGCGGAATGTGATACTTTGACATGAGCTTTGATGAGTCTATATTATATCCCGAGTGAAGTATACTCTCACTACCTTTCTGTGTGATGTGGAAAGTTTCTCAATATTGGTTTTAATTCCTGTTCCCCATGCTAACAAACAGTAACTAAAATGAGAATAGATTATTGAAAACTACAATTCCCTCTTTAGCTTAGTTGTTAAGAAGTTACGTAAGCGGTTCAACATGCCAATCGACTTTGCTACCTTTATTTCTACATTTTTTACGTGTTGAGACCAGCTTTATTTGATTGAAAAGTAAGGCATAAAAGTGAATGGTCATCTACGAGATCTGCCAGAGAATCGCCATAACATAGTTTGATGTTGTAAACTATATATTTATGCTTAGGATAGAAAAGCATGAACGTTGCCTTTTAATATTTATTTTTAATTGATTAGAAGATGCCCAATAATAAAGTTCAGTCAACCAGTTCGACATTGCCTCTATTGCTCCTTCAAATCAGCCCCAGAAAAAAGAAAACGCTGTTGTCGTCGGCGTACATTAAGACCTCGCCAGTAAAGGGAATATTAACGATGTAATTTACATATATTATAAATAGTAGAGAACTTAGTACAGATCCTTGAGACACGCCATACTTAATTACAGCTTTTTCAGATTTAGCGTCCGCGAGAGAAATGTGCTGTAAACGATTCTGCAGATAACTATACAGATGAGATTTTGATCTTTACCTTCAAAGCAACAAGCTTCAAGTTTATGGAATAAAATTTCATGTTTGATGGTGTCACAGGCTTTCTAGAAATCTAGACGTATACGTACTGTAAATAGCTTTTTTTTTCAGTGCTTTGGTTGATTTTATCTTTAATTCCCTGGTGTCTTCCCTTTTGAAATCCGAATTATCCCTCTACAATAACATTTTTTTGGTAATAAAATTTATTAAATCGTGAGCACAGAATTTCCTCAGCAACTTCATGATATAGTGATAGCACAGATATTGATCTATAATTACCCAACACATGAATGTTGCCACCTTTGTGAAGCAAACTCACTCGAGAGAAAGCAAACTCACTCGAGAGAGATTGTGAAGCAAACTCACTCGAGAAACTCACTATCAGGATAAATACCGGACGATATCATTTCGTTGAAAATGTGGGCTAATGGCTTTGCAATGTCATGTGCCACAGCCTTCCCTGGTGACGCTATGTCATGTGCCACAGCCTTCCCCACAGCCTTGCCTGGTCGACATCCAGAGTGCGCGAATTGTCACATTATTCATGTCATATCACCAGCACGTCATATTCCTCAACCCTCCGCGTACAAGTTTTGGTTCCCCCCAAGTTAAGGGGGTGATCACCAAAGCACCCAGACGTAGGTGGGCGGATGGATGGACGGGCGGATGGATGGACAGACGGACAGACAGACAGACAGACAGACAGACAGACAGACAGACAGACAGACAGACGGACGGACGGACGGACAGACAGACAGACAGACAGACGGACAGACGGACAGACGGACAGACGGACAGACAGACAGACGGACGGACGGACAGACAGACAGACAGACGGACAGACGGACAGACGGACAGACGGACAGACAGACAGACAGACAGACGGACAGACGGACAGACGGACAGACGGACGGACGGACGGACGGACGGACGGACGGACGGACGGACGGACTGACTGACTGACTGACTGACTGACTGACTGACTGACTGACTGACTGACTGACTGACTGTGACTGACTGACTGTGACTGACTGACTGACTGACTGACTGACTGACTGACTGACTGACTGACTGACTGACTGACTGACTGACTGACTGATAGATAGATAGATAGATAGATAGATAGATAGATAGATAGATAGATAGATAGATTACTGTTCATAACAAAGCAAACGAGGGTTTTTCGTTTATACTTGGTCGAGCTGAGCAGCGCATTGCTCAAGTCGGCACGCCGAGCAGGATTAGCATAAGCATTCTTCAAGCCAATGTTGTCCTGACCGCAACGTACGTATACATCTTTCTACCGTTTGTACACGCAAAGCTCCCCCAAGCCACACTGACGTCGATAATGATTTTCATGACCAAGAGAACTTCTCTTTCGCCAAGCGCAACAAAAGGACAATTGAGGGACACTTTTTATGTCACTGTGGGGTTCCGTGTAGCTTCTAGAATATGGCAGTCCTCTGACTCCCAGGAGAGTTGTTTGAATCAAGGTAGCTACTACCAACTAACCAACCAACCAGCCCATCCAGAATTCCTACAGCGCAACCTGCACGCACGGTCACCCCTTGGAGGCTTATCTCAAGAGCGAGAGAGAGTGAGAGAGGGTGAGTGAGAGAGAAAGGTGGCTTACCCAGGATAGACGATAGCAGAGAAAATGAGCCGTGGCTTCAGGTGCCTCAGCCAAGCGCCACCTCTATTCTGTTTTTGTGCAGACATGTGCTGTACGGGTTGCGGTATAGCCGCCCAAAGAAGGGAGGTCATAGGCGATAACATGGTCCTTGATTTGTGTGAATAAAAGCTGCAAGGGCAGCCAATTTAGGACTCACGCAGAGATGAAGTGAACCGGCCGTGTTCCACCAAGAACTGATCGGAGGGGCGAGGTTGCGCTAGCCCCACCTTGACGGTGGTCAGGCTGCTGTTTGCGTTTAAGACTGCACGAAGGATCCGCAGATCGCAGGATCGAATCCCGGCTGCGGCGGCTGCATTTCCGATGGAGGCGGGAACGTTGTACGCCCGTGAGCTCAGATTTGGGTGCACGTTAAAGAACCCCCGGTGGTTGAAATTTCCGGAGCCCTCCACTACGGCGTCTCTCATAATCATATGCTGGTTTTGGGACGTTAAACCCCAGATATCAATCAAGACTGCACGAAAGTTGCTGCAGTGGCAAGCATCTCCTTCTGCGGTCGATTTATGCCAGGTCGCATGAGTTGGCTGGTAGCCTTATACTTTTTATAGCGTTCCAATTTATAGCACTCCTTACTTTTCTCTTTTGTCAAAAGTGTGGCATTTCGGCACGGACATATTCTGTTTTGTTTTTTGTAGAAGAGCTACACCTTCAATGCGAAAAATCTTGAAAAGTAAATGGCTGTAATCTTGCAGGGGGTGTGGGAGTAAACGATGACATGCTCTAATCGTCCATCGATCACCAACTTACGTTGAATTCAAGTGCCACATCAACACAGGCTTCGGTAAAAGTAAATGCGGAGGCCTGGTTGTTCATTTTTATAGAAGCCAACGTATACTATACGGTCACCAACTGCTTCTCAGATGATCAAACACCCCGAGTCCGTAGGTGCACTCCACCCACATACATCATCTAGCGACGCCAAAGCTTGCCTTCTTTGTGAAACTATTCTTTTGAATTACGCAAACTACTAGGGCTTTCTGTTGGAAAGGTTACTAAGTGACCAGATTACTCATAATCACCAGTGCAAATAAATAACATAACGAGCCCCGTTGCAAAGAACTTTCTCAGGTATTCATTCAAAGACTTTATATTACCGGGAAATGTGTCCCGACTAAGTTCGCGAGTGATTGATGCTCCCTTTCTGTTGCCCTTTCATCCCTGCTCTCAGTGCAGGATAGCAAACTAGACGCGTGTTTGGTAACCTCCTTTTGATTAACCTTAATATATATATATATATATATATATATATATATATATATATATATATATATATATATATCTACGTGACGCCAAACATGCGAATAAGAGTGTCTTCACACTCATTGTTTGGCTTATAGATGGCGCTGACTGTCACTCCTACTTCTAAACTCACATATAAACCCCAAAAAGTGGATGGAGGGACGGCCGTTGTGATAGCTCAGTGGTTAGAGCATCGAACGCGTTACTCGAAGGTCGTAGGTTCGATTCCTGCTCACAGCTGGTAGTTTTTTTATCCACTTTTCTTTCTTCTTTCTTCTTATTTACATTCCATTGGTTCTAATAACTTCCCCTGTACATTCCTTGCATTACTGCCTGTTATATCTCATTAAATTGTGTTAAAACACGGAAATACGAGCCCTTAGGTATACACTTCTCTCCCTTATATATATACATATATATATATATGTATGTATATATATATATAGATATATATATATATATATAATATATATATATATATATATATTATGAGACCACGTCTGGTACGGCAGCAACCAGGTTATCCTTTTTTAATCCAGGCGCACGAGCCAGAGGGCCAGCCCGCGTGACATACGATGATGATCACTACAATGGTTTGGTCATGCAGATGAAGATGAAGTACATAGTCAGCGCTCACACTATTTCCCCCCTTCGCGAAAGAGGGCAGCAAGTTAGAAAGGGTTGGGACGCCGAATATATCGTTTCAGTCGAGAGACGTGGGCGATCTCGGTGTGGCGGCGACGACGATCAGAAGCCGCGTTGACAGGAGCAACGCGATAGTTGACTTCAGATGTTCGTTCCAGGACGGTGTATGGACCGAGATACCGGTGAAGGAATTTTTCGCAGAGCCCAGGTACACGAACAGGTGTCCACAAAAGGACTTCGTCGCCTGGGCGGAACACAACAACTCGACGCTTCGCATCAATGTCGATTTTTCTCTTGTCCTGAATGGTAGCAGTGTTGGCGCGGGCGATTTCACGGCAGCGGGCGACGCGAGCGGCGAACTCTTCCGGGAGAGATGAAGATGGATTGGAAGATGTGGACAAAAAGGTGGTGTCCAGAACAAAAGTCGGTACATGGCCATACACGAGAAAAAAAGGGCTGAAATTCGTTGTACGCTGTATGGCAGTGTTATATGCGAACGTGACAAAAGGAAGTATTGTGTCCCAGTTTTTGTGATCTGGTTGCACGTACATAGAGATCATGTCGGACAAAGTTCGGTGAAAACGCTCAGTCAGACCATTAGTTTCTGGGTGATACGCTGATGTGGTCTTGTGGATGGTGTTAGAGGCCTTTAAGACTTCAGCAAGGACATGTGAAAGAAATGTCTTGCCACGGTCACTAAGGAGCACACGCGGTGCGCCATGTCGTAAAATAATGGCGCGAAGGAAAAAATCGGCTACTTCAGAGGTAGCACCAGATGAAAGAGCTGCCGTCTCCGCGTAGCGAGTAAGGTGGTCTACGGCAGTAACAATCCAGTGGTGACCGGCTGGCGTAAGCGGAAGAGGTCCGTATAAGTCTATGCCCACAAATTCAAAGGGAGTGGACGGGCACGGCAGTGGTTGCAGTGGCCCCACGGGAAGAGACGTGGTACGTTTTCGGTGCTGGCATGACGCGCAGGAAGCGACGTACTTGGCGACAGAAGTGGAGAGGCCAGGCCAAAAGCAGCGAGTCCTGAGGCGGTCGTAGGTCTTGTGGAACCCTAAGTGGCCAGCTGTCGCATCGTCATGAAACGCTTGTAGAACTTCCAGACGAAGTGAGCGTGGAATGACGGGAACCCATTGGTTACCGAGAGGATGGTAAATTTGCCGACATAATGTTCCCTCTTGAAGCTTGAAACGGGCAAGTTGTCGTCTGAGGCGGCTGTTTGGAGCACGCGATAAGCCAGTGAGCCGATCGATGATTGTGCGGCAGTAGGTATCGGCATGTTGGAGCGAGGCAAGATCTGTGGACGAAAGAAGGTCCGCCGAGGCAACTAACTGTTTCGAAGGAGCAGCCGTCTGTTTGTTCACTTTGGCAGGCGGTGACGAACAGATGGAAGGTGACACTTCGGCGCTTTGCGAGAGCGGGCAACGGGACAAAGCGTCGGCATCTTGGTGCTCTCGGCCCGACCTACATGTGACGCTGTAGTCATACTCTTGCAATCGTAGTACCCAACGGCCAAGGCGTCCCGACAAATTTTTGAGAGACGATAACCAACACAGAGCATGATGGTCAGTCACTATTGTGAAATGCCGGCCGTATAAGTAAGGACGAAACTTTTGTATGGACCACACGATGGCGAGACATTATTGCTCAGTGATGCTGTAGTTTCGCTCAGCATGTGACAGAGTACGGCTCGCGTAGGCCACGACTTGTTCTTCGGAAGCTTGGTTCCGCTGAAGAAGGACAGCACCGATGCCAAGTCCACTTGCGTCAGTGTGTAGCACAGTAGGTGCTGCAGGGTCGAAATGGCGAAGCACTGGCCGTGATGTGAGGTATCGCTTGAGGGTGTGAAAAGTGGCTTCGCAGTCATCCGACCAGACAAAGGGTGCGCTCGTGGTCAGAAGTTTGTGCAGAGGAGCCGCAATAGTAGCGAAATCACGTACAAAGCGGCGGAAATACGACGCTAAGCCAAGGAAGCTGCGGAGGTCTTTCTGAGTGGTTGGTGTAGGAAAGTGCAGCACCGCGGCAACCTTGTCGGGATCGGGCTCAACGCCATGTTTACTGACGACATGACCTAATACCTTTATGCTGTGACTGGCAAACCGACACTTCTTAGTGTTGAGCTGGAGACCGGCCTTAGCTAAACACGTGAGGACTTCGTCTAGCCGTTCCAGGTGCTGTGAGAAGCTCGACGAAAAAATGACAATGTCGTCCAGGTAGCAAAGGCAGGTCTTCCATTTTAATCCCCGCAGTACCGTGTCTATCATCTGTTCGAATGTGGCTGGGGCATTGCACAGGCCGAAAGGCATTACATTGAATTCAAAGAGCCCATATGGCGTAGCAAACGCAGTCTTCTCTTTATAAGACTCGTGCATTGGAATCTGCCAATAACCGGAGCGCAAGTCGAGACTTGAAAAGTACTCGGCACCTTGTAAAGTATCAAGAGCGTCGTCAATGCGAGGCATTGGGTAGACGTCCTTACGAGTGATTTTGTTGAGTGATCTGTAATCAATGCAAAACCGTACCGAGCCATCCTTTTTTTCACTAGTACGACAGGAGAAGACCATGCGCTTGTCGAAGGCCTGATGACGTTGCGCGCGAGCATGTCGTTGACTTGTTCTTCTATAAGCTTGCGCTCAGAAGCTGACACACGGTAAGGGCGGCGGCGAATCACACGGGATCCGTCGGTGTCGATATGATGGGCGGTCACTGTTGTTTGACCCAGACCTTCAGAACAAACGTCAAAGCAAGTTTTGTGCTTCATTAATAACGCTATGAAGGCATCCGTTTGCGTTGGGTTGAGATGTTCACACAAAGTGGCCTTGAGAGCAGGAAATGCATCTTCCGCTGGCATACACTTTGAGAATGACGAAGCAGATGAACCAGTGACGACACAAAGCGGTGCTTCTTCGGTAATGCTGGCAACAGTGGTCCCCTCAGGCAAAAGAAGTGGTTCTGGCGTCGTGTTGCAGGCCGTGATGCTTGCATAACCATGGGAGAACCGCACTAAACAAGATGCGATGGTGATCCCTCGAAAAATGCAGCGCTGGCAAGGAGCAACCAGAGCGTCACCATCTAGAATGTCACGTGACTTGATCGTAAGGACACGTTCTTGTCCGGGAGGCAGGAGGAAATCCGCAGCTGTCACAAGGTTGGGCGACGAAAGGTCGGCAGCAGAAGAAAGCTCAGTGTCCGTAATACGAATGAGGGGCCGACCACACGAAATTACAGCAGACGCTGCTGACAAGAAGTCCCAGCCTAAGATTATCTGATGAGCGCACGAAGACAGCACAGCCAATTGTATGTGATGACGGATTCCATTGATGAGAATACGAGCAGTGTACAACCCGGTCGGGCGAATTGGACTGTCATTAGCACCGCAAAACATGGGACCGGCATAAGGAGTTTGCACTTTACGCAGGCGAAAACACAATTCACGATCAATTACCGAAATTGCGGCTCCAGTGTCTATAAGGGCGTCAACAAAAACACCTTCCACAGAAACAGGCAGTAAATCAGCTGGACGAGACGGAGGAGTTGTAGCGTTCCGACGACAAGCAGTTTCCCCTCCAAAAACTGCACCTTCTAGTTTTCCGAGTCCCGAGAGATCGGAGCGGGACGCAAGGGTGATGACGTACGCCGAAACGGTGACGGAGAACGGCGGCGAGATGAACGAGAAGGATGAGGCCCAGCATGAGACCATGGAGGGGAGGGCGACTGACGGAAGGTGGATGGATACGGTGCGGGATCGTATTCATCGGGTCTCGGGGAAAAGTCTCTCTCGTAAGCTGAGTAACCACGTCGTTCATCCTGCTGACGGCGGCGGCAGAAACGGGATATATGACCCCTTATGCCAGAGTAGAAGCATATGGGGCGGGGAGGACGCCATGTAGAATAGTGGCGTAGCCTTGGCGCTTGCGTTGTCATCGCAGCCACATGGTCGCATCCGACGTCCGCAGGCACGGTTGGAACTGGTGCAGGGACCCGCGATGCAACTTCTGCGTACGAAGGCACTGGGAAGCGCACAGGAGACGGGGCTTGTGCAGCGCTTGTCATTGATGCCAGTTCGTCCTTGATTATCTCTCGCAGGTTGGGAGGAGGTGTGTGGACAGACGCAACGGTAGGGTTGCCTAGAATAAGGCCGTGAAGTTCTTCTCTGACAATTGTGCGGATAAGAGCCCGCAATTCATGCTCTTTGGTAAAGCGAGCGTCGCAGGAGGCGTGTGGAAGGCGCATGGAATGAAGCGCGTCCAAGCGTTGGCATGTAGTGATGACGTCCCAGACGGTAGTCGGATTCTGAATCACGAGAGCAGTGAAGGCCACAGAGTTGATGCTTTTCAGTAGATGTCGGACGCGATCGGCCTCCGTCATGTCATTTTGTGCTCGGCGACAGAGAGCCAGAATATCTTCAATGTAGGACGTATACGATTCGTCGTCCCCTTGAATGCGGGTTGCGAGCTTCTGTTTCGCTACTACAGAACATCCTGCAGACGTGCCAAATACCTGACGGAGATTCCCCGTGAAGGCCGACCAATTGGAGAAGTCGCTCTCGTGGTTGTAATACCAGGTTTTAGTGACGCCATCGAGGTAAAAAGGAACGTAGCGCAGTTTGTGCGCCTCGTCCCAATAATTACAAACGCTGGTTCGATCATAACTGTCGAGCCATTCTTCGACGTCTTCTTTGCGAAGGCCGGAAAATACCGGAGGGTCTCGATGAGAGGTACTCACGGTGTAGTGAAGCCTAAGTGGCTGAGAAGGAGCGGTTGCAGCAGTGGGCGGGTTGGGTTCTGCCATTGCTGTTGCTTGAGGGCACAACCGTCGACCAGACCGGAGCTCCAGGGGTGACGGGTAGAGCAGGAGGACGTGGGAACCAAAGCACGCTCCACCACTTATGAGACCACGTCCGGTACGGCAGCAACCAGGTTATCCTTTTTTAATCCAGGCGCACGAGCCAGAGAGCCAGCCCACGTGACATACGATGATGATCACTACAATGGTTTGGTCATGCAGATGAAGATGAAGTACATAGTCAGCGCTCACAATATATATATATATATATATATATATATATATATATACATATATATATATATATATATATATATATATATATATATATATATATATATATGCATGTTTCAAAAGGAAGTATTGCGGGTCCGGTGCGCATACAGTTGAAAAGTGAAGGAACACACTGAAGAAAATTTGATTTTTTTAAGTAGGATCCTGCAAACGGCATCAAGGTAGCAAAATCAGGTCTTTGTTCAACGTTGCAACAAGTCTGCAATATTTTAGGAACTAGCTTCTTCGGAATTTTTGCCACCGCTCAAAGCTATATACATATTTTATGTTCGTCCTATCTGGATTCGAATTACTTCCGCCTTCTCACGTGTTCGCAAGGTATGGGCTACGGTCTCCACCCATGCTTCGAGAGTTCGGCGCTACTTGCCTGTCACTTTAGGCATTTGTGCTTCCAAAATGCACATAATAACTCATCAACTTCCTGGAAAGGCTACACAACCAGCAGAACTCTATGTAATGCGCATGCCTCGCGCCACGGAAACTCCTCTTCACGACGACAGCGTTTTGTTACTTGACAAAGTGACTGCACCCGCAGCGAGAATGCCACCAAGTGGCTCAACGACCATCCACGGCAACTCCAAACAACACATATGCAAGCATGACAGCTACAAGCAAGGAAACGACGAGCTATAGCTATCGACAAGTGTATAGGGTGCCTGTGAACAAGGCAAGGACGAGAGGTGCAGTTATTAACTTGATACCAACAAAGAAGACATCGCCAAGTGGGGTACCTACAACCAACGCAACTGCAGTGTTATCAAACACGCGCACTGATGTATGACAAGATCAGTACTGTTTGCATGTGCCGTATACTGTTGCTTATCATGACGAGCCAGGTGACCAGGTGACAACCTGAGAGTGAGCAACGAGACATCGACAAGGATGACGGCGACGACAGATAGACAGAGCAGCGACCTGTATAAATGTCATGAAAGCTCCAGTGAATAGCAAGGGAAGTGAGCAGCAGCTTCTGCCTGCAGCTCGCAGAGCCACGTCGTCCCAGCCAAGGTACCGATTCAGTAAAAAACAGTAAGATCCGATAAACCGTTTGACTATACCATCTAGCCGTGGTAAGACTCCCTTTGGCGACGTACTTCTGTGCAGTTTTTTTTAATTGGGAAAGTAATTTAAAAGAGTACTCGTTGTCGTCTGCATACCACCTGAAAATTTTTATTGCAACATCTGCAGTTCCTAAAGGTTTAAGCCTTAGTTTAATGTCCACCGCATCTGAAACGCCTACCAATATTTTGTCGAGGTGGGACAACACACTCAAACAAGCTTCTCTGCAGCTCCCGCGCATTGTTACTAACCATTATGAGTCATCCGATAAAGTACCTCACCAATTACTCCTCCTGAAAATTAGTGCCTTAAACATTGACCCGAACATTCTTAAATGGATTGAATGCTTTCTGACTAATCGCACTCAGTTTGTAACAACTAATGGCTATAACTCACCTCTTTCTAAAGTAACATCCGGCGTACCCCAAGGTTCCGTATTAGGCCCTTTACTCTTTCTTATATATATTAATGATCTCCCAGACAGCATTAACTCCGCTATAAGGTTATTTGCAGATGATTGTGTAATTTACCGCGAAATAAACAATGAATATGATAACCAATTTCTACAGTCAGACCTCTACACTGTCTCAACCTGGTGCAATAAATGGCTTATGACTCTCAACTCTAACAAATCTAAATGCATGTCAATAACCCGGCGATCTATTTCTCCCCCCTGTACCTACAGAATTAACGCCGTTCCCCTCCAGCATGTCTCTTCATATAAGTACCTCGGCGTTTACATTACCAACAATCTATCTTGGCACACGCATGTTACCTACATCTGTAATAACGCTAACCGAACGCTAGGATACTTACGCCGCAACTTTTCTCGCGCTCCGCTGTCCCTCAAAATTCTATTATACCGATCACTAATTCGCCCAAAGCTTGAGTACGCGTCCGCTATATGGGATCCCGTGCAGCAAAATTTAATTAACGCGTTATAATCTGTTCAGAACCGCTCAGTTCGGTTCATTTGTTCTAATTATTCCCGTACTGCTAGCATATCAGAAATGAAATCTAACCTTGACCTACCAAATTTAACTGTCCGGAGGAAACTGGCGCGACTGCATTTTTTTCATAAGATATTTTTTCACAATCCATCAATGAAGCGAGACCTCATTTCACAACCGTCATACCACTCATCGCGCATTGATCATCAGCATAAGGTTGCCATTCCGTTTTGCCGCACCAAATTCTTTTCAGCAGCCTTCTTACCGAAAACAGCCGCCGATTGGAACCACCTTCCCTCTTCCGTTGTATCAATAACAGACCCTTTGTTATTCAAGACTGCAATTTCTCAGCAATGCTTGTAACTATACGCAGTTTCCATTATCTATCTTTGTCTTGTATGTGCTTGAATTCTTATACATTTTTAGTTGACTTATGTTGCCTTCCTGATTTGCGCATCTGATACTTGTTTCTTTATTTTGTCTTTTTTTCTTGTGTGTTATATATGTTGTACCCACCCCCTCTGTAATGCCCTACGGGCCCTGAGGGTATTCTAATAAATAAATAAATCCGCAAAGCAGATAAAAGAGAATCAACTCTTTGCCACTCATAATTTTACGGCGAAAGCTGTTATGAGATAAAAACGTGGGTCACGCGTGGCGCCGTAGTTGTCCGCCGCCGCCGCCGCCGTTGTCCGTAACCACATCGCAAGACATTAGAAAAAAAAGCTAGTACTGATGGCACAATGGGGCTCGAACCCGAGTCCGCTGGGTTCCAGCCCAATATTCAAGCACTGGGCCATGCCCGGTATTTTTTTTTCTGCATCGCATGAAATCATCACCAGTAATTGTGAACTACGCACAACATACTTCATGAGAAGTAAGGCAAACACACACAAGCGTCTAGAAGGGGTAGCCACTCCGGAACGGGGTCAAAAGTCTCAACAACACTGCGCAATTCAGCATCTGCTTCTCGGAAGACCATTGTCGTCGACCGTGGTGGCTCGGCGGGTCTATCAATAATATGAATTTTCTATAGTGAATAGAGTCCGAACATGATTGATTGATAGATATGTGGCGTTTCACGTCCTAAAACCACCATTTGATTATGAGAGACGCCGTCGTGGAGGGCGCCGAAAATTTTGAATTTTGGTGATTTTTAACGTACACCCAAAGCTGAGCACACGAGCCTACAGCATTTTCGCCTCCATCTAAAATGCAGCCGCCGCAGCCGGGAATCTATCCCGCGACCTGCGGGTCAGCAGCCGAGTACCTTAGCCACTACACCACCGCGGTGGGGCAGTCCCAACAACATAAACAGGTCATATGGAGTATTATCAGTCAGGCTCTTTTTGAATGGGAGGAACCTAATACCATGAGCTGTGATTGGAAGTTCTTCTTAGAATGTCCCAAAAATAAAATGCGTCGCGACAATGAATGAAACAATGCTCTGTCGTTTCAGGTTAGTTGCAGAGTCTAGAATTGACTGTCTAGGGCACATATATTAATTTTTCATTCAGCCACATTTTCACTCGCAGAATGGAAGAGTGCAGTTTAAAGAAACAAGGTGCTTGGGACTTGTTGGCAAACTTGCCTTAGACAGGCTTGATGTCGAGAAAGCAATCGCGTTAATACGACTTATAAAGTGCTTTAGAACAGCGAGAAAACACACAATCGTCACGAATAGCGTAACGAGTGGGTAGTCCAATGCTCCAACCCCTTACAAAAGCTTGTTCTTGTCCCCCTATTTACTGTGGCACATACCCACTTCAGCCATAAGTTCTCATCGTCGTCAGCCACTGCATAAAGAATTGGCACAAAATTCCTTCACGGGCTTAGCGGATACCACGCTTCTTAGAAGAATAACGAAATAGAGCATAGCGAATGCCGGCCTACTACCCAAAATTTTGAATTATTAATGTCGTAGTGGGTATCAAGCAAGTGTGCTTGCACCGTTTACTCAATGAGTGTTTTAAAAGGCCCTGAAAGGTCGCTCTTCTATAGCTTTCGCTGTGTCTGTGCTGCTCTTTCCGCACAGGCCTGGCGTTTTTATAGCCAAAAAAAAAAAAACTTTGCTTGACAAAAAAAAAAAAAAGATTCCCAAGCTCAGTCAGAATAATCATAAAAGTTGATACGCGATAACATCCGCACTATATAGCGTCACAATTACCGATGGCTCAACGTCTTCGCAGCATTTGTCATTCACAGATACTGAAAATGCAGTAAATATTTTTAGCACCACGTTATCGGCAAGGAGTTGAGTGTTCTTTCCCGTGGTTTAAATGTTTCTCCTGCCGTTGGTGAATATAGCGAATTCCAGCTAACCAGCGATTTATACAATTTCGAAAGAAGCATGTGGTTACGTGAATACTCTCCCGATCGCCCTATATATTTTACAAAACGTTTTTTTTTTTTTGTTTCCTGCTAAGCACTACACTTCTCATTCAGGGAGGGATAAAAGTCTCAATAGTTACATCCGAGTAGTGCAGCGAGATGTATCGAAGCATATGTCCGCTATGGTGGATCATTGGCCATATAGGGTAATGGGCTGCTGAGCCGAAGATAGCGGGTTTGATTCCGGGCAAGGCGGTCGAATTTCCGATAGAGGCGGAATGGTAGAGGCCCGTATACTGTGCTATGTTAGCGCACGTTAAAAAACAGCTCATGGTCAAAATTCATTCTTCTTCTTCTTCTTCTTCTTCTTCTTCTTCTTCTTCTTCTTCTTCTTCTTCTTCTTCTTCTTCTTCTTCTTCTTCTTCTTCTTCTTCTTCTTCTTCTTCTTCTTCTTCTTCTTCTTGTTGTTGTTGTTGTTGTTGTTGTTGTTGTTGTTGTTGTTGTTGTTGTTGTTGTTGTTATTATTGTTATTATTATTATTGTTGTTGTTGTTGTTCTTGTTGTTAGTAGTAGTAGTAGTAGTAGTAGTAGTAGTAGTAGTATAGTAGTAATACTCGTAGTATACAAAACTCAATCGCCTTTCCGCCGTAACCTAAGCGCCAAAGAGTATACAGGATGCAAAATCCTGGCTAGATGTGACAACAACGTCGTTAAACCAACTGGTAAAGGTGCTGCGATTATTGTAATGAATAAAGCTGATTACCTTCGTGAGGCCCACAGACAATTGAATGACCACGATTTTACAGTCTTTTCAGCTATGACACGATCAAATAATTCAGGGCCAAAGTAAAAGAAGCTTCGAAAGACCCAGTAAAAGAAAATAAAATTCCAGAAACTGTGCTTAAATCATTAGTCAACTGAGATCCGGTAACAGGCCGATTTTATCTGCTTTCTAATATTTAAAAACAAAACAATCCAGGCTGACAGATAGTTTGAGGAATAAGAATGACACAGAAAGCCTTTCTCGCTATGTAGACAGCCTAATCAGTTCCATTCTAGACAAATGTTCTCAATATATCAAGAACACTGACAACTTTCTCTGTGATATTGTCAATACGTGTGCTCCAAGTGATGCTCTTCTGGTCATGACCAGAAGAGCCTCACTTGGAGCACACGTGGCGTCACTGTACATATGTGGCGTCACTGTACATGAACATTTCCCATGCGTACGTGATTTGTTCTGTACTCCATGCACATAACGACTCGGCAAATGACAAACCAATTGACGGTTCCTCCAAGGTGCCGCCGCTTTGAACATTACGTTCCAACCAGTGACACCTCAATGGGCACGAAATTAGCACCCAATTATGCCAACACCTGCATGGGTATACATGCTAGAAAATGATTTACTCGCCACTCGTTACCTTCAACAGCCTTTTTAGAAACGTTTCATCGCCGACATTTTCCTTATTTGGTACCAAGCCGCAAAACTTTCATTGTTGACTTCAACAACGCTGAACTATCATTTTTTTGCTAATTCACCAGTCTGCATGAACTTCCTTGACTTCACTGTATGTTTGGGAAATGGTAAACTGACGAGCGTTTACAGATAGCCCACTGACCGACAACAATATTTCCATTTTAAAAGCAGCCATGTCAAACGTTGCAAAACAAGTATCTCGTATATTGAAGCTACTGGTTTCAAAAGAGGGTGTTCGGACGACAGAAAATTGATTCGCAACTGTGAGCAGCTCTGTAAAGCACTAATCGAACAACAATATTCCTCTTTGTTATTTTACGGCGCTCTCCAGCAGGCCAATTCTCTCGACCGTTAAGATCTCATGAGTAAGGAGAAGCGATTATAGCCCCTTTCACGAAATAACCTCGTACTAACGCATTGCGCATCTATTTCTAACGTGCCGCACATTCTCAGAAAGCATTGCAACTTATTGACACAGAGCGATCGGTTTCAGAACATTTTCACGGAGTCACCGCGAGTAATTTAGATCAAGGAACCTGTGAAACACTTAAACTTCATCGAATACTCAATTCATTGCTCCTGCTGGTGGTCATCTCTCTAACAAACCACGAAGGGAAGTTTATGTGCACATGACCACTGCGACAACTGCTAAAAGCACACCCTATAATTTTGCACTTCATATTAGCGCACACTTCAGCTGCGACAGTTCTAGCATCATTTGCTTAGTTGAATGCTCACTGTGTCACATACAATAGGTTGTTAAAACCGAAACATCATTTCGTATCTATTTAACAATCACAGGTCACTCGTCGACAGTTTGCCACATCTCCCATTGTCCAAACAAATTCATCTCCCAAGCAATTCGTTTGGGAAGACAATGGTGACGCTATTACAACCAGGCTTCAAATTGCACCACGATCGCGAAGTTCGAGAATCTTTTTTTACCTCTAAGTTCACTAGTATATCGTTCGGTATCAACGAGTGCATGCCTCGAAAAAGTGTCATACCGTCTTGTGAGGCCCTGATGGTCATGTTCTTGCGATATGTTGCGAGACGTTGCTAACTCTTTCATCACTTAACAATCACTATCGTTTTGTTTTTTCATGTGTGATAATTGGGGTCTGGGTTCATCGTTACAAATGCCTTTTTCATGCCTTTAATTCCGTCTGCTGTATTACATTTTTCCTTTTTGTTTACGCTTTATTATTGTCGTGGTTGTTTTGAGAAGTTTGGAATGTTCATATAATGATCGCACGTGGTTTGTACCCACGTGTTTATACCCATAAAAGCGGCTACACGTTTGTATTCCTCTGTATTCTGACAAAGGCCGTTCCACGGCTGAAACATAAACAAGTAAATAGCATATATCCAATTTTTGTGAGAGTGTTTCTTTCCTTCCTGATCCTGACTCTCTCTCTCTCTCTCTCTCTCTCTCTCTCTCTCTCTATATATATATATATATATATATATATATATATATATATATATATATATATATATATATATATATATGAAAAAAGAAGAGACGACACAACCTAGGGCCCGCTTGTCTTAATTTTATTTTCCAACACTTTCGACCGGTGGACCAGTCTTTGTCAGGCTTTACGAATTGAATTGTACGTAAACCCTGACAAAGACCAGTCCACTGGTCGAAACTGTTGGATATATTGCCTATATACAGCGAAGATTTGTCCGTATTCCACCATCAGAAGAAATTTCAATTCAGCCTTCCCAGTTCATGTCGTTTCCACAAAAGACTGAGAACCGCACCACAGGTTTCTCAGCTCGAATATCGATCTTTTCTACGTCCTCATTGCGCTATGAAACTCGCGCTACTGAACCACGTAATGCACCCTATTATTTATTCGGGGCACGTGACCCATAAACTGATTTTTGCACCTTGCAACTCTTTACTTGCTCATAACGCTCATCCCACGGCTCACAAGCTCTATAAAGTCATAATAGAGGAGCTGAGAAATTCGGGAAGCATTCGACTAAGTCATGGCCTTTCTTCACGTATTCAAGCAGCACAGTTCGTTGCACACACACGACGTGTCTAAGCAACACAGATGCATCAAACCTCACCCGCTACTGCAGGTGCAAGAACCCTTCGCAGGTAACGGCATTGAAGAAGACCCAGAAGAGCTCTTTGTCAACTCTGAAGTATTACTTTTACTGCCCGAAATGCATCACAACAGCAACCAGACTGCCAGCTCATCAAGTTGCCAAGAAAGTTAGGGCCATGTTCAAAAAAGGCTCCCACCTAAGCACTGCCCCCAGCAACATCAGCAATGCTAGCGAAAGCAAGTCCAAGAGCCCCGCAGACTCCGCAGCGGCCACAGCAACAAGGGCAAATACTAACAGAAACATCATTGGAAGAACACTCAAGGCTTAAAGAAGGACATTTATAAGAGAGTCAACTGAAGCGAAGACAAATTCAAGATGACTCCCTCAAAACAAGCAAAAAATCAAATTCAAGACATTTTCGCAAAAAAAAAAAAAAAGATTGTGAAGCTATTTTGCTCCAGTGTACATCGGTACTCTACCTACAATCAAAGCTACTCAGACAACAGGACACAAAAGGTTGGTTCAAAACATCAGTCTGCATTCCTGAAAAGCGCCGACATCGCGCCATCAGCCAACGAATACGCAAGCTCGTTGCACCACATGTGTACCACTTACGACAAAGAACATGACGCCTACGACATTCGTGTTGCCGGTGCTCCAAAGTCTTCCAAAGACGTTCAGTCCTCACAAAAATACAAACTGTGTCGTCACTGCAGCCTCCATTTTCAAGGTGCCCTTGTCTTTTCCTGGACACAATCGCCAGCCTCACCCACCAGAGCCATTGTGCATGTCATGAGACTGCCCACTGTGAAAATTTGTTTCTGCGGGATTAAGAAAGTGCATATAGGCCGTGAAACTGTCTGCACTTTTGTAAATTTGTTCATACGACCTCCTTGGTTATTTCTCGTAACCCTCGCATCCTTTCGGGGGGAGGGCAATCGTGTGACCCATGTAGCCGCACGGCTGGAGAAGCCGAGGAGGCAGAAGTGAAATTCAATAAAGGTATATGGCGTAAATATATATATATATATATATATATATATATATATATATATATATATATATATATATATATATATATATATATATATATATATATATATATATATATATATATATATTGCTGCTCGATCGCATCATTACATACAAAAGACGTGTATAGTGATCAGCCACGCACGGTGAGCCCATCCATTAGACGGATCACGCACTCGTAGTGAATGTGCATAAAGCCTGCCGAAGAGTTTGGTTGATTCGCCAGTGCAACTTAGCGAAGCTGCAGTGCTCCATCAGTTGTGAAATCCGTGCCTTCGGAACCGATATACGCCACGTCCATTAAGTGGACGGCACGAGTAACTCGGTTAGAACGCGCACTCTATCTGCTACTTTTTTCTGGTGCATGGCATACCTTAATTACGGGTTCGGCTTATACTTGGCTCACGCTCTGATTGCCACCTTGCAAAAACTCGTCGCCCAGCTTTGCAGATTTCCTGTCCCGAAGGCTAACTTCTCCGGGAAGGCCATTAAAAATTTCTATCTATCTATCTATCTATCTATCTATCTATCTATCTATCTATCTATCTATCTATCTATCTATCTATCTATCTATCTATCTATCTATCTATCTATCTATCTATCTATCTATCTATCTATCTATCTATCTATCTATCTATCTATCTATCTATCTATTTACCTGACACTCAGCTTAAAGATCGGCAGACAGATTACTGAACTAGACAAGAAGAGCAGAAAGGTAGATCCTAAAATTAATCTGCAGAAAATGAAAGTAATGTACAACAACCTCGGAAAAGAACGTTGCTGCGAGATAGGTAATAGCGCACTTGAAGTTGTAAAGGACTATGTCTGCTTAGGACAGGTAATAACCGCGGAGCCGAACCACTAGACTGAAGTAACAGAAGATTAAAAATGGGGTGGTGCACATTTGGCAAGCACTCTCAAATCATGACGGGTAGATATTGACCTCAAGAGGAAGGTATATAACAGCTGTATCTTGCCGGTACTTACCTACGGAGAAGAAACATGGAGGGTTACAAAGAGGGTTCATCTTAAATTGAGGACGACGCAGCGAGCAATGGAATGGAAAATGATATAGATGTAACCTTAAGAGACAAAACGAAAGCAGAGTTGATCAGGGAACAAACTGGGGTTAAGGATATCATAGTTGAAATCACGAAGAAGAAATGGACATGGGCCGGGCATGTAGTGCGTAGACAGGATAACCGCTGGTCATTAAGGGTAACTAACTGGATTCCCAGAGAAGGCAAGCGGGTTAGGAGGAGACAGAAGGTTAGGTGGGCAGATGAGATTACGAAGTTTGCGGGTGTAAAGTGGCAGCAGAAAACACAGGACCGAGTTAACATGGCGGAACGTGGGAGAGGCCTTTGTTCTGCAGTGGACGTAGTCAGGCTGATGATGATGATGATGAGACATACAAACGATTCGCCATGTTGCGACGACAAGGACTACTTGAAACGCATGATCATGCCGTAGCTAATATACATACGAATCACGCAGCAACTCTACTCCCGCTGAAGAAAAGCAGGGAAATACTTATAGAGAACGGGGTACCTCTGGAAAAGACCACTGATTTTCACTGCTTGTTTTCAGTCGACTAGAATGCACAAAACCCCCAAAAAACGTAGGATGGACGATCAACTGAGAATAACATGGAGATGAACGGTTAGCAGACGATATTGTACTGTTACACAGCAATTACAGGAAGGAACTGCGAAAATGGAGAGAGTATTAGACCCAGACAGCCTCAAGGTACGGCTGAATATGAATATGCAAAATACAAAGGATTAGTGATAGACAACCAGACCGCAGAATAAGTAAAATATAGTTTGTCTATCTAGGTGAAATATTAAGAGTGGTGCGAAGTAAATGGACCGAAAATAATAGATGGGCTTCTGCGCATTCGACAGGCACTCTGAAATGTTGACCTGTAACTTACTGCTATCACTATAACGCGGAAACTGTTGAACCATTACATTTCGGCACATTTAACATATGGGAAGAAAACTGGACAATCGGGACGAAAAACACTCGCAACTGAAAGGCAAATAAGAACGGTAACCCTAAGAGATATGAGAGCAGCACAGCAGATGAGATAACAAACTAAGAAAGCCAATATCTCCGTGGACATTACAAGAAAAAATTGCAAACGATACTGCCCTATGCGATTTCTGATCGCAGCTGTTCTGGTGTTCTAATTCTGTGACAAATTGGGGCAAAGACTTCTGCTTCGGCGGGGCGCACCACTGAATTCTGGAGTCGGCGGCGTTAAGCGTCTGCTTGGGAAGCTCGTTTAGTAGCGGTGGCAGACAATGCACGTCGCTCATTTTCAGAAGTAACTGGCGGAGGCTATATTTTGCATTGGGTACATGGTTTACGTGAAGAAGAGAACGCTGTCAGTAGTGTAACTGGCGGGGGCGATTTCGTGCAGCCCATTTGACATCAGCCGCCGCAGACAAAGTCCCCGAAAAAGATTAAGTATCACCAACTGCGTCTCTTCATCCCTGCCTCCTTTCCCAGCAGCTGCAGCAAAACCTCTATAGTCCAGCGGGAAATACCTTTCCCGCTGTAGTGAAACCGTCTTCTGTCTGCTGTCGTATACCTCATTTTGGCACTACACATTCGCACGCCGATGTGTGCAGGGCTACCGTATACAAACAAGCTCAAGCATGGTCCATCACACACTGTGCACTGGTAAACAACTGAGAAATGGACGAAAATATGGTGTTTCCACCGTCATCTAAAAGGTTATAGTGCGTCACGCCTGAAAACAGCGATTTCTTAGAGCCACCAAGTTTCCATACAGTGGCGCTGCCATCGGGAGCGGGCACCTTTTTGTAATCAGTGATGAGGCACCGTATACGTTTTACACTGGCGGGCATTGCCGCAAACATTGAGATTTTTTCTTTTCATTCCTTATACTGCAAATCTTTCTCACGGCAACCCTTATAGCCACAGCGTCCTCCAGCCTACGAATTGCACGAGCCGTTGTTTCTCCACAAGAGCCACATTTCGCAAGCTTCATACCTGTACTAATTCATATGCAGTCTACAAAGCGCAAGTGAGAGGTGGTTCTTTTTGACATATACGAATGACGCCAATTATTTACTTAATTTTCCAGAGAGTGTGGTGTGATTGTAGGGATCGAGACCCCGGAAGGCCAGCGCGTTGGTGCGTTCCACAACAGCCTATTGTCTCACTCCCTGTCGTCCCCCCACCCCCTCCTCGTTTAGGCGATCGTTTTACAGCGAAAGCTCTTACGAGATCACAACTCGGGTCACGCGCAGTTGTCCGCTTCCGCACCAAAGACAACCTAGTACCAAAGACACAGTGGAGCTCGAACCCGGGTCCGCTGGGTGGGAGCCCAGTATTCTTCCACTGAGCTGCGCTGGTGCTTGTTACTTGTTGGCAAACTTGCCTTAGGCCGGCTTGATGTCGGGAAAGGAATCGCGTTAGTACGATTTATAAAGCGTTTTAGAACAGCGAAAGGACGACCAGTCTTCGCCCAATGCGAATAGCGTAACGAGTGTGTCGTCCAATGCTCCAACCCATTCCGAAAGCTTGTTCTTGTTCCCCCATTAACTGTGGTACATACCCATTTCAACCATAATTCCTTGTCGTCGTCAGCCACTGCGTGAACAATTGGTACAAAATTCCTTGCAAGTATTTAGCGGATACCACGCTTCCCAGAAGAATGACGAAAAATAGCAGAGCGAATGCCGGCCTACTACCCAAAAGTTTATTATCAATGTTCTTGTCGGCATCATGCAAGAGTTCTTGTAGAACTTACTCAATGAGTGTTTAGAAAAGGCTCTGAAAGGCCGCTCTTCAATAGATTTTACTGTGACCGTGCTGCACCTTCCACGCAGGCCTGGTGTTTTTTCATGCTCCGCGTGCGCTCTCTTTCGTCCTCGTTCACTCTGTTGGTTAATCTGACGGCCCACAATGTAGGGATTGGGGCCGGGGAGCTGCGCTGTGAAATTAAATTACTCATTGATGCTTAATGAACTACTGCCATTGAATAAGATTATGTCTTCTTTCTCTTTCAGAAATATGGAGGCCGTTTGCTCAGAATACCTGGTGCCTAGCCAAAGAATGCTATTCAGGTAAGTGTAAGGGCAGCACATTTTTTTATTGTTACTTGCAGGCGACAGCGGTGCTTAAGGCGTGGCTCCCGCCGTTTTTACGCTGTGTCCCGATAAGAACGAACACGAAGCTCCGGTCATGATTCCCGAAGTTCTGACGGAATTCGCCGTGAATTCCAATTCTAGATTAAATGGAGTGGCCGATGAACTCTGTGCCGTAGCGGCGGGGGGCAACCGAAAGAAATCTGTCAATGAAACACGGGTCCTCCCATCAGTAGTGGTATAGGCGGCACTATATAGTGCACATCCGTTTCCGGAAACGCCCAATATTCTTCGTGTTTCACGTTGTTCGCGCGCCTTCACGGGTGTTCGCACAGAGAACGGGTGTCGGGTGTGTTCAGGCAGCATGTTGGGTCAGTAACGTGGTACGCCACGCTCTGCGCAGCGGGGCACTCGTGACTTCCGGTCAAATGCGCCGCCTTTCGATGCTCCTTCTTGGAGTAGATTTGGTGGCGGAGCTGCTAATCTACCAGTGATACATACAGGAATCATCCCCAATCAGCCAATGTAACACGCTTGTTCCGCATAGAGCCAGAAAGCAATACCATTGAAAGTGCTCTGAATCTGCCGAAGGAATTCACCATTACTCTAGGCGCAAGTTTTAGATTCTCGGCAATGATTTCAAAGTTAGTCTTGTGGAACAAATTTTGCTTCTTGAAAAAATTCAAATTTTGGCCACAAGAAAAGGTTTTCTCCCAACTTGCGAATTTCTGAAGACGGAGTGCATATAACGAAAAATGAGCGCATTTATTAGCCTGAGTATTTATTTCCTTCAAAGAGCAACTGTACTGAAATCTGGTTAATATAGTGTATTTCGCTGCGCACCACAAAGGTTTTAAGAAAGAATGTCACAAATATGGTAAGCTGCACAACATACCTGCATTTAAAGGAATCATTGCTGAAGAGAAGTTGAAGTGAAAAAAATAGGGCCATGCCCATATTGGCATCGGTACTTGATGTTTTTTTGCCAAACAATTTTCGTGGCTTATTCGTGCACAACTATAATTTCAAATGGTGCTTAAACGTGTGTGGTTTACCAAAAACACCAAAGCATGCAAATAGTTCTTTAAAAACATCATTCGTAAATATTTTTAAACTCACTTGGCCTAAATAATAATAATATTTGATGTCCCATAATCCCGATATGATTACGAGAGAGGCCATAGTGAAGGGCTCCGCAGATTTCGATCATTTGGTGTTCTTTTGCGTGACATCGCCCCATACAGGGGCTTCTACTTTTTCGCCTCCACCGAAATGGAACCATTGCGGCCACGATCGATCGAGCCACTGTTCCACCAAAGTGGACATCGTTCTGCCTGTAGTCAAGAACGTTATCTACAATTCTGCATGAGAAAATGTTGGATTATTTTAGCTGCAAGCAAGTGAAAGTGATTTATCTGTGACCAACTCAGCGAGCAGTAAGCTCACCATTAGTTCCGCATGTGCTGTAAGTCGAACTCAAGGTGTCTAAAATAGCTGTGCGCGACATAGTAGGAGACATATACCGTTAAAGAAACAAGACAAGTGCAAGATGCGGCAAGCTTTGGCGTGCGCTCGGCTGCTTGATTCGCGGCGGAAAGCGCTCGTATTATATCAAAGGCGCTTTGTTGGACGCGAGCTCCGCCTGCGCGCGATAACGACACTTGTAGGACGAATATAATGCACAAGTGTGAAACGTGAAAGCTATTAATTGCCAACAAGGTCCGTATCATGCAACGAGGACTGTGTCTCCAGAGTTTGCAGTCAGCGCAATCACTTCTGCGCACATGTGTTGCTAACTAGATCAGTGCTATCAGCAGCAGATGACACATAAATCGAGCCCGTGACATCTAAAAAAAAAGGGGCTGTTATGCCTGCTCGTGCACGTGGTCGACCAACTAAAACTGCTCTTCTGCTTCTCGTGCCTGAACACTGCTTTCACACCGGTGTTGCCTTAAAGGAAGTGTGTCCATTGCATTGTGAAGGTATACAGTTGATGAAATGCTGCATTCTTGCGCGTCTGCAGACTTGATATTGAACAAAAATTGCGATTTTATCGTGACATTTTGTACTTTTGGGTATACGACAGTGTAGGAAAAAAATATATGCGTGCTCAATGTGGTCACTGCGAAATTAGCGGTGTACAGCTATCGTTAATTATTAGCTCTTCCTTTGCCCCGTCGTGGTGGTCTAGTGGCTAAAGTACTCGACTGCTGACCCGTAGGTTGAGGG
This sequence comes from Rhipicephalus microplus, assembly GCF_013339725.1. Classification (NCBI taxonomy): domain Eukaryota; kingdom Metazoa; phylum Arthropoda; class Arachnida; order Ixodida; family Ixodidae; genus Rhipicephalus; species Rhipicephalus microplus. Next base: position 12,307,089 of record NC_051172.1, on the reverse strand, counting down.
ATCGAATCCCGGCTGCAGCGGCTGCAATTCCGATGGAGGTGGAAATGTTGTAGACCCGTGTGCTCGTATTTGGGTGCACGTTAAAGAACCCCAGGTAGTCTAAATGTCCGAAGACCTCCACTACGCCGTCTCTCATAGTCATATGTGCTTTTGGGACGTTAAATCCCACATATCAATCAACAGCTCTTACTCTTTGCCGTAATACATCCCATGCCGGATCCGCCATCTGAGCGTCATTTTTCGTGCAAGCGAAGCTCGGCCACGCAGTTCAAGCGTCACTCAAGCGGCTGATCACAAGACAAAGCTTGGCTGTGCATTTGTTTTCTTTTTCTTGAACAGCTTCCTCATAACTGGTCCTCATGTATTACTATATTAAACAAATTCCTTCGATTTCTATCCAATCAAATAATGCGCTGGCGGGGCTGAGTTGGTCATATTTCACGCGTTATAACTTGTTAGCAACTTAAATATTGCCGATTTCGTTTTTACGCCAGCTTGTAGAAAACATTCCTGAACTCAATCAGAGAAATTTCTAATAAAAATAAAAGTGTCCTTTTTGACACAACTATTTTGAGACTTCGGTGACTTTGGTAAACCACACATGTTTCATCAGAGCTTCATAGTGTATAATAACGCTGGGCAAGAAAACCACGAACATATTTTGAAAGGAACTACAAATACGAAATTCACTACAGACCAAGTTTTAATTTTACTATCCTAAAATTAACATGGAGCAATGAATTCCGGAAATAGTGGTGTTTTGTGCCGTTTACTATATTACTACTAAAGCCCCGCCGTGGTGGTCTAGTGGCTAAGGTACTCGGCTGCTGACCCGCAGGTGGCGGGATTGAATCCCGGCTGCATTTCCGATGGAGGCGGAAATGTTGTAGGCCCGTGTGTTCAGATTTGGGTTCACGTTAAAGAACCCCAGGTGGTTGAAATTTCCGGAGGCCTCCACCACGGCGTCTCTTATAATCACAGGGTGGTTTTGGGACGTTAAACCCCACATATCAAACTATCAATCAATCAATTATGTTACTACTGCATTATAAAACAGTCACGATTTGCACCTAACTTGTTTTTTGATGGGAATAACTATATCAACAATAAGAGCACAATTTTTTTGTTAGATGCGATCAGAACTAAGGTATTGCAAAATTGGTGAAAAAAAGCTATTTGAGGCCTAATTTTCTATTTTTAGGTAAACAAAAGTTTTTATTTTGGCAAAAGTAACTTGGAAGTTATTGTTTTAGATGAATACTGCTCTTAGAGCGAAATAAATAAAAATTGAGGTGGCTGACCGGAACCTCATTTTAGTTCTTATCTGGACGCATCCTTTCGCTTTTTGCGTCTTCAGCTCCCGTATATAGACATTGATAACAGCAAAGGCATTTATTGTTTTCACATGCACCTGGATACTGCGAATGTTGGCCAGCATAGACCGCTTGGGCAAAGAAATGCATCGTCCACGATTTATTAATAATAAATGTAATGACATGCGATTAGTTACACAATATTCAATACTACTACTACTACTACTACTACTACTAATAATAATAATAATAATAGTAATAATAATAATATTAATAATAATACATTATGGTACATATTCATCACAAATACGAAGAAACGGGCCTGTCTAAGTCTCAGAGGACATGTGTGACTAGGTCCGGCAGAGCCGGTTACAGCGATGTGGTAAAAGGTCACAAAAACAATTTTTTTTCTTTTTGCAAACGACTAGATTAAACGAATAATGCCATTGCTTTTGTACAGGCAAAAGGAGAACAGAGGCGGGATAAAGAGCCCATATGACAAAGAAGTAGACCATAGCCAGTGGATATTAAAGTTCAGAAAGTAATTTCTTTAACTGCTGTTTTCAACTAGCTGAAAAAATTCTTCAGGTAGTTACTTGTAAATTTTGGGAATATATACTCTTCTACGCGCTTCTCCATATCTGGTAGAAAATCGCACTACAGTAAACCGTTTTTTTTTTCTCAGCGGCCGACGCGCAAAATATGGCACAGTAAAGTCATCATACCAGTTGTATCTGACAACTGTTTTTTTTTTTTGTAAACAAATCTTGGAACACACAAAAACCTGAATCATGAAAAACAGCATTGACATCTGCCTTATTACCGTAAGCAACACTTTTTAGAATGTTTCGAAGCGAACTGTCTATTGGTGTTTTCCAGCGCTCTGAGCAAAATGCCAAAACTATTATACCGTATCTCACAGCACTAAATGCTAGAGAATAAACTATCATTTTCGTCACTGGCAGAGGCACCAAGCTCTTTATGTTGAAAAGGAGACATGCCCCACTTCTCAGTTTAAAACATATAAATGCCATATGATGTTGCCACTGTGAAAAAGTACGCCTAAATATTTGTATGTCTCAACATTTTTTTACAGCAGTTAATCTGCATGGATTGCAATGCTTCGTGGGAAAAAAATTTGGCATTATAGGTAATTATAGCATGTAGGTAATATTTGGCATGTAGGTATAGAGCACATGATAAAAGGCCCCTGAAGCCCTAACGGAATGCCTTTAATAATATAATAATAATAATAATAATAATAATAATATAATAATAATAATAATAATAATAATAATAATAATAATAATAATAATAATAATAATAATAATAATAATAATAATAATAATAATAATAATAATAATAATAATAATATCATCTGGCTTTCCCAGTATTACGATATAATTATGAAAGGCGGAAAGACGTTATAGTTGAGGGCCCCGGAAGTTTTGACTCCCTGGGGTTCTTGAACGTGCACATGATTCTTCGTACACGGGCCTCAAACATTTTCGATTCCATCAAAAATGCGTTCACTGTGGTCGGGATTTGATGGCGTTATCTGCACGTCACCAGTTGAGCCCCAGAAGTCTCAATAATTGAGGTATTATTGTTGTAAGTTCGTCACTCCATGGGCGCACTAGCATTATTCAGGACAATACTTGTGAAGGCTATAGTGGATGTATTACATGAAAAGAAAAGAAGGGCAACTGCAATGACTGGCTGCTTTTTTTAGCGACAGACGCTTACCGCTTGAGGCCTGTTCTGGAAAGTAAATTTTGGGACATTCTTTTTCGGTATGTCTAGGTTCTTCTTCTTCAAACGGTTTATATGGATACCCGCCATACTTGTTACCTGATGTGAGGACTATTGCCGTGCCGGTAAAAATAACGATCGGAAAGCACAAGCGGTTTCGACAAGAAGTATTACGTTTTTTTTTTGTTTAGCATGAAGGCAATTACAGTAATTGTTGTTTAGAAGGCACATTAAATAAAACACTATTCCAACAGCATTTCGAAAATTTTTTTTTTGCTCAGTTCTGAGTTCCAGCCACGACAGCGTCGTGAAAGCAACCGTTAGTCTACTTTTGCCGAACGAACAATAAAACATTGGATTGGGCAAGTTTTATAGCTCGCTGACGAGTACCGCGGAGAAGGAAGCGAGTGAAGGCACATGAACGAGCGTGCCGCATCGTTTTTCACAGAACTGCAGTTAGAGATGGGGGACCTGAACGCGGAATCTTCACAACAGCACTTTACTGCCGGTGAATACTGGTGCACTTCTCTGAACATGAGCGGCTAGCAGGAATTTCTCAAAAATTGTGTCGAGTCAACCGTGCTGTTCGCCTAGAACACTTTTTTCTCTTCTTCTTTATTTTGCGTAGGATCATCTGGTGAGTCCGCTATGAGATATAGAGCACTCACTCAGGGCCAGCAGCCGGTGTAAGGATGCATGCAGGTAACAACAACAACAACAACAACAACAACAACAACAACAACAACAACAACAACAACAACAACAACAACAACAACAACAACAACAAAAATCCACAGCAAGGAAGCTTTCAGTGCGACAACAGCCTTCTCACAGTGTCTTCCCTTAGTAAAGAAAAATTTGATTGTTTGGGCCAGAAATCATCTTGAATATGTGATGGCGTCACAGGACCTCGCGTCAGTTCGGGCAGGTGAAAGGAGCGCCATCTTTCAAGGCGTGAAAAATAAAATGGTTATGCTCTGACGCACAGAAAAACTCTGGGGTGCATAAAAAAACATCCTTGTTCGTATAGCAAAATAAGCCTACTTGCGCGCGTTTTTCGTTATTCGAATTGGTTAACACGCAGCCACGCTACCGGTCCTTTTTTGCACCACTTTCAAAGCCACAATAAAAGTGAAATGTCTTGTTTGTGCAGAACGATCATGCTCATTTCCGCCAATGTGGCAACACTTTTGTCATTTCCACCACAATCTAAACAGTTTTTTTTTTTCTGAGTGGTAGGCAAAATTTAGTGTTTTCGCGCTGTTCCCCATGTACAAACAATCGATTTATATCACGGCTCGTGTGATTCATCAAAGTTCAAGTTTTACCTTCTATTACCATGAAAATTATTGGCATTCATGCGTCCCGAAACCGCGATATGACTGTGGATGACGTCCTAATGAAAGGTTCCGGACAATTTTGGTCAGAGAAGGCTCGTTAACGCGAACATTCACGTGGACCTCGGACATATTGCCTCCATCTAAAGATAGCCGCCATGACCATGTTTGATCCTATGACCTTCCACTCAATAGTATAGCGTCATAATCACTAGACCACAGCGGCGGGTAACTTTGTCGGTGATGGAACAGAATAGCGAAATAGACCGTGAAAGATCAATTCCGTTTTGCTGGCAATGAGAGAGAAGCCTGTCTGTATGTCCCAACACTTACCACATAGATATTTCATTCGAAAGATGCTGCAATTCACAATGCCATATAAAGTAGTTGTAATAATTAATGGGTTTCAACGTCTCAAAACCACGCTCATATGAACACGAAGACGGCGTAGTGAAGTGCTCTGGAAATTTAGACCACCTGGAGTTCATTAACCTGTATCAAAATCGAAGTACACGGGCCTCAAGCATTTTCGCCTTCATGAAAACTACCTCATAAAGTGGGCTAATGGTAACTTTGTGTAGTCTTTCTGTGGAAGCCGCGTCTGATGTAAAGGTTTCTTTATTTCTTTCTACAAAATGCTTTAACAGAAGCGTGTAGGTTTTATAATAGGAGTGGATTTGTTACTGAGTGACAACCTTTGCGCTACCGTGGTCAGTGGGCCCCAAGAGACATAGTAGTAATAAGCTTACTAATCATATCGCCAGAAGATGGTTCGTGAGCGAAAAATTGAGCAAAAATAAATTATAAGATGTGCACCTTGGAGTTCCTGCACCAGCCATTCACGACGTCATAGATTTGACGGCAACATTTCAGGCCTATGCAACATTTTATCAATAAAAATTGTGTACATTGTGTTTAAGGGTCCGAAAGTGGCAGCATAAAGATTTCTTTAACCAGATTGGTCAAAATACTCATTGGAATAGAGCGAAGGCAATCGAAAAAAAAGAAGAGCAAGGCTTCATCCGGAGTCCCTTCAGATTCAGACAAATGATGATACGCAACCGAGGCAACCTGGCCCCAATATCCACTCGACACACCACCAAACCCATGTGACCCCTAGAAATTTTTCATTCTTTGCAAACGAGGCTCCCGCAGTAGGGCCGAAACGTCCCTTTTGTGTTTACACAAGGGTCACGCGCGCCCACCGCGCAAGCCACCGGTGTCCGTAACCACTATCGCACGAAGTAAGAAAAAAAAAAACGAAGGAAATAAATACAAAGGACACGATGGGAACGAACATGGGTCCCTCTGCGTGCCAGCCCAGTGTTCTATCACTGAGCCACGCCTTTTTTTTTTAGGCCCCGCCGTGGTGGTCTAGTGGCTAAGGTACTAGGCTGTTGACCCGCAGGGCGCGGGTTCGAATTCCGGCTGCGGCGGCTGCATTTCCGATGGAGGCGGAAATGTTGTAGGCCCGTGTACTCAGATTTGGGTGCACGTTAAAGAACCCCAGGTGGTCGAAATTTCCGCAGCCCTCCACTACGGCGTCTCTTATAATCATATGGTGGTTTTGGGACGTTAAACCCCACATATCAATCGCCTTTTTTTAGGGGCGAAGCTCCTAAAGCCTCGTGGGTCTGCACATGATTGTCTCGCTCGGTACGTGTCCGCATAGTTCAACAACTCACTCAGCAGGTGCGGACGGACGCACGGACACACACACAAACAGACAAACAGACAGACAGACGGACGGACGGACAGTTGGATGGACGGATTGACAGACAGACAGACAGACAGACAGACAGACAGACAGACAGACAGACAGACAGACAGACAGACGGACGGACGGACGGACGGATGAACAGAGAGACGAACGGACGGAAGGGCGGACAAACAGAGAGACAGACAGACGAACGGACGGAATGGCGGACGAACAGAGAGACAGACAGACAAACGGACGGAAGGGTGAACGAACAGAGAGACAGACAGACAGACGGATGGACGGATGGACAGACAGACAGACAGACAGACAGACGGACGGACGGACGGACGGACGGACGGACGGACGGACGGATGGAAGGGCGGACGAACAGAGAGGCGAACGGACGGAAGGGCGGACGAACAGAGACAGAGAGACGAACGGACGGCAGGGCGGACGAACAGAAAGACAGACAGACAGACAGACAGACAAACAGATGGAAGGGCGGACGAACAGAGAGAGACAGACAACAGACGGACGAACGGATGGATGGAGGATTCACGGTTTACCGAAAAACAATCCGAAGCGTCGCCCTACTCTTCATCATTCACTCCGTGGATATGCTGTCATTTTTTTTTCTCTTGCAGGATGTTTTATAAAAATGTGTCTTACGTATATACATAGCGTACAAAATGCTTAAGGTCGCTTCGACAAATGTGCAGTGGACATTACAAGAGAAATTCCATACAACACTACGTATAAAAATATATTTGAGCAGCACACTTCATGAACTCTGTATACCAGTCCGGCTGAAAGAGCAGTTCTTCATGAAAGTCTCTTAGCTGTACAGTCATTCCTACAAAGTGGGATCGGGAAGACACAATTGGTTCCGCATGCCTGTTTAAAATGCGAGTTTTCCATAAAATATGCAAGCCTGTTAAGAGCATGTCAACTGGCATATCATTGCATTTTGGTGGTACAAGATAACGGATGCTATGATAATTTAAGTCTAGTTGTTTTTTTTTAAATCCTTCTGCCGGACGTCCCAAAAGAAGATGACATCCTTAGAACTATTAAAGCAATGTTCTATTGTTTCTGGAACTTCATGGAGGCGGCAATCGATTGAGAATGCAAAGATACCTTTGGTGTTTAACCAGACATTTGCAGGTACTGTTTCTGCATGGAATTTGTAGAAAACTGTCTTGGTTATTTGTGAAATAGGCATTTTTATCACACGTAACAAAACTTCATGACCAGACAACGAAATATATAGCGAGCCATACAATGAAGTCGAAAATACCATATAAAATACAGCACACTATATATCTTTCCTTGATTTAAAGGATAGATATTCATGGAGAATTTGGCTGCCAGAAAACTCACTGATTCCTATACTTCACACATGAACCCTTGCAAATATCGAGGCGATGAAAATTAGTAGATACCGTGAAACTTGGTGAAACATCCACGAAATTGACTTGCAAGAATGTTCGAAGCACTGGATGAGCACAGTCACCAAAATAGAAAATACGTGACGCCAATTGTCTAATAGCAAGGTGTACCAACCCAAGACCACCTGGGCAATGTCGTCTAAAGAATTGTCTCGTCTCATCTGTTCCTAAGTTGCTGACCAAATAAAGGTAGCAAATATGCGGCGAGAGTTCTGGTGAACCCGCTAACAACAAATTATTTGCAGTATGTAGAATATTTTCGTTCCCTGAAACAGGTTGCATGGTTTAGCTTTGCCAAACACAGAGAGATTATGTGAAATAAACATCTGGGCATAGCGCTTTAGGGAGGGTACACGTTATTTCTAAGAATGCTGTGCTGGTGCTTGAAATTTCATTGCAACCTAACCCTATAGACAGGCTTGATGTTGAGAGAGGATTCACGTCAATTTTGAGTAATAAAGCGTTTTAGAACAGACAAGAACCATCCAGGCGTCACACAATGCGAATTGCGTAACAAGTATATCACCGAATGCTCCACCACATTACTAAGGCTTCAGCCATAATTCGGCATCGTCGCCAGCCGCAGCATGCGAAAATTGCACAAAATTAATTGCAAGTGTGTAGCAAGAACCAAGCTTCTCCAATCAATAAAGAAGGGTATAACATAGTGAATGCCTCCCTCATACACAAAAATTATGATTATGGTGTAGTGGGTACCCTGCAAGTGTGCTTAAGTTACCCACTTTTTAAAAAAATAGGCTATCAGAAGCTGCTGTTTCAGCTTTTGCTTTGACTGTGCTGCGCGTTACGCGTAAGCTTGACTTTTTCTTTTTTGCTTGAACAATTGATCGCTGCTTTTTATTTTGCTGACCATACGGGTTTCCGCGGAACCCAAGATTTCATAAATACTTGATTAACCGCTGCCAGATTCAAGAAACAAACGATGAAGCCGAGGAAGATATAGGGAGTATTATTCATAGTTTTCAACTCCATAGCGCAGTATATTTATTACATGCAGGGCATAACTTGCCACCGGTGGCCCCGCCGCAGTGGTCTAGTGGCTAAGCTATATACTCGGCTGCTGACCCGCAGGTACCGGGATCAAATCCCGGCTGTGGCGGCTGCATTTCCGATGGAGGTGGAAATGCTGTAGGGCCGTGTGCTAAGATTTGGGTGCACGTTAAAGAGCACCTGCAGGGTGGTCGAAATTTCCGGGACCCTCTACTATACGGCATCTCTCATAATGGTTTTGAGACGTAAAACCCCACATATCAATCTATCAATCATTCAATCAATCGATCAATCAATCAATCAATCAATTGCCACCGATGGAGAGCGAATCTGCTACCTTAGAATCACGATGCTCGACCAGACGCTCACTGCATTACACACGCGCCCAACAAAGGGAATGACCACCGCTGCATTTCAATTGGTAGACTAGAATCGGACGCATTATCCATAGCTTGAAGGTCCATGACCTAGTTGTTTTTTACTTATTTTTATTGTTTTTTTCCATTGATGCAATATTTACTAATGCTCCCTTGCCTTCATTGGCTTAAATGTCCAGCCTAAGTTTCGGGGCGAAACTCGAAAATGAAACGATAATCTTCATTGCTTCTTCGCACCTATGATGGCGTAATAAAAGACAACACAGTTCTAAAGTTTTAACTTGTCAAAAATTATTCAATGCTCCTTTTTACTTGATGTAACTAAAATAACATATGTTTTCTGTAAAAACCGCATTGTTCAAAATTTTGGGGTCAGCAAGAAAAGCAAAACTGAAGTCATGTGTTGGCGTAAGCAATATAATGGAAAACAGTAATTGTGCCGCATTGTTTCCATCTGTGTATACAATGCTGGTGAAAAGATAGATCCCGTGTACTTCGCTATGTCAGTGAACGTTAAAGAACACCAGGTGGTCGAAATTTCCGAAGCCCTATAGTATAGTTTGGAAGCCGTATACAGCCTCCGTTATATAACCATATCGAGATTTTGGCTCGTAAAACTCCAGATAATATTATTGCCTGTGTGACACCTGCTCACGTTGACTGTCCTTGCAGTGCTGGCTTCTCTACTCTCTCAATCAACGCAACTGTAATAAATATAATTCTGCGCACAAAGGCCACGACATATTTTGAGCGCCTTGTTTTACCACTGGGCTACCAGAGGCGTAATTGACCCCTACGTGTAAGTGTCAATAGACGCCCGTATGGGCTGGAACACCAGGACTGACGCGAAATTTCTTTCTCTTGCGGATAAATGCTAGCGCCATAACTTCTTCCAAAAAGCCGTTGCGCTAAAACTATTGCTAATAAGACATGAGCTTATTAGGATACTCCGGTTATTTCGATTGATTGTGGTCTATAGTGGCTCGTTTAGAGCAGAAGTGCGTAACATTCGCAAATGCATGATATGGAGTGTATTCTAAAAGAACTTGTTGTTGGGCTAGTTGGTAGAGCATTTAGAAAAGTGATCGTGTCAAGTTTTCGCGCTCGAATCAACTTTTCGATATAGAGTGTGCTTGTGCAGTGTGAGCGTTTGTGCGCAGTGTGGGCCTGGGCCGCGCGCACTTCGAGAAACAGCCGCCATCGAACCTGCGGAAAAGCAACTTCTTCCACTTCGTGGTCGCGCTCTACGACAAGGCCGGTCAGCCCGTGGAGGTCGAGCGCACAGCTTTCGTCGGATTTGTCGAGAAGGGACAGGTGCGTCTTGTGTGCCCGTGCATGCAGGGGTACGTTCGTGCACGTAACTTGTTTGTCTCAACCTATGGCCAAAAGAGAGCAATATCCGAGTATATACGTCTTCATTTAACCTGAGTGTGCTGAGTATATGGCCAATTTGGTGAGGGCATTACCTTGGTTCGACGGCTCATTGGACGCACCGCGATCGAGAATAAACGCCAAAGTATTACTTCAATTTTCTCTAAATGAATGCAACCGAAAACTAATTGTGCACGAGCCAATAGTTTTATTCTTTTTACGTTGAAATGGAATGTGACCCACTGCAGAGTATTATTATTTGATTAGGTGCTAATTGCAGTTCATTCCTCAAACTCGCATAAACCAACACATTACTTCATTTTCTTTCTTGGAATGTAGTATTGAGTGTCTTGCAATTTTAGTACGTGAATTGGGCACATTCGTAGACAGCGCATCATAATTCATCCTTGAAAGGAATAGCAGCAGTGATGCATATATGCCTACTAGCGATTGGGGAGCAGACAATACTTACACTAAAAAGAGCGAAAAAAAAAACAGACGGTAATTCTACACGCAACTTTTCGCAGAAATATAAACGATAAGCACGTTATGTGAGCGAGATAAAAAAAAACCTGGTTTCTATGAGTGGTGTTTTTTTTTCCTCATTTTATGCCTCCCCCCCCCCTTTCCCGAAAAACTGGCCAGCGGCATGTACAAATGTAGACAATTTTCTCGAGGGCGCCGCCGAGTTGTTTAGCTGTATCTAAGCTGGCAATCCACTGGCTTGCGCAAATGAGCTGTAAGAGCCATTTTGTGCACACCGTCACGCGCACTTCGAGCCGTTTGCAGAAAGGAGCGAAACACTCATCCCGCGAGAACGGTCTACATAAAACTATCTGTATGTGAAAACACTGCTCCATACTGTGCACAGAAACTTTGACACGAAGTTTGGCTGTCTTTGTGAATAATATTTCTTATGTAAAACTAACTAATAGTGGCAAATCGGCATTACTCACGAGGGTAATTAGCGCTAATTTGAGGCGTGCATGGATGGCGATATTTACCGCATGTGCGCTGTTGAAAAGTAATCGTGCTGCGCCCTGAAGCAGGTCACAAGCTGCACTAAGAGGCAAATATTCTTTCAAGATGAAGAGGTTTATAGAAAATACATCATGCCGACACCATATCTAATCGTCCCAGTAATGCGCGCAACACTATTGCTCACAGATTGCACATTATTGCTCAGCAAACAACTGAAAAAAGTTTTTATTCTGCCACGTGTCAAAAAAGTTCACCGATGATCGTTGTACTCCGTAACACTAAATTTGAGCAAAGCTGTCTATATAGGTGTTTTCATATTGCATATAGGAGGCAAAACTCGCGATTGAAATCGGTGGCGCAAACGAGAGAGTCATCTTGGCGGTGCGACATGGGAAAGCTATATACTTGCGTGAGCATCTAAGGCAAGAGAACTACTGGTCTCGTTCATTTATTAGCCTGGAATCTCGCTGATATCTTGTGGTAGATGACACTCTGACGAGTACATAGCGTGACCTGTGTGGACATACGGCCCACTTCTTGATGGGCGAGAGCAGAAGTCTGCTTCCAGTCATGGCACCGGCATCGGATGGCGCCATCTCTGAGCGTGAGACGAGTTTGGCCTAGTTGGTGGTTTGACATCTTGACCACACAAAAGAGACGAGATCAAAGGCTGGTTCGACGTCACGGCTGTCAAACTTGAAAGCACGGTGGATGTTATTTCTTCGACCTCCTTCAAGAGTTGCACAGCAAAACGTACGAAAAGTGCATCGTCCTAAAAGAAGAAAGTTTGTGAGACGTGTAAAATCTGTACCTGTGTAGTGAATACATTTTATTGGGTACTTAAACATCTGACTCTAGTCTTGATAATGTTCTTGATAAGGCGCAGAAAGCTGTTATGAGATCGCAGCTCGGGTCTTGCGCTGCGCCGTCGTTGTCCCAAGTCCCACGCCAGTGCTTGGGACTTGCTGGCGAATTAGACTAAGGCAGGCTTGATGTCGAGAAAACAATCGCGTTGATACGACCTATAGAGCGTTTTAAAACAGCGAAAGAACATCCAGTCGTCGCACGATGCGAATAGCGTACCGAGTGGGTCGTCCAATGCTCCAACCCTTTACAAAAGGTTGTAACTGTGGCGCATACCCACTTCAGCGATCATTCTTCACCGTCGTCAGCCACTGCATGAACAATTGGCGCAAAATTCCTTGCATGTGTTTAGTGGATACCACGCTTCTCAAAAAAATGACGAAAAATAGCATAGTGAATGCCAATCTACTACCCAAATATTTTTGTTATTAAGGCCGTATGGGTATCAAGCAAGTATGCTTGCAGCAGTTACCCAATCGATGTTTATGAAAGGCTCACAGCTTTCACTGTGACAGTGCTGCGCAGGCCTGGCGTTTTTTTCCTCTCCAAAAATACCAAAAAACGCGTAGGCAAAGAAATAGACGAAACTAGAAACAAAATTTTTACTTCAAATTGTTTAAGAGAAGCACCGAAAAAAAAACAAATTATTTTCAAGAGTAAAAATTGGTGTTAACAGTAATGGAGGTGACGGTGGTGAAAATCGTAAAATTTTGTCTTGCAGGTACAAAGAAAGAAAACAAAAGAAACGTTGCATTTCATACAGTGAACTGTGTACATTCCTTTGCCACCTTTGTTTCTGTTTCTAATGGTATTTTTTAATTGTACCAAATTCATAATTTCACCTGATCTTTACTACTTATCTACTTTCGGACCTTTCTTCCCTAGTATACTTCACTCAAGTTGAATGTGAGTCGAGAAATCGACGTATTTGCACAGCGCGAAATGAACGAGTACAGAAGAGGTAACAAAACACAGGCGCTCACTAGTAGTGAATGGTATTAGCGAGAACGCATCAAATGTACGCGCAATAGATCAACATAGCAGCAGCACACATAACCCTCAATCACACTACCTATTGCATCACAGCCAGATAAGCAATTTCCTTTTTGGGGGGCAACAGATGGCAGCACCTGTGTTGGGTTGCAAGAATGTCGATGCTGAATCACCAGCTTCAACAAGTTACCGTTCTATCTGTCGAAGAATATTTTGCAAAATATTCGTGAGCAAATTGAAGGCCCTTGGGTTGGAAACGTCAGTATTTTAAATTTCTATCTTGTCTATAAGCCTTGGTGATTGCGTCAAACCAGATGCAGCAAATTTTCACATTATACAACTAGTGTAGTGGTGGGATTATGTGTCCGACCTACTTGTTTTTTTTTTCTTTTCCCGTGGAAGGCTTCTTTGTGTACGCAATATTCTTCCCTCGACAGATCACGTGGTGATCCTATACGCGTGTTCCTCTTGATCAGAATGTGACCGTACATCTCTTCTAGCATCACCATGATTTTGTCATTGCTTATTACCAGGCTGAAGGACAGACAAATACTTGTGCAACGTGGAGGACGCTTAGAGGTTTTATTTGTCTTTGTAATCTTTGCACTTACCGGGCTAAAGGCAGGCAGCCTGACAAAGGCCCCGGTCTCACCGCATTTCGTGGAAGTGCATAAGATTCGACAAGAGCTCAGCAGAAAAAAAAAGCATTCGTTCAGAGAAATGGACATGAAAAAATTTGCTAGTGTACGTATTAAGTTCACACACAAATAAAATAGAATTTACACAACGATTTTGTAGAATTCGACGCTACTCTCGCAGATATACACAACCAAATAAAATTGACAAAAAAATTTCTAAAACATAGAAGCACTAAACGCACGTGGATGCAGCAAAATTACAATACATTAGCATAGCCGAAAACAAAATAATGAATGATTTTCAGATTGATCGAGGCACACAACTCCTCTAATCAGTTTTTATGATGTGTGCCGGGGGTTAGTGATAAGTTGTTTGTTAATAATAAGTTGGTCTGTAATAAGTTGTTTGTTCAAGGCTCTGCTAGCCTTAGTGTTCAATTGATTTGTAAGGGTAAGAGCACATGATGTATCTGCTACGGAGCACATTCTTTTTCATACTTTGTTCTTTTTCTTTGTGACCGCTTTTTTTTCTCTCGCAAACGTATAGTGTGGTCACTGGATGTAACTTTCCAAATTTAGCTTATTTTTTTAACTACTTCGCCATTGAAAATCTGGTGTTGGTGTATTCTGGAATCGTTGGCGGATATGGTGGAAAGAATAGTGTATGTAGTGGAAATAATAGTGGATATTGCGGAAGCTTTGATGGTCCTAATAGCTGAAGATGGCGAGAGTAGAAAAAATGGTGGCAGATGGTGGTCTTGGTGGTGAGTCAAAGGTGGTGACAGTGGAAAATTCCGGCTGATGGTGGTGATGCAAAAATGTGTTTGGTGGATGGCTTGGTGAACAAGCTAGGTGACGGGTTCGTGATGAAAGCTTCTTGGAGGATGGCGGCATGATAAAAAAGCACATGGCAGTATGGGGAATCATTTATTTGTAGTGCTTAACTCTGGAATGCACAGAGAAATATGTTTGCAGTCGAAAGAAATCAACGACGGTCAGTATGCTTTCTAGCACGTTTGTTTTTTTATTCATGTGGTGTCAACAACGCTTCAATTTTCGCAGAGCGTTGAATGCGGCCGTGAATGTTTACATTTCATGCGCATACTTATACATCAGCTTAACATGTGTGATGTGCTGCTTCGTAGTGATGTTTAGAAGACTAGAGGTGTTGCTGTGAACAGTGACAGTAAATGAATCAATCAATCAATCAAATAATTAATCAATCAATCAAAGAACTTTATTTTTACCAAAAAAGTGAACATTTGCGGCCAAGAAAGGTGGCAAGGAAAAAAAGCTTCCCAATGACAGCTTGACAAAGCACCAGCCACCCATCGGCAGTGAAACGATGAAATGTATTACATCGCCACACAGTTGTCGAGAAATGAATGAGCTCTAGTTCGCAATTGCCCCTTCCAACGATAGACCAGAATACAGCCTCCGCTTGTTGTCGCCACGCTAGAAATGCAACTCTTGCAATTCTTGCACACTCATTTACCTGAGTCGTACTTCAAGTTAACGGTAAAAGTGCGTGCGACGCTAAATTGCGCAAATTTTCACCTTCGGCATGCGTCGAGACGAGCCCCAGTATAGTGTGACTTTCAACATTCGATTCTATATACCACCGTAAGTTCCACCAAAGGGTTAGGCCTATCGATCTAGCCCGTCGAAGTGCCATCGGCGCTTCTGGGTTTCAGAATACACGATTACGACGAGTACGAATGACAATACAGCACGGCAGATGCATCAGTTAATATAAGTGAAGCATTTTTGTTTGTTGTGTACGGTGTCCACGCAAGAAGCGATGAGCATCGATGCGATGTGGTTCAGCGAACGCACGCTTCCGCTCACCGGTAGCCGCCGGTTGCACTCGCCGGCACTTCTCTCTTGTGCGAGAACACAGACTTGTAAATTCATATGCTTACTGAACCAATATGATGAAATAGTTTTACCGGCGCACTGCATTCATTTAGGCCAAGCCGTTATGTAGTTGTTGCTAACGATAGAGCTACAGATAAGTGCGCTGGCGCGACTGTGCTGTGCGTTGCTTGAAAAACACCACAATACTTAATCGCGTATTTATTGAATCAGCCTAGACGTTTAATAAAGCCTGCGGAGATTTCGCACTTTGGAACGCGTGAGAAACGGATATTAAACTCAGCAGTTACCGATAAAGTGTACCGGCTCCTCAGTCCACATGATTTTTGTTTGCCGGTGTGAATTCGAACAAAAACATAGCGCTGTTTCCATTATTGTACTGGTAATCGTTACAGGCAGCAGTTTGTGTTTAGTAAATGTGCAGAGCTCAGGAGAGGGGAAGATCCCGTGGGTCTCGAGTACGCGACTGACAAAAATGAAGTTGAATGGTTAATTAGTAAGCTGACTAGTGATTCTACAGTGAAGAATGTAAATGTTGGCATGGTACAATGATTAGAGGGCTCGGTGGCTCATGCTAAAGCTTCACGTTCGAATCCTCGTGGTCGCATATGTTTTTCTTTGCTCTTTTGTACAGATGCTTTTTGCATCGCTTTCAATAACATAATTCTTTTTTGTGGGAGCTCGTCCCGGTGGTTCTGACACTACAGAGCCGTTTTGCGCGCCAGCATCGCTGGCACTCCATCATCCACCATGGGCCACCATGCACCATGTGCCACCAATATTTCCAGCACCATAAGCCCACAATGGTGGATGGTGCAATCCACCATTCCTATGGTGAAAATATTTTCAATAGAGTTGAAGCAACTCAAAGTAATATAATTGATCGACCCTGAACATGCAATGTTTGATGAAAATTGAAGCAGTTCATAAGTCTTGTACGTTTTCTCTGTATCTTTCAAAACAAAAATAGTAGTTATTAAAATTAAGATGACAATCAAGTTTAGTCATCTAAAGGACCTTGTAAGAACCGGCTTTCGTGTATCAGTGGTCACAGCACGAAGTGGTCTGACTATAGCGTTTACATACGAGTCGTTTACATACGAGTCGTTTGCCAGCGGAGATAGCCGCGGTCGCACTGGCGCTCTCACATTTACTCCGGCGTCCCTTCATACTCTTTCATTCAGCGAAAGACGGACAAGGCGTTTTCTTTCCTTCCTGGTTGAGTAGCAGTCAACGAAAAGTCTTACACGCAGAAGGAACGATGTTATCGCATGTGCTCCAGCTTGTTTAGGCTATATATGCTTCAGCCGCGTTTCTTTTCTACAGCACTCGCTATAGCTTTCACTCGTGGGTACAGAATACGACCCGCGTACAAAACTTATCGATTTGGTCTTTATACGGAAAATGTACACAGTGTGCAATTATTATTGTCGCAAAAAATATTAAAAAATCCATAGAGCGGGCTGGTTTTTTTTTTTCTGGAAAGCTGCATCGGCTTCTCTGTTCCCACTATCACCGCAATTCTTAAAGGTGATATATCCCCTCGACACTTATTTCTTCAAAAACAGGTGTAGGATATTGGCGCTTAGCGTTGAGCTTATCGGGATTTGGAGCTTGTCGGCAGCACTATATTACTTCCGCTTTAGCAATGGAAAACTTGCATAATGGAGGGAACCAGTTCATCATTCAAGATAATCATACACCAAGTGAGAAAAAATGGGTGAACGAATCACAAAGCAGCGTATAGGAGAAAATTCGCAACTGATAGTTTCTCTATATAAAGAGATCGGGAGTGTGTGCCCTAATTATATCAGGTCATGTTGTAAGAAAAATAATTTAACTGTGGACACTTTCCGTCCTCCTGAACAGAGAGGCGCGTCCAGATAATAGGGAGTTTTAGAATACCGTTTGCAAGCACTGCGGGCGTTGCGGGCGCCATATGAGACTTAGAATAGCGTTTGCCCTGCTGCGATCTGCAACGCACGATCACAGCGACACCGTAGCCTCGAAACAAGCGCTTGCGTGCCACATGCGGGCCGCCATTAGCGCACGCAATTTCGGATTTTCTACTTGCGGTCCGCGAACGCGAACGCCGACTCGCGTTATGACGCATGCGCAGTGGCAGCTACCACACCGCAAGGGTTCGCGGTGCGCTATTCTAAAACTCCCTATTGTTCGCCTTTAGTACACGCGCCGACCGCAGTATCGTTGAGGGGGGGGGGGGGAGGCCCTGCGACATGGGGGCTTAGGACGCGATGAGGCGAACGCTCGTTTTTTCTTTTTTTTACCCCATCTTGTTATTTAAACCGTGCACGCTATAACAACCAGAGCTAGGACCGCATGCCGCGTTTCTCGCGACCGAAAAATGCCACGTACGGTGAACGCCGCGATTGGCAGCACAGTGTTAATGAAGGAAAACAAAAAAAACACAGCTTCATACTTCCAACGCTGAGTTCTCAGTTGTGCAACGCCATTGCGGACACTACATATGCACTGGCCGCAGTTCCATGGGGACGCTGCAACATGGGTGCCGTGAGGAGGAAAGAGGCGAACATTATCGGGACGCCCCGTCGGGTGGAGTGTCCACACCTAAAACCGTGTTCATGTCTATAACCACTCTGGCATGAAGAAGTAAACAAAAAAAAAACGATATTCCAGAATAGAATAACACGCTCGATTTTGTGTTCTATTAGGCTGTTCTGGGGTCCTTAAAAAGACAGGGTGCGCAAACACAGGCACAGGGGAGTAGTAAAGACACCGCTAATGCCGCTAATCGAACCATCATACAGCGGCGAAAAAGAAGGTAGACAAAAATACTAATAAAGTAGCGGTGCACTATAGCGGTGCCAAACCTGTAGGAAGTATACGGAGCTGGGCATCCTTCCTTATTTTTCTTCGCTTTTCTTTCTGTCTTCCTCTTTATTTTGCATTTGTTCATTCCTGGCTTTTATTTATTCCTTCTCTTTTTTCTTTCTTTCTGCATTGATATACTTTTTTCTCTTTGTATTTTTCTTTGAGGTTCTGCCTCGGTTACGCCACGCGGCGACAGGGCGCCTCTCGTAGTCATCGTCTAAGCACACGAAGAACAAAAGGAAGAGGACTTCTCCTTGGCACGAGCGATCGCTCACATGCTACAGATAGCCATGATATATAACGTGGTAGTCCCTGTGTTTCGCGAAGGTACGACATCATACTATCACAGCATGCTCGGGTCCCTAAAATGCTCCGAACATTAAAATACTTATCTGCGCATTTTCAGAGAGGAGGCGATGCCTATCATTCAGTTGCGTCGGATGGCCTACGTGAGAGATTACTGGAATTCGCTCTTATGTCCGCGTTTTAGCGTTATGTCGTTTACCACGAATACCTACCGACTAGCTGAGCTATCGGTTGCTTTTCATGACCTTTGTTTCTCTATTTATATATTGACTTACTCGAGTAAAAGATAACGAAATAAATTGCATTAACCAATCTATACTTATCTATCTTACTTATCTCTCTTATCTATCTCATTTTTCCATGTAAAATGTTGTAGGTGCAAGACTCCACAAGTATATGCTATCTAGCGAAATGGATCGTCGCCCTTTGCAGTAAAGTCCCTGGGTATTTTTAGTAAAGTACCGCCATTCTTTTAACCGAGCCGCCGTGCCGCGCATCCTCCTCTCCCGCCTCTCGGGCCGCGACGAGCATCGTGCGTGGTATAAGCGTAAAATAGCATTATTGATAGGAAAATGGCACCAACCGGGTTATAGCGCCGGCGCCCGCACGGTGACTGTTCGGGAGAGGATATAGATTACATCTGGACACTTGGGAGAGGAGGGTCGGACACTCTGGAGAGGATATGGAGGAGAGTGTCGCTACTTTCTCTATATTAAGGGGCTTTACTTTGCAGGACACCGCAGCGTCATCTCGCCATTGATAAAAAAAAAATGCGCTAAAGTTTCGAAGCTCTGAGGACTGCTGAACGGTGTATGGTGTGTATAGAATGGCTTGCCGCTAACACTACAGAAAACGTACACTTCGTGGCGCTTGTGGCTTTGCTTCTCATGCGCTGAGAATCGAGGAGTTGCTCGATTCATTCCGCGTGACAGACGCTCGCCTTCGGATTTTTTTTCTTTGCAATTTCTTAGTATATATTTTTCATCATTATTTCCGTTAAAGAACTACGTAAGAGGAGCCGTGGTGGACCCCAGCATAAAACACTCTGGCGTAAAAAAAAAAACAAAAAAAACGGACCTTTTTTGCACGACAGGCACGAAATCGGTGGAAGCTCTGTGCTGAACAGTTATCTTTCTTACTATTACTGCACCAAGAACAAGTGCACACGTGCCCAGCGTCTTCGTAACGCTAGAGCAGTGTCAGCCACGTAACTTGCCGGATAAAACTGATCAACCGGTCTATGCATTTCATGCGTAACTGTATGTCGTCTTCGTGTGGTTACCGTAATCGTAATGACGTTGCACCAACTGGCTAGGACCTAGCTCTGATGAACAAAAGCGTATATGTACCTTGTTCTTGACTTCCTCCACTAAGGTACTAGGCTGTTAACTCACAGGTATTGGGATCGAATCCCGGCGGCGGCGGCTGCATTTTTAATGGAGGCGAAAGTGTTGTAGGCCTGTGTGCTCAGATTTCGGCGCACGTTAAAGAACAAGTGGTCTGAATTTCCGGAGCCCTCCACTATGGTGCCTCTAATAATGATATGGTGGTTTTGGGACGTTAAACCCCACATATCATAGGTCTTGATTTCTGTGTCAAGTTCCGAGCAGAAGCTGGCCGCACGTCATTTTAATCGACCTATAGACTGGCCTCTCCAGCTCATCAACTGTGTGCTATCGAGCTGAAAGGAGATGTGGCTATACAAAGAAACAAGAAGAAAAAAACATGTCGACAACAGCGTTTGATTGATTGATATGTGGTGTTTAACGTCCCAAAACCACTATATGATTATGAGAGACGCCGTAGTGGAGGGCTCCGGAAATTTAGACCACCTGGGGTTCTTTAACGTGCACCCAAATCTGAGCACACGGGCCTACAACATTTCCGCCTCCATCGGAAATGCAGCCGCCGCAGCTGGGATTCGAACCCGCGCCCTGCGGGTCAGCAGCCGAGTATCTTAGCCACTAGACCACCGCGGCGGGGCGACAACAGCGTTCTAAGGAGGGCTGCAATATTTCTTAGAATAATACTCTACAGTTAGAAAACTTACAAAAAGATTCGGAGTTGATATTTCTTTTGGTTTTAAGAATTAGCACTTACTCGTTCGCGACATGCTACGATGATGTCTAGGATGAGCACTGCTCGTTGCTCGACCAAGCATGTCAGGAATAGACTCGCGAGCTGGCTATTACATGGACATTTCTTTCTCCTCGTTGGCATGCCTTTTTTCAAATACTTAAATGATGGCTTGCAAGAATCTCTACCCCGTGTCTGCCACACAGAATACGCACCCAAGGGTCAGCCGAGTTCACCCACCATGTTGTTTAACGACGATCAAGTCATCAGCTCATTGGGCGGACATGCCATATTCAATTACACACACGTACCGAAGAGAGCCTTGAGCAAAGAATAACTCGTGGCGTATAGGGCGGGAAGAAAATTGCGCAGCCGTCCGCGCTTAATATACGCGGGGTTTGGTTTCACGCCGACCTTTTAAGTCTTTGCAAGAAAGCAGCTAATGAGGCGAGAGCAATCGGGGAGGCAGCCAGCCAAAAGAGGGGAGAGGGCCCGCGAAAGAAAAGCGGAACCTCAGGGCGCGCCTAATTGCGAACCGATGCTGCTTGCGCACCCAGTGAGAAGAGCCCCCGTTGAAAGAGCAATCACCCGGCGAGTGGCCGACCGCGGTTAAATGAATCTGTTTGCGATGCCTTACGCTTTCTTTCAACCTGCGAATTGATTTGCTTTAGTGTTTCGACTTGGAAAAGTATACTGCACTCTTCCGCCACTTTGAGCAAGGCTGATGAAATGAGGAAAGAAAGTGCGATACAACCAGGAAACCGTTTGGTCACCGTCTTTCGTCGTAGGTGTTTCCTCGCCTGCCCTGATCCCGCACTATGACTGTACCAATATGGTGGTGAAGTAGAACATATCGCAGTGCCTCGGTGATAAGTTGTATTGGTTTGGCAACAGAGTTTGTATAGTTATAGAACGGTTGTTGTCTGCAGGAATCGGACGGCCAAAAGACGAACAACGGCATCCACTACCGGCTGCAGCTGCTGTATGCCAACGGTGAGTCGCGTGGCCAACACCTAATTCCCCTTTTTACGAGCCTGCGGGATTACCGGAATGGGCGCTCCGACAGTGCGCCTCCAGATGTGGCCACGCTTGGCACCCAGAGTGACGTCACATGCTTTGCTGCGGCAACGCTGATCCAATCAGCGCGGCGACACTCCCATGGGGGCTTCGGGAAGGATTTTTTTTTTATTCTCGCACTCGGCATGCAAACAACGACCAAAGCAGAACCACATTTGGCTGCGAAAGTACAATCCGTGCCGCCGGGCAGCACTGCATGCAACTGCACAGTGAACCAGAGTGCCGACCCAATGGCCCGTGGGTGTTCGCCGGCGCTATGGTTACGAGCGCCAGCAAAAGAGTCGGAGCCAACACAACAGGAACGCTGGCGGTATGGGTATCGTGCTGCAGACTCAGCCGCGCTGCCGTTGAAATGAAGCTCCCTCTACCGTTGTCTTTTCGAGAATACGTGGACACTGCAGGCGACAATATATACAACATTTTTGCAACGTGGATACTATAGACTCCAACACTTGCGAGAGATAGATATATACTGTAATCGATGTTCGGTTTATGTGTGATTCGGTTGCGCTTTTGTCTCCCTTGAAACTCAGTAGCACTAATATTAGAATGTTACTACGTGGTGCTCTCAACGTTCTCGTAAGCGTGTTTTTGTTGCTCTCATTATTAAAATAATTATTTAGTTCAGATTTCAGTTGTATTAGCTATAGTCAGTTTTCTGTTAGTTCTCAATTATATTATTGTCTCAATTATTATTGTCTGTAACCATGAAAAACGAGCTTTTAAAAATTTTACGCTTTCCTTCGCATTATTATAAGGATCTGTGCTTTTCGAGCTGAACTGAGCTACTTAAATAAAGCGGTGTGTACACTCTATACGCAATAAAATGCCTGACTGTTGGTCCAACAACGCTCGCAGACACTTATATATCGCTACTTGTGTAATTTCACTAATATATCTGTAAGCCGTTCTACCATTGTTTTGCATCTTCTGGCGCGAACACGGGTGGTAACAAATGTAACGGGTTAAAGAATCATTAAGCAGGATTATGCAGAATTACGCGTAAAGAGAATAAAATAGTGAAATGCAGGGAAGCCGCCACTTTACTGCTCGTCACTGAGGGGAGGGGCGAAAAAATTAGAGAAGGAAAGTGGACAAAAAAACTAAGTAAACGTGCAAAAAAAAACAGAAAATAAGAAAATGTGTGCTATATATATATATATATATATATATATATATATATATATATATATATATATATATATATATATATATATATATATATATATATATATATATATATATATATATATATATATATATATAGCTGTTCACCCAACCTTTTGTCTTCCGAATCGGCGTGGAAGAGTGCTCGTGCATGGTTACGGGCCCTGCGGCAGCGATGAAACGATAGACCACGTTCTGCCCTCTCTACAGCGTGCAATTGAGTGCAGCTATAGCTGCTGTGTCAGCCCGCCTTGATGACAGACCCCTCTCAGAACAGGCAGTGCTCGAAAAATAAACGTATCGTCTCACAGTGGTGCATGGGATTGGCCGTATGCAAATATTGTCACTCGGTGAAAGTATATATTGTTTCATGCGAGTCTAGCGATATAGGCGAGCAATAAAGAAACCACTGCTAACGCCGGAGGGGCGTTGTTATCAAACGCCGGCGCGCACAGAGTGGCGCGGAAGCGATTTGGCGCTGAGCGATCCCGTCTGTTGCTGGCGCAGGTGTCCGGCAGGAGCAAGACCTCTACGTGCGGCTCATCGATTCTGTCACCAAGCAAGTGAGTTGATGTCGCCGCTTTTGCTGCCGGGCGCTCGCCTCTAAGCCGGCCACCGATCAACGGGGCTCATCCGCTCGCTTTTCTCCGGCCCTGATTGGCTTTTCTTTTGATGGCGTCGCCTCGCTCTTTCCGATGCCGGGTCGCTTCTTCGGCTGCTCAATAAAATGAACGCTTAATCTATAGATTTTTCTGTTGAGGTCACTATACGCGATGGCGAGATGCAAACTGCCGAGTGGATGTCTCAGTATTGCAGTTCGGCGAATTTGTCTGCACCTTTTTGTCTGCAACAAAAATTTTTGCGACACGTTTAAAAATACTTCATGACTTGCGGCTCGACATTATTACTCGCTCCTTTTATTTTCCTACGCAGAAGACGGTACTTTCTG
The DNA here is from genome assembly GCF_013339725.1 of Rhipicephalus microplus. NCBI lineage: Eukaryota > Metazoa > Arthropoda > Arachnida > Ixodida > Ixodidae > Rhipicephalus > Rhipicephalus microplus. Next base: position 12,283,002 of record NC_051172.1, on the reverse strand, counting down.
TAAGTGTAATTTTTGCGAAACGCAGATTATCGCATTACGCACATTTGCTGTCACCTTTAACATAAATCACAAGAAGCCGCCGATGTAATGCCATCTCACGCACCCTGTACGTTACGTGGCACACATGCGACGGGCCAGATACGTGCTCCTTCTGGGGATTGTTTGGCTATACGGGATAACGTTACAGATACTATAAGGTTTGGTGAAATACCTTGTTTTCTTAATTCACGATCTGCTGCAGCCTTCGTGCTTGCCATATGCTCCAGATTCTGTCCTTTGCGTATGGATGTAGAGACATTGCCAACCTTCACGTCTAGCGCAATTCGTCCAGTCGTACACAAATAATGTGAGTTATCCAAGTTCGGCCGCACTCCGCTGTGCCTCAAAGCAGAATGCAGCCGCGCTTCGAGCTCGAACACTGGCTCATGACCGTGAGCAAGAGGCATGGCCAAATGGACGTTATGTAGCAAATTATTTAATTTTCATGACAGCCGTTAAACAATTGTGGCTACCGTATGACGTCATTGAACAGGGAATCCTTTCTCGGGGACACCGCAAGGATGATTTGTAGCTTTTTTTTTCTCTGGGACAAGAGTGTTGGCGCTTATAGGCCAGGGCTTTACACCTGTCACGAGACCACATTGACGGCATCGAAGATTCTTCACCGTACCTGAGCAGAGCCCATTTGTATATGCTGCACAGTCGACAGTCATGTATACGTGCGCAGCGGTGTAACCATGTGGTGGCACATCGGGCCCGTCTGTTTGATTCATTGATATGAGGAGTTCAGCGTTCTAAAACCACCATATGGTTATGAAAGCAGCCGTATAGTGGAGGGCTTTGGAAATTTCGACCATCTCGCGTTCTTTAACGTGCGCCCAAATCTGAGCACATGGGTCTATAGCATTTTCGCCTTCATCGAAAATGCAGCCGCCGCCGCCGGAACTAGATCCCGTGACCTGCGAGTCAGCACAGCCGAGTGCCTTAGTCATTAGACCACCATGGCAGGGTGGACCCGTCTGTTTTTCACCGTATATGAAGCACAAAGTGACACTAATCTGCCCGGATCCCAAACTGCCTATGAAACATGTATGTGTGCCCCTTGACGACCGCGGCACGAGCGGGGAAGTTGCTGCTGCTCCTGGAAAATCTGCGCAGACAGAAAAGAGCGTTGCTGTATCTTTTATATCTATATATTTTAGGGCCAATTTAGTGCTCAATTGTACAAGATGAGACTTTGGTGGTACGATGATGAACACGTTGTACGAAGAGCGCGTCTTTGTTCAAGGATCGCAGAAAGCGTTGCACGAGAGACTTGGCCATGAACCTCGGGCACTCTCGTTTCGCCCCAACGAAACCCGACGAAAAGAATCGGCCTCGCATTGAAGTTTTTCCTTCTTTTTTTCGAGACGCAGCTTGGCGGCCAAAAAGTTGTCACGCGGAGGGCCCATCGCGAGGCAGGCGCCATCAGCGCAGAAGCTCGCGCCCGCCAACTCAATTTGGGGTCCGTCCGGCCGCCGGAGGGAGGGGAGGCCACCGGTGGCCAATCTATGGGAGGCGGTCTCCCAGGGGACGGAGCTGCTAGGCCTAAGGCGCTCCCGCCCACCACCCGCAACGGTCCTTCTGCACGCTACGCCGGGAGGACACGCAGCAATCGATGCACAGGCGCTCGACTAAGCACCCGATGCTAGAACAGAGGCTGTGGTGCACCCAGTCGTATATATAGGCTCCGTCTTTCCCCTGCGCGTCCAAAAGCCGAACCTTCTGGAAAGCTACAGAGAAGAGACTTATTTCGCTACACGCAGCAGCCAGCATTTCTGCAGTCGAATACATAGCTGTTATCCGCGTCCAATTGTGACAGTGCAACCTGCCTGTATGTCGACGAAGAATTTCAAGTTTTTCCTTTTCTTCTCTCATGCCCACTTACATATACTCGGTAAGACTAATAGTAAAACGTTGTTGCAGTGACTGGTACAGAGCCAAGGCTGCATGTCATGCACAGTTGCACCTTTTCGCTGGGATAGTTGCAGCAATACAAGTAACGCTCAAAGCGAAACGGCGAGTGTGCAGAGGCCAAATCATTGGCTATGCGTGACTCATCAATCGCTGGTGAATGTACAGGCCATTGTTTGCTTCGAGCAAGCATGCAGATTATACATTTATTCGCTATGACATTCCAGAAGGTCCCAATACGCAAGGCGCGTCTTTTTCGCCGAGTAATTTTTGTAACTGATGAAGACGATCACGAAGCATTTGGTAATGGGCAAGCTGGTATTCCAGTTCAACGAAAACGACGGCCGGAAAGAGGCGCCTTCCTACATAGTATAGTGTTGACCTTATCCTGGAAACTAAACACGACCGCGGAAAATGCACATATCAACATAAATATAATCAGACGAGTAAAAACTTCCCCGTTCATAGAATGATGCCAAAGGAACAAGGAAATTTCGAGATGTTTTTTTTTTCGTCAAAGAAAAGGCCAAGCATCAAGAGCTTAGAAAATGTACTGTTAACAGTGAGTGCACCCTGAAAAAAAAGTAATTTTCTGTGTACTCTGAGAGCTCATGTCGGTTCCTACTGTACCCTGGTCAGTAGCGTAGGCAGAAATGACGCACAAGCGGCCATTTTAGAAATTTTTTGTATTTGACCTAATCAGAACTAGCCAGACTGCTCATATAAGTCACCAGAATTAGTAGTGCATTCTGACGTCAAGCTATAGAGTCAATGTCGGTGGTGGGTCATGGGGAAATCGACTTTCATCTTGATATAAAATATGTTACAAGCATTTGCTGAGCTTCCCCCTTCCTCAGAGCGGCCAATAGGCAATTTGTACGGCAGAGTGAACTAACCTTCAAAAATTTGTCTCAGTACACATTGAAGAAGCGCCCTACATAACTGGTCATATATGTATTACACCCATGTATATATTACGGTGAAATAGAGCTGTAAAATACAGGACACATGTGGCTATTCAGATAGGTAGGTGAAGAGCTAACTTGTTAAACATTTTCTCTAGCAAGAGCATTTCTTCAAATGTGTCGTCAAGAATATCAGAAATGATACAATATGATCAAGTGATAGTTCTGCTATACTCTTTGAAAGAAAGGCCACAACGACTTCCGATTTCATGCTCCGTGAAATCGGGAGCATGTGCTGTTTCTATAGCGAGCGTAGTACATTGCCTCCCTCCCTACGATGGTGACAGACAGCTCAACAGAGTGAGTACAGGAAATGGCGACAAGATTGACAGAGAAAGACAAAGGCATGCCTACAAATATGCAAATCGCGCCTGATCAGAGCACGGCTGTAGTCGAATGTGGCCCGACGCAAACAAATTCGAGCCTATAGAGAATGGGGCGAGCCGAGAGGACTGTGAAGAGGGGGGCCGTGCCGATGGGGTGCTCAGGCCTAAGTTGAAAAACTTGTACGCCGGTTGTGGACGTTTTCTTCGCGCCAGCGTTATTGCGCCGCGAAAGCGACGCCACCGCTGCAAGTGAGGGCGCTGCACTTTGCCGCGCATTCAAGAGAACAGCGGATCATTTTATTTGCCGCTGCGCAACGCATCGTCAATAGGCACTCTCGCCGGCTACACTATACAGACTGAAGCGTGAAAGCATTGGCTCACAGCCAAGGCGAGGGATGGAACAGACGAAGATTTCTGAATGCCACGGGAAGGGCACGAGGATATCCTTCTGCTAGGCAACACAAATTTCTGTCATGTCGTGCCAATATATTTTCTCTCAATTTATCCACATGTGTCATATACATATTCATTCTATGGCACGCTTTTGGGGCCTTCCATTTTGTAGTTGCTTAAACCAATACATGATAATACGAACCGTTGGAACTGTTCTATTAACAGCAAGGCAGCGGCATAGCCAGAAGCTGCCATACTGGGCCCGTGCCCCATTCCCCCCCTTTTTTTTCATGGTATACAGAGCAAAATATGCCCATTTCAAATAGGTGCTCCCCACATCTCAAAAAAACTTATTCCGGCACCCCTGCACCAAGGCGCAATGATTACGAACGAAAATTCAGAGGAGAGATAGCAAATACAACAGAAAAAAAAAACACTTCAGCTAATGAACGAGGTCATGCGATTTTGAACAGCAGCAAGAAACGACAATGTTTCCATGAGATGTTAATAAATAGGAAAAAAAGACTGCTCATGCGGCTATTGCAATTGACGCTTCTGACCTAACATACGTAGAAAAAGAAAAGGTATATTGTTGCGACAGTGGGTGACTAAACGGGGAGTGCAAATGTGCCACTATACTCTATGCAAAACACGACCTGGTTTTTATTGATCATTAGGTCAAAACAGGGCCCCAGTTTTCCAAGGTGCCAATTCACTTTGGTTTTATAGTTGACCGTGAAGTATTCAGAAAAAAAAATAGGGTTGTGTACATGCGCTCGAAAAGAAAAGTTGATGCCCGATACGAGTGTTCGTTTGGGAGTAGAGATGATTGTTTTGTTGGACGAGAATTGAGCGTGAGTTGGAGATGGTTCATTTCACTGCCGCCATTGATCTCACCACGATACAAAGTAGTCTGCAATTAAGATACTTGCACGAGTGGTGATTTTGTTGACGAGCAGAGATGACACCTGCAGAATGCGCGTATTTAAAAAAAATAGAAAAATATATATATATATATATATTTTTTGCGAAGAGCGCGGCCTGTGCGCACTTCTGAGGTGGAGACGTGTGTACACTGGCAGTGTAAAGTGTTTGTCAGAACGTTATACTCTAGGCTCCGCTCAGCCGAATTCTTAATGAGGCCGGAAAGAACAAGTTGCGCAGCGTCAGTGCGCGGCGGTCTCGTTACCCGAGCGGTCATCAGATATGCGGCCACGCGCCGGGGAGAGAGCCCCGGGAGGTCAGGGTGGGTGCCGACCGAAAAAAAGACAATCCTCGAGTGCATCAAGCGAATGAGATAAGCCCCGGAGGTGGGATCCCCGACAGATGGAGTCCCATCTGCTAGACTCGAGTGGCCTCCCCCCCCCCGTGTTTGTGCCCCGTGTTGTGCGTTTGCGTAACAGATGGGCGCGCCTCGCCGCAGGCCATCGTGTACGAGGGACAGGACAAGAACCCCGAGATGTGCCGGGTGCTGCTGACGCACGAGGTGATGTGCAGGTGAGTGCTGCGGCGCAGCGCGTGCGAGAACGTGCACTCGCGCATCTTGGCCCTTTTTTTTCTCTCCTGGCGCAGTCGCTGCTGCGACAAGAAGAGCTGCGGAAACCGCAACGAGACGCCTTCGGACCCGGTCATCATCGACAGGTGAGTGTCCACCATCTGTCGCCGCGAGAGGAGCATCCCCAATCACAAAGGCCATATGGCTCCCGGCACGTGTGTGCGCTCATTAAAGCGCCCGCCGGGGGGAACCAGCGCGTCCTCCCCATTACACCGTTCGTTAGCGGGATTGCGGGGAGTAACGACGGCCCCGGCTTTTGTGGCCACCTTGCGCCGGCGGCCTCCATATGTCACCCCGCTCCCCGACGCGTGCCGCCGCCGGGCCCGCTCTGCAGCGTTGTTCTCCTCTTTTCCTTTTTTCCCCGTTCAAGCGTGCTCTGGCTGCTGAAAGCTATTCTGTGGGCACCTGCGACTGCTCCAAACACTTGCTAGAAAATTCTTTTTTTCAGTTGCTGTCAAGTAGGAGACATTATGTTCACTGGCATCATTTGGCAAGCTTATGACAAATTTAAAATAATTTTCTAATTTCGCAGTTTATACCACATTGTCTTCGTTTTCGTTTGTCGTTTCACATTTCAAATGCTGTGTCAACAAACTAAAAGCGAATTTAAGCTTTTTAGATCTCGCACAAATGCAGGCTATTTACGCGTTGAAAGTTATAAATAAATAAATAAATAAATAAATAAATACATAAATAAATAAGTAAATAAAAGAATGTGAGGAAAAAAAAGAGAAGGGAAAATATCATTGGGTTTGTCCTTATTGCAGTGCAAAGTGTGATGCAAAATATTGCCAAAGAAAAGTTGCGGTTTCGCCGCAAAGGCGAAGCATTGAGATAGAAGCGAGTATGCATACGGACGACGTACGAAGTATATACGGCTCAGAGGTTTAGTAGTGGTGAACATGAGCTTGCTACGTCAGCTGGTGTGTGGCGGTGGGCCAGACCCTATACGCGCCACGTGTCAAGAAAGGTCATGACGAAGGGCCACTTTAGGCGTAAGATGGTTTGCATCTAACGTAACGCAAGCGGCGGCCCACCTCCTGTCAGTCTATCACATTCAACGCCACAAAACAGTGTGTGCGAAGAGAGAAGCAGTTCGCGCTTCAATACCTCCGGTTCCCCTTCTCTATGACACAACTGACAAGCCATGCCTAACGCGTGTAGTTGTTGAACGCTGAAGCAGCACAAAGATGCGTGTTTTGTTAAAGCGTACCGGTAAATAGCTCGCGTTTTGTGTGCGAGAGGATGTACCCACTTACGGCTCAATTGTCTACGCGGAGCGAATGGTGGGTGGTTTGAATCCGTGGTGGCGCGTACGGGAAAATTTTTTTGACTATTTTTCTTTAATTATTATAAATGTCCCTCTAAAAAATTCGTGCTGTATTATGCACGAATGCGACAAGTAGTTATTGGGGCAGTATCTTACAAGGAAAAATTTTCTGCCGCTTAGAAGGCGTATTGAACTTTGCGCATGGAAGCAAGTATACACGTGTCACGCAAAAACAATGTCCCGCAGAAAACAGCCATTTACAGCCATCATTGCAACACCTTCTTTTTCCTAATCTGAAGGCGCCTGTCCTCCCGATGACTGCGATGGTATATTCAATTTCCTTTGAACCTTCATGATTTTTGGCCATGACTAAACGTGGCGAAATAGTGCACGTTTTAACGATTAAAAAAAAATGCACTTGGGCTTTCGCGAAGAGTATATAGGCTTTAAAAGTTGACGTAACAGTAGATGACGAAAATGCTGCTATCAACCAGATTCGTTGTCGCAAAAGCTGAGAAAGTTTACATTTTTACCCATTCGGCGACCTCCTTTTCGCTATGTAGTGGTCGGGCTAAATAGACGATATTTACGCTGTTGTGACACTTTCCTAGTGGAGGGCTCCGGAAATTTTGACCCCCTGGGGTTCTTTAACGTGCACCCAAATCTGAGCACACGGGCCTACAACGTTTCCGCCTCCATCGGAAATGCAGCCGCCGCCGCCGGGATGCGATCCCGTGACCTGCGGGTCAGCAGCCTTGAGTAACTTAGCCACTAGACCACCGCGGCGGGGCAGGCTCATTGGTAAACACACACACATATAACACGAGCTAGAGAGCGCATAAGGTGGTTAAGTTAAACAGCCCTCAGTAGCACATTCGTTGGTTTCTGATGTGCATATCACTTTTTGGCTTTTCGATATTGGTAATCACGAATGGGGCGGGCAGGACCGAATTCCACTGTCAATAGATGATGATATGTGGGGTTTAAGGTCCCAAAACCAGCATAGGATTATGAGAAACGCCGTAGTGGAGGACTCAGGAAATTTCGACCACCTGGGGTTCTTTAACGTGCACCCAAATATGAGCACACGGGCCTACAACATTTCCGCCTCCATCGGAAATGCAGCCGCCGCAGCCGGGAAGCGATCCCGCCCGCGACCTGCGGGTCAGCAGCCGAGTACCTTAGCAGATCACCGCGGCGGGGCCCACTGTCAATAGCTCTCGCAGCATAAAAGATTCGCTCGCTCGTGTGGGATGTCACAAGATCTATGCACACCCGGTTTTCTGTACACCTGTATTCTTCCATTGCCCCTTGCCTTTCACTACGCATTCCATCTTGACTATCCCAAATAGGGACAAGTGTCCTCTGCCGTCTAGGACATGGGATTTCTTTCACAAACACGTGTGCTTGCCGCTTCAGGACGATGCTGTATTTGACAACTGTGTTGATGAGGAAACAGTTGAATGTGTCTTAGTGTCTCTTAAGGCGAGCTAAAGGATGAGCGAATATGTCATGAGGGAACCGCGACGGGTGGACGACGGCTTGACAAGTAATGAAAAGGACAGACAGAATTTGAGCTCTTAACTGCTCTTGCAGAAAAACAACCGTCACGCAAATGAAATTCGCTCCTACTGCGTACTATCTTTGTGGCATCTTGAGTGATCGAGTGGCCGGCTGCGGTCTGCATAATGCGCAGCTGCCACCTCGCGGCAGTGGCTATAGGCTCCACATATGTTTGCCATGTAGCAGATAAGCGTGTAGCTACAGCATGTGGCGTAAGCATGCGTAGTCTCATCCAGGCGTTGACCAGGACTTAATTGTTCTAATTTAGGGCGAGAAACGGCGAAGAACTCGCCCGATCGACCACTCTGTATAGAGGCCAACAAGTGTGATTCTTACGACTGTACACGATGCGGTCTACGAGCTTTTGCTTGCCTGGAATATTTTTTTTATCTGTTCATTTTTTTTTGTGTTCCAAAGGAAGTACGAGATGGAATTACCGCGTGACCGTGGTATTTCTACTCGACGTCATGCGCAGCTCTGGTTCTTTCCTGTCGCTCGCCTCGCACGTTGTCTTCGTGTCGGTTTTCGCGTGTGGCGCCACTTTTGTCGGTTTCCCAGAACATCGGCGGATGTGAAACCCGCGTGGCGCCTCCTTTATGCTTGGCGAGACATCGACGCGCCGGTTCCGTCTAATATTTCTGTCTGTACACCTTCCTCTTTGCGGCTCTGTTGCGTCGTGCTGTCGCGCAATGGGCCGCCTACCGGGCATTGAATATCTCGCCTCCGGTGCAGGTTCTTTTTCTCTTTTTGTTTCTTTTTTATGATGGTCGGCACCGTATACACCCGAGACCGTCTACACCTGAGACCGGATGCGCCATTCCTCCGTCGCACAACACAATGCCTTGCCACGGACGTCGTCACTCCGACCGAATGAAAGGTGCCGCTGCCATGGCGATATAACTCACTCACTCACCTCTCTGAGTAAAAGAGAAAGCTAGTGTAATGTCTTTAAGCCTATTGCCAGCAAATATTGCTAAATTATTTATAGCCATTTATCCTTTACCTCATTATGTAGTTGTCCACATCACACCGCTTAGTTCTTTAATTATAACACCATTTATCACTTATCAAAATGGGGACCTCTGATATTTTGTCACTCAAGAGGTACAAGTAATTAAATAGACAGATCAAGTACTGTTTCAAAATATTAGCTTCGCTAATATCGCTGTAATCGACCTCATGAAATTAGCAGCGCCATCTAGTAGGCGCCGTAGCACTCGATGACGCCATCTTGGTTATGTGAGCCAGAGCCAGTGGCGTGACTTGCCATAGAGCCAATGGGGACGAAAAGTAGACGCGTTGATAGCTCCGTCTGGATCGCGGCGGCAGTTGTACTAATAATAAAAAATACTATTTTACTGACAACTGAACAAGTTTTCATTGTCTTCTGCATTCAAATAGCATTTTTGAACAAATAATAATTAAGACTATTATTATTCCTTATTATTATTATTATTATTATTATTATTATTATTAGCAGCAGCAGCAGCAGCGTAACATTTCTGTGGCTACAAGTAGCGACAGGCTCGCACGAAACCATGAAATGCTACAAAAAAAAAAAAAACGTGGTAACCTGCATGAACAGGCGACTCGGATAAAAGATGGATTTTCATATTACGATCGGCTCATAGCCGACAGGCCGACGATCGAGAGAGCATCGGTCATCGGAAAATGACGCATACAAACGCGCGCCTGGCCAGAGCAACTGAGAGCGGCCTATTTTTGTAGGTGAACCCAGATTTATATTCGCCGGCACCAGGTTTTTCACAAACTACGTCACGGCCGCGACCAAAATCTGGGATTCCGAGAGGCTTCGCGCAAAATGAAGTTGCGACTCGATTTAGCAAACTACAGAAGCACCGTCGCAATGACATGGCGCAGCAAGAGTTCCTGCAGGAATCTCCCTGTTGTACAGTGGTCTGCAAGCCTAACACGAACGGCCCGACGCGACCTGGACTGCGTTGACTGATTCTATAGCCGCGAATACCTTGGTCAGAGCCTCGGTATACATGAATAGTATGGCGGCATGCATGGGTAACACAACCCAAAGCTGTGCGACAACCGAACTGCTTCAGCTATCACGCTGCGGACAGTTAAGCTTGCCGATGACGACTGCAGATGTCGAGGTCTGCTTTAGAGCGAAGCTCTTTGCGCGTCCGATTCGTAGACGTTAAGGAAATAAATGCGCGGTATACAAGAAAAATGAAAGTATCAAGGATCGATTGGGATTTGAACCCAGGCCCACTGAGTGGCCGTCGGATACTCTACCACATATATCCACGCTGGTGCTCGAAATTCATTTGCAAGCAGACAGGCGTCATGTCGGGCGAAGATACACGCTAACTTTTGTGTAATATAGCGTCGCTGAAGAGTAAAATAATGGCGAGTCATCGCGCAACGCTCCTTTCGCCACGAGTGCGTGGTTTAGCGTTTCCCACCCATCGCGGAGTGTTCAGCATAATTCCTCATCCTCATCAGCCACGTGCAGCGCCAACAAAATGCACATTGAACCTGACAGACCTGTAGCGGGTACCTCGCAGAAACACGAATATAGTGGCAAATACGGGACGAACATTTCGGTTTATGGCGTAGTCAATAAAACCGAAACTCGACACAATATAGCTCTTGCCTCAACATGGAGCTCCGCTCAGAATTCACATTAGGCAGAATCGGAACCGTCCCCCAAAAAATTACTGCAGGAAACAGGTAGCCTCCTATAAATGAATAACAAATAAAATCGCCACTGGATGAAAGGTGTAAATGGTCGCGCCATGCATACACGTGCGCTTTGTTTCGCACCATATAGCTTGGTTTCGAACATGTTACATAACAGATTTTTTGCACGCCACCATGCCGTAAACTGTCAATCCACCGAAGCACTTGCACCTATATGTTATAAAGTTTTGAACGGGTGAAGATATTAATTGTTTACCCCTATGTTCTAAACATACTATACCAGGTTCGATATAGAGCACGGCATTATTTTTTTTACACCCCTGATTCTTGCTTTACAACAGATTTCGCTCTCTGGTGGCCATCGCGCTTTGTATCGAGGCATGCGAATACACCTCATAAGCAACATGCTTTTTTTTTTATCAACTGAAAGGTGTCGCCGTTTCCGGTTGGGAGTTTCTGAAACACAAGACCATATCTTGCAGCACTTGTGTCTTCTTTTCTGTGTGCGCTTGATTACACGCTGTCAACGCATCATGTCAACCGTTGTTTACAAAGTGAACCTCGATCAATCAATTTAAATTCTAGCCCGTAATGAACGCAGTAGTCTTTTTTTCCCGTTAGCCTTTTCCGTCCTCAGCATCATGCACTGCATGACGTGACGTGAAGAGAAGCATGGTTCATCGCTTAAAACAAAACTCCTTTTTTTTCACACTCTGTCAGGAAAGTGTTTTTAATTAATAATAATAATAATAATAATAATAATAATAATAATAATAATAATAATAATAATAATAATAATAATAATAATATAATAATAATAATAATAATAATATTATTATTATGTGGGGGTTTACGTCTCGAAACCATGATACGATTATTACGTTTTTTGTTATTTCTAGAAGTTACCTCATGCCTTTGGGAAAAGTGTGCTTGAGCATGTAATCAGTTCACATTGTCTGAGAGAGGTGGTTTCCTGATGCGCACATATAATTATGTACTCCACATTATATTGTATTTCTTCTTTGTTTGTTTGCTTGTGTTCTGGAATCGTTACTCATTGTTGATGCAATCCTGGTTGTCAACCCGCGACAAGCACGTTACTTTAACACCTCCGCCACCTGCGGCCACCATACATAACGGGGGCCAAAAGCCAAAAGCTCCTCAAGCTGCCTAGAGCAGCTTTTCTTCTTGACCCCTACCATTGTATCATCATCATCATCATCATCATCATCATCATCATCATCATCATCATCATCATCATCAGCCTGACTACGTCCACTGCAGGACAAAGGCCTCTCTTATGTTCCGCCAGTTAATCCGGTCCTGTCCTTGCTGCTGCCAATTTATACCCGCAAACTTCTTAATCTCATCTGCCCACCTAACCTTCTGTCTCCCCCTAACCCGCTTCCCTTCTCTGGGAATCCAGTTAGTTACCCTTAATGACCAGCGGTTATCCTGTCTACGCGCTACATGCCCGGCCCATGTCCATTTCCTCTCCTTTATTTCAACTATGATATCCTTAACCCCCATTTGTCCCCTAATCCACTCTGCTCTCTTCTTGTCTCTTAAGGTTACACCTACCATTTTTCTTTCCTTTGCTCGCTGCGTTGTCCTCAATTTAAGCTGAACCCTCTTTGTAAGTCTCCAGGTTTCTGCTCCGTAGCTAAGTACCGGCAAGATACAGCTGTTATATATCTTCCTCTTGAGGAATAGTAGCAATCTACCTGTCATAATTTGAGAGTGCTTGCCGAATGTGCTCCACCCCATTCTTATTTTTCTAGTTACTTCAATCTCGTGGTTAGGCTCTGCGGTTATTACCTGCCCTAAGTAGACAGTCTTTTACAACTTCAAGTGCACTATTACCTATCTCGAAGCGCTGCTCCTTTCCGAGGTTGTTGTATATTACTTTCGTTTTCTGCAGATTAATTTTAATACCCACCTTTCTGCTCTCCTTGTCTAACTCCGTAATCATGAGTTGCAATTCGTCCCCCGAGTTACTCAGCAATGCAATGTCATCGGCGAAGCGCAGGTTACTAAGGTATTCTCCATTGACTGTTATCCTTAACTGTTCCCATTCTAGGCTTCTGAAAACCTCCTGTAAGCACGCGGTAAATAGCATTGGGGAAATTGTGTCCCCCTGCCTTACACCCTTCTTGATTGGTATTCTGTTGCTTTCTTTATGAAGCACTATGGTAGCAGTTGATCCCCTGTAGATTTCTTCCAGAATGTTAATATATACTTCATCTACGCCCTGATTCCGCAGTGTTTGCATGACGACTGATATTTCTACTGAATCAAACGCCTTCTCGTAATCTATGAAGGCTATGTATAGTGGTTGGTTATACTCTGAGCATTTCTCTATTACCTGATTGATAGTATGAATGTGGTCAATTGTTGAGTAGCCTGTTCGAAGTCCTGCTTGTTCCTTTGGTTGATTGAATTCTAATGTTTTCTTTACTCTGTTAGCAATTACCTTTGTAAATAGCTTGTATACTACAGAGAGCAATCTGATCGGCCTGTAATTCTTCAAGTCCTTGTCATCTCCTTTCTTATGTATTAAGATAATAGCGTTCTTCCAAGACTCTGGTACTCTTCACGTCAGGAGACACCTCGTAAACAGGGTGGCTAGTTTTTCTAACACAATCTGTCCTCCAACTTTCAGCAGATCTGATGTTACCTGATCCTCACCAGCAGCTTTGCCTCTTTGCATGCTCTCCAAAGCTTTTCTGACTTCTTCTATCATTACTGGTGGGGTGTCATCTGGGATACTGCTAGTTCTTATAATATTAAGGTCGTGGTTGTCTCGGCTACTCTACAGATCTCTGTAAAACTCCTCCGCTATTTTAACTATCCTATCAACATTGGTAGTTATTTCGCCTTCTTTGTCCCTTAGTGCATACATCCGACTTTTGCCTATCCCAAGTTTCCTCTTCACTGCTTTGACGCTTCCTCCGTTTTTCAGAGCGTGCTCAATTCTCTCCATGTTATACCTTCTTACATCGCATATCTTACGTCTATTAATCAGCTTCGAAAGCTCTGCCAGTTCTATTTTGCCTGTTGTACTTGACACTTTCATGATTTGACGCTTCTTAATTAGGTTCTTCGTTTCCTGGGAAAGCTTGCTAGTGTCCTGTCTAACTACCCTGCCTCCAACTTCCTCTGCACACTCCGTAATGATACTCATCACATTATTATTCATTGTATCTATGCTAAGGTTGGCTTCCTCACTAAGAGCCGAGTACCTGTTCTGAAGCGAGACTCTGAATTCCTGTACTTTCCTTCTCAGTGCTAGCTCATTGATAGCAATGGTTATACAATGGAAATAAATAAAGAAAGAAACAAAGACGCCGTAGTGAAGGGCTCTGGAAATTTCGACCACCTGCTGTTCTTTAACGTGCGCTAACACCGCACAGCACACAGGCATAATATTTCACCTTCGTCGAAATGTGACCGCTGCAGCTGGAATTGAACCCGCGACCTTTGGTACAGCAGTCGAGCACCCTTCCCGCTATACCACGGCGGCTGACAAGTGCAGCGCTGCTAAAGCACGTGGGTGAAAATTCTGGAAGGGAGGGAGCACCGGGCAATGCAAAAAAAAAGAAGAAAAAAAGCTAGCTAATCCACACGTCCTTCAAGGAAAGACGGTGGTTTCTAATTTTCGCTTAAGAGAATCCAAGTACAGCGAAGTTGCTGCAGCAACACTCTAAAAAAAGAAAAATACTGATCTGCGGTGAGCGCTTTGCACACACTCGAAAACCACCTCTCAAAGGCTTCCTTGTTCGTCCAGCTTCCGTAAGAAAAAAAAAAGAAGAAAAAAGAAAGCGCGGACGAAAGAAAAAGAGAAGCCGCCCTGGGAATAATTTGCCGAATGACTGAGCGGTCGCCTAAATCCTTACAGCTGCATTCAACTCGCACGTCTCAGGAAAGTGGCTGGATTAGCGATTTAAGCACCCGCTGACACATTTTGCCATCTCTTCTCATTTTTGCCTTTCCAGGCTGAAAAGAGAAGTGCGTACTTTAGACGTGGACTCCAGGGCCCTAAAGTAGGAAAGGGGTGGGAAGGGGACGAACGGCGCAGAGTAAGAGAGATGTTGCAGGACAAAAGGCACATGCTATGCCTTACGGACCCCCGTTCTATTTTTCACACATTTTAGTTGTGAACGTAAAATGGAACCCTTCAATATGACGCCTTTGCCCGCTGTCAAAACACACAAAAAAGGAACTTTCAAGCCTTTGATAGCACGGACAGCCACTGCCATATCTGCGCATAAAGCTCGATTGATTTATAATTGATTGATATGTGTGGTTTAACGTCCCAAAACCACCATATGATTATGAGAGACGCCGTAGTGGAGGGCTCAGGAAATTTCGACCACCTGCGGTTCTTTAACGTGCACCCAAATCTGAGTACACGGGCGTACAGCATATTCGCCTCTATCGAAAATGCAGCCGCCGCAGCCAGGATTCGAACCCCCGACCTGCGGGTGAGTAGCCGAGTACCTTAGCCAATAGACCACCGCGGCGGGCTGCGTATAAAGTTCACGCGAGCAGTCAGTTTCTGTTACGTCGCTGTATATGCTGCTGTATACTATGCATATACAATGACTCTATAGGTTCTTGCTCTACGGGGTGACGTACACCTTGAGGCAGTTTCAGGCTCTGACGTGTTCAGCCTGACTATAGTGCTCCTGACGCGCCAGACACTTTGAGGCAGTTTCGGGCTCTGACATGGCTCTGACTTGAAACTGCCTCAAGGTGTTGCTCTGCAGAGAAGAACCGGCTGCTCGCGTGCTCTACACACAGACGTGACCGTGGCCTATAGGCATAGAGCCAACTTTATCATATAAAAGGTTTTGTTTTCAGACCCCGCCACGCGGAAATAATAATTTCATTTTCATACCTACCACGCCGATAGTAGATGTATGTGAACTCAAAGATATTAGAAAGAATAACGAGCAGGAGCTGGTCAGCGTTGATCGGTTTTCGTGATACACTCAGACTGACCGTCATATATAAACGTCGTTGCTGAATAAATATGAAGAGGCATACACAGTAGTTGAATTCGCCTTTGCGGCAAAGCTCAGACTTTTTTTTTTGTCGTGTCGGCCGATGAGTGCATGAATTCACATGCTGCCTCTGCAGACCAGTGCGTATTGTAGCACCCGGTAACGTTGAGTATACTATAGGCGAACACGAAATGACCGAGTCACGTGCATGTTTGCAAATAGAGTGACGCAGCCTGCAATTAATCTACAATGACGCTGCAGGTCGGTTTGTAAATTTCACGTTCCGCACGTGTTCTCGCGCGAAAGTGACAAAAAAAAACAGAGATTTACAACAGAAATGTTCATCGTATTTCACTAATGGAAGCTGGACAGGTATCTTGGTAAGTCTGCTTATCGATTTCACTGTACCATTAAAAAATGCTCCAACTTTGCATGTTCGTATTGATTTCTTCACTGGAGCATTCCAGAATTACTCTTTGTCCGACAGGAGCTCTATCTATTCTGCATTAACTACATGCATGCTTCTAATATAATTTATTTATTTATTTGCAACTTACCTGCGACAAAGATGATTGTTCTCAGAACGCTGGAAACGACCTCCGAAAGCGATCAGGTCGGAACCAGCATTTCACAAAGAATAGCGAAGTTCGAAAAAGACATAGCATCCTCACAAATGAGAAAAAGACACGTGAAAGGCGCGTTGAGCATTGTCGCTATACAGGAAGACAGCCAAGTTATAGGTTTAAACGGCAAACAGGGCTCGTTCTTGGAACCACAGGACATGCGTGTTGTGTTCTCTACTATTGCGGTACTTGTGTTGCACACACAAGCTCGTCCTGATGGTATGCAATGCTTACGGTTCTCGGCTGCTGGCCCGAGAGTCGCGGCTTGGATCCCGACCATGGCAGGCACATTTCAGGGCAGGCGAAATGACCTCTACCGAAATGTGACTGGAATGTGTGCTATAGGCACATGTATTCTGTTCGATGTCAGTGTACAACAAAAACATCGGATGGTCGAAATTTGATGGTCGTAGCGGGAAGCACAAATGGTGAACCCTTGAAGCGTGAATTCCATGCGTCATCACCAATGCATGGGGCTTGTGCAAATATTCCAGTATTTCAATTAATATTCGAATGGACATTAGGTTATTTGAATTCGCTTCGATTTGAACTTAAATTATTCAATTGAATGAGTGTATAATAATCCGCGTACAACTTTTTGTAAACTTTATTTCACTGCAGTGAACGGGTGATATATACTGTAAGCAGACCTATCCAAGTAAAATCCGTACAGCCATGAAGCTGCACTTCATGGTGAAATGAACACTCTACCTGCACATCGATTTTTTTTAGCTGAAAACTATGTTGTAACGACTTATCTGCTTTAAGTATAGTAAATTGTGAAGGGTAACGTATTTTACGTTTCATCACAAGCAATCTACCAAAAGTAAAATGCTGCTGAAATTCAAAGTTGCTTCCACTTCTTTTGAACAAAAGAGTATATTTTTGTTCATGGGTTTCAATTAAAGACATATATTGTGCAGGTTCTTAGGGTCATGACAAACGTGATCATTTCGCTTATAATATGTAACATATACTATCGTAATTAGGACCAAAGTTTACTATTCACAGAAGCTACAAAAGCATAGCCCGGCTCTGAAATGCAACGCCATAGCTGTACCGCGGCGCTGTACGCTTTTTCAGACACAAAAGCCTTTTTAGCGCATAAACACGCACGTAACTAAATATAGGCTAAGCCTAAATCCTTTTAGGTATTCTTAACAGCCTAATTTATTCACTCTACGGGCCCAGTTGAGGTCACCAAATTTGGTAGCCATGGCAAGCATAACAGCACAAGCACAAACTATCAGCATAACCGATGCAGCTTTGAGGTAAGAAATGAATTGCGAACGATAGTAGCCAGACAAGCCATCTGTTCAGGCAAAGCATAAGTGAAGGCGACTCCGGAGATTAAGTGCGACATAGAATGCGTTGCGCGGAACATGCCTCCACAAATAAGAACAATAATAATTACTTGTATTTTACGTGCCAAAGCCGTGATGCAATTGTGAGGCACGCGATGGGAATTAATTTCGACTACCTGGGGTTGATTAAAATTCAGCTCAATGTAAGCAGACGTGACGCTATCTTTCAATTTCGCCTCTATCGAAATGCGACGCTCAGCAGCACGGGCATATAAAGCGGTCTCACGAAAACTGTCCGCTAAAAAGGTGATCGCGGAACTATACTTCAGGGCGCCCCACTCGGCATGCCGGAATTCGGGAGGTTTTTGTTATATATATTCGCCAATTCAGTCCACTTCTAATTGCGATAGAAGCTGCACCTAAGAATCTTCCGGTCACTTCAATGTTCACTCTCTAACACTCAGAAGAAAGTATGTCTTTTAAGTTGTGCCTGAGTATAACGAAACACTCTTTTTCCGCTTTCATGCAAAAGGAACGCGCTCGAAACCAAGGCATAACTCCCACGATGTTGTGTGTAGCTTAGAAGAATATTCATTTGAAACGTTTAGCCAGATACTCGGGAAAAAGTGGCAGAAGTGCGCGGGCTCTCCTCTCCAAGGCTTTTGTTCCCCGCCATTGCTATACTGTACTTTACGCAAGCGGGGAGCCGTCTAGCGCCTTTATTTGTAAACAGCAAAATGGTTCTTTATGAGAGGAATGATCCTTCCTATTTGAAATATGGCCAGCATTGAAGATGCGTGCATAGACGTTAAAAAAAGAAGATGCCGTTGTGATGGAAAGCGTGGAAAATTCCTGGGCAGCACACACTTACAGGCGTCCCACTGGTTGCTTTAGTCTAGAATCAAAGGGTAAAAATGAAGAGGCTAGTAGGTCGTTTTGAACCCTGACGCGTATTTGCTACTCAGTTACGTTGCGAGTGTAGTCTATATTTACTTCTTTTAGTGCCATTACCATTCTCCTTATAGCACTCCCCAGCCGACCTTCCGGGGCTGCACTGGCTCGTGAAGTGCTTCGCTCTCATTCGCACTTACCGCAAGTCGCGGGGTCAGATCCCGGCCGTGGCCGATAAATTTTCGGTGGAGGCGAAAATGCTCGGGGTGCGCGTGTACCTATACATTTAGGTGCACGTTAAAGAACCCCACGTAGACAGAATTTCTGGAACCTTCCACTACAGTGCTTTTCAAGATCATATCTTGGTTTTGAGGCGTTATACCCTGCGACAATCATTATCACCATTCGCATCTAGAAGAATTTTGAATGCCACCTGCTTAATGACTTAGTAAGCTGCAATGGCGATGCCCAGCCTCATTGGAGGTGCAGCAATGAACAGAAGTGCACTCGCCCAAAAGAACTGCCATCCACTTTGGTCAAAGGTTCGAAGCAGTACCGTCACCGTAACAAAAATGGGACACAACTTACTGTTCAACGAGACGTTTCTTGCCCGTTGTTTTTCCTCAGGCATTCAAAAAAGCCGAAAGGTATGCTGATTCGAAAAGCCGATCAAGCTATGTCGGGCTGAGGGGCAGAATACGATTTGCCAAGGTTTCCTCGTAGCCACAAGAATGTGTTTGCAGATATCAAAAATTTGCATATTTGCATTAGAAATGGGTGCTTTGAAAGCGGCTTACTCGAGGAGCAAGGTTGGCGACAGCCATTGTAATAATGCCGCGAATGAGAGGGAGAGGCAGCTCTGATCCTTTATTCACCAAAAGTAACGAATATAAAACCAAGTGTTCACTTCGAGAACGAATCAGCAAACGTGTATGCCACTTTTGTCCAGCACCATGTGCGATGCAGAAGCGGGTTCGGGCAGCATTTTCTCATCAGATGTGCAACGCCAGGAACAGCCGGCTTGTGTGGAAAGTTGGAGCAAGGAAATCAGGGAAACGGTGCTAGAGTGAGGACATCGTTTCGACCGGTTCACGGCCCAGATGACTCGCGCACTCAACACGCCGGTGTGCAAGTTAGGCGTGAAGACACTGATTCCTCGGGCCCAACGGGCATTCGTATGGCGTCCCGTGGCAGAAGAACAGTTCGGTGCAGCCGACAACAATGTTGCACAGGTGCAGCGGTTTTACGAGCGCTAAACGGTGCACCCGAAAAGAAGCGGCCACTTATCGCGTCGCAACGTGCAGCCGCCCACGGGTGGGCCGTGACTCAGGCCTGGCAGCCGCCGAGGGTGTGACCACGCGCGAGGCTTCCACGCCCCGGCGGCGCCGAGATTAACAGGTGCGCAGGCAGGCGCCGCTGCGCGCGCCCGATAGACGCGGATCGGTGGCGAGGCCAGCTCCCGTGACGGCCGCCGCCACCCTGCAGCGCCGAGATACGAGGCGCCACCGCTCGGCCCGATGTGAAGTTCGCGCCGAACGAGCGGCTCTTTTGTTGCGGCGGCTAAGCCGGCTGTTAGTTTCCAAGTTACACGCTCAATATTTTGTACGCAGGACGTTTCAAGCAATGTGCTCATTACTGTTCAGAAATTACAGTGAATGCTACCTGCGGCGTTCCCTTTTTTATTGCAGAAGACATCTTCAGATGAGTGCAAAAATTTTTAGACAATATTTATCGAAATTAAAACAATTAAATTCTTATCTAGTGGAAATAACGGTCGAGTAAAATGGGTGAATCGAAGTTCCTTCTGCAAATACTGCAATAGCGACTTCGAAGTTTCTGAAAGGCGCCCCGCCACGCTGGTCTAGTGGCTAAGGTACTCGGCTGCTGACCCGCTGGTCGCGTTACTGAATCCCGGCTGCGGCGGCTGCATTTACGAAGGAGGCGGAAATGCTGTAGGCCCGTGTGCTCAGATTTGGGTGCACGTTAAAGAACCCCAGGTGGTCAAAATTTCCAGAGCCCTCCACTACGGCGTCTCTCATAATCATAGCGTTGTTTTGGGATGTTAAACCCCCACGAATCAATCGATCAAGTTTCTGAAAGGCGACCGTTAGTAATCGCCGCGGGGCTATGAAATCTGGCCAATTTAGCAGGCGAAACCGAAACCAGCGCATTAAACAGCGCATCTACCATTCACTTCGACAACGCCCTCAATGGCGACGTTGTTTCGCTCGCACCGGGGGCAGAAGATAAGCGAGCCTCGATAAGCGGCTATGTGGCAAGAAAGCGTTGCCACGAAACGAAGTATGTAGATTACCGGTTGATAACAAAGGTCAATTTTCGACCATCTCCGATCGTGCTAAAAAAATTGTGCAGGTATACGTGAATGTGAGAAATAGTTGTTCAGGTGTTTTAATTCTAAAAAAAAAAATCATGTTGTCTCGCTTCAAACTTTGAGCACCGAAGTGCAACTGTGTCGTGCTGAATATTTTATATAATACTATTGGTTTAGGCACTCACTACCAAACAGTTTTTTTCCCAATTTTAAAGAAGCTACTCTTTCTTGACTATGGTAGTTTATTCAGTTTTGTTTCTGTTTTCTTTCTTTTTCGCATTGAAGAAAAATGGCAGTATACTGCATGTTTAGCATTCTTTTTATAAAGCAAGACTTTTTTCGCCAAACACACACACACACACACACACACACACACACACACACACACACATATATATATATATATATATATATATATATATATATATATATATATATATATAATATATATATGTTGCATAATATGTTTGTGTATTAAGTTATCTAAATAGTTTGATCATGATTGAAGCAAGAACTTTGCCAAAATACTGTGGGACAAAGTTGGGAAACATAGCATTTCGACTGATATTGTGGCAGAATTTTCACAATGTAGCGGCCCAAGTATAAATATGGCTTATATATAGTTGCATGGTATAGCTTGTCAGTAAGACATACAGAAATTTCAAAAGAGCAGTTTTTGTTTTATTCGCTAATTGTACTGTCAAATTCTGTTTAATTACCACTCGTGCGCGGTAGTTTTATTGCCGCTGTCAGTATCCGACGAACTGGAGCTTTCTGACTCGGAGCTGTCACTGATTTGCCCAGTTGGCCATGTCGTCCACCATTACTGCAAAAGAACAAAACAAAAAAAAAAACGCGACAGCGGTGGTGCCCCCAAGCGGGCGAACGTATTAAAGGGAGTGCGTCACTGTCCAGTTTTCGCCCACTCTGCCGATTTCGATTGAGCAACATTTCCTGCTCCTTAGAGTCACTCCCGCTCTGAACCCTCTCCGACTTTCTCATTGGAATACTTGACTCCCGCCCTCACTCTGTCACAGAACACAGTTGCTTCAAAAAGCGCACGAAAACACACCGCCATTGTAATTCAACAAGAGACTGGTCGGTAACGAGGAGCCTGTAAGTAATTTACTGCCGCGCGAAACGATGTGCCGTGTCATGACTAACAGACCTTCCAGCAATACATTGTAGTAAAAAAAAGAAAAATAGAAAAAAAGCCAGGGCATCGTTGTTGTGTCAGTACCCAATGAGCGTCTTTTCTCTCATTTCGTCCGCGCCAGCGCGCTGAGAGGTATGCAAAACGGAGGAGGGGGCGTGGTAACAAAGGGATTACGAGTTTAGTGAAGACACTGAGTGTTTCCATCGTTTTTAAAAGAGCACTCACACAAAATTTCTAGGACTAAATAATGAGCTAGATATATTTATGGGGAGACATACACATATACGAAATATCAAAGGGAAGCGTAGACTAGAACATATTGAAAATCAATTTTAAACTTCACGCCGTGCGACTAAGCGAGATGCGGAGTCCCTCGCGACGCCGACATCCACGCCGGAGCAATGTAAACGAAACTACGTCACGAGTTTGTGTTGGGTGGTTGCTGGCAGGCGCCTTGCGCTCGCTACCTCTGATTTCCTATGCTCCGTGCGTGTGGTTTCGCGTGTGCTAGCTGGAATGTGACATGGGCGTGGCACCCACGTGGCACATACGTCACAAGTTTGCGTGGTCACATGGCCAGCTGTGTTTACCATACCCCGGAACTGTTTCTGCCTAGCTCAGTGCTCCTTGAAACCGAAACTGAGGCTAGGCGCTCTAAGAACGTTTCGAAATAAATAACTGCCATGCACTCGCACAAACGAGGTTTCCAGCCGTGATAAGTTGGTCATAGGCTACCTATTGCAAGAAGAAAAAGTCAGTGCAAAATTTTCGTACCAGTTCTGTGGATCCAGCTTTGTGCCAGATCAGTGCACCCTGGCATATAACACGAACTTCTTTTATGCCGGGGTCCACAAAGGCATTTATGTGACGCCTCTTCTCTCTATACCTGCGCTTTTGATTTATCGGGTGGTACCGCCACCTACGAGGGATGAGAGAAGCACTGCTTTATGACACAAATGAGCAACGGCAAAGAACGCTGAGGTATAGTCTACAGTATACGGCGCCTCGATGCCAGCATTCGAACGGACAGGGCCGTCTACCAACACACCCCCACTTAGGTGGCGTTGGTAGAGCGTTGATAAATGGGCCTTGCACAAAGGAGTGTGGCTCCCGCAATGAGCTCCGACAGCGTTTCTGGAGCGAAGCTACGGGGCCTAGAGCGATTTGAGTCGTTGACGACGAAGGTAGGCGCTTTGCCTTTCGTGTTCTGTAAGAGTGTTAGTTATGTGATTTCTTTCACTTCGTGCTATCACGGGCAGCTTCCACATGCACAGTGTTTCTCCGCCGTCTACTGTTAAAGGGCCCCTTAACCACAACCAGTTCAAAGTCGAGACTGTAGTTTCTTTCTCGCGTTTACTATCCTTTTTGCAAGCACTTACTCATTCTCACCTCTGATCCTTTCAGAGAACACGTGGAACGCCAGCACTCAGAGTTGAGCGAGTCAGGATTTTGCGCTTTTCGATTACACGCTGCTATGTCGAATATCTCGCTGCTGCCTTTGCTTGTGCAGTCGCCACGAATCGGAATCAGTTCATCGCGCACTGTATAGTCACGCGAGGCAAGGCATGCGACACCATGGTACGTAAAGCAGGATAGGCGTCACTTCACGACAGATATCGTCCATATATCGACTATAGTCGAGACTTTAGTTCAGCCTGACATCACGTGAATAAAGAGCTGACCCGGAGGAAACAACGTGTTCGTTCTTTTTATTTTCAGGGGTTGTTTAGGGACCCTTTGAGGCTAAACCACATGCAACGTTTTTGCTGGTGTTTTTTTTTTTTTTTTGACGTTGGGTTTTTCGGCGTCGTGACATCAACGCCACCAGAGAGGGCGGCCAACCTCATGAAAAGCGCCGAGGCTAGCGCCAGCCGAGCGTCACAGATTGCGACCAAAGGGACTGAACTATGACACCTTCCAAAGCAGTGTGTTTTTTCTCGTTTTAACACGAAAGCGTTTTATGCCAGGGTCAAACAAGGCTCTCCTGAAGTATTCGCGTCAAGGATATCGCGTTGTAAAATATACCTTAACAGATTCCGAAGGGGGAAAAAAAACAAGAAATACAGGATCTGTTGCGGGCCGTCGAAGCAGCGAACTCTTTATCCTCAGCTCGCGGCACTAACCAATATACGCCACAAAGCGTACGTGGACAACACGATTGCTAACGGCAAACCAGTTATATACACCATATAACGTTTGGCGGTCCTCAGAGCTACGTAACTTCAGCGCGTTTTTGTCATAAGTAGCCAAATGGTGCGCAGGTCCCGCATTAAGCGCGTTCTCAACGTCGTCGCCTCTTCCGTTTCGATCAGTGCGGCCTCCACGAAGTCCAGCGCGCGTGCGCTTATCACACTGGTGATTCGGCAGAGCACGAAGCCACACACGAACTAAGAATTGTGAGAGTTGCTCACTGTTGTCCTGCGTATATACTTGTGCCATCGTTTTGTGTGCCTTTTTTCTGTTTGAATAGCACGCTTTAACCACCGTATTCACAAACGCTCCTCGACTCGACTTCCACCTTTCACTTGACAAAGTTGAGCATGGCGCCACCGCTTGGCTGAGAATGACGCTGCGCTGCTCGAGAATCGCACCATATTATCGCTGATATGCAGTGACTTGCCGTGCCTAGGGAGGGCGCTTCCATCGGCTTTCTCAAGTGAAGGTGAAGCGTTGAGTGAAGGGACGTTCTAGAATACGGGGGTAAGTGTCGAGCTGTGCCAGTATAGCTATAGTCCACGCGTATCTTATGTATGCTCATTTCTTACGTGCTTTCTGCTTAAGATGTGCACTGCAAGTTTCGAGCTGGTTGCTGTTCGTGCGATTTTGCGATTTGTTGTATTCATTCCTCCATCCATGGGGTGAAAAATCCACAAAAAAACGCTCAACTACCTCTGTGAAGGCTCATTTCATTTTCTTGGTATACTGATTTCTATAGCAGAGGGATCAATGACAATTTTTTTTTAAATACCTTGCAGCATATCACAACCATGAAGGCGTACGAACTATAGCCCCTATCGTCGTCTTATTAGCGCAGTGTCCGTCAATGGGCCAAAAAGAAATATTCGTGATGATTGTAGCTTTTGTGTCTCAATTGTAATTCTGAGGTAAGGTAAACAAGTTACAGTGCCGCAGAAAGGCTGTTCCTTTTTATATTACTTACATGTAGTGCCAGCTATTAAGAATAAGAAGAGCCACGAATTTGTAATATATGCATGACTTTTGTGTTTCAAGTTGTCGCAAATTTTTTAGGTCACACATTCAGCCCATACACTCAGGCCTGTTAAGCGCACCAATGAATTTGAGAATGGCACTGGAAATGAGTTCGAAGAAATCCCGAGCACATGGTGTCGAAGCTTCGGAGCAACAAGCTAAGTCAAATACGAGATCAGTTATGAACTTGCGGGTCACACAGAGTATGGCGGCGACTTAATAGATCCAGGGTAGGCGGAAGTAATTTTGGCAGCAGCGATGGTGTGTGTCGTTACGTAGCCTAAGTTGCTGCTGTATCCGTGCGAAAATCGGTTCACGGTTTATGGAACCATTTCCGGCGTCGAAGCTGGCGCTACAGATGTTTGCACCATCCCGGAGTGGGTGTTTCGGCCGCTGTAACCAGTAGCGGGGACGCTGAGTGACACCGGCGTACGAAACGCCGTGAAAAACGCGGCATCTATTGTTCGGCCTTTACGAGTGCGAGGGCACCGACTACCCGTTTGGTATCCCGATACCCGTTTGGTATCGCTTGCATAAACGCCTTTGCATGGTTCATGCGCGATTTGCGCGATGCTACTGTGCATGCAATGAATTGTCTCCAGAACATATAATCCGGTCGCGAGTCACTGCTTGTCGTGACGCAGAAGTCTCACCAAGGGTCAGCATGAGTCCGTCAACGCCTAAGATGCTGTATACCTACTACACGGCAATTTACATAATATACCAATGTGCAGCAAACAATTCAGGGCACAGTAAAGTACTTCTTTGAAGACACGTTTCACTCTCGTGTGCTATACTGATTTTTTTTTTGAACGCGTCGATTTGCCTGCGGTGTGATCATGAGAGCGCTGGTGTAGTTGTGCAACGCTTGCACGGTGTGGCATGCATCCGTGCATTGCGGCCCAAGTAACTATAGCAGTGCGTGAATGTTCCAGTTGGCTGTGTCTCTCCGCCTGTATTTAGTGGGGCCTGTTCTGTTCGCGAAGTGAAAACGCTATTTGCTTAAACGTTTGAGTGACGCTAACGAAGACACTAATTCAGGATCACAGGGCAGCTTGAAGAGACGGCAAATTCTTGAATGCGGTTGCAGCCCTTAAGAAGACAGGTTCGCTGGGTAAATGATGGTTCCAGCGACAGCCCGTGTCCAAGTGTCGTTCACCGGAGTCACGCTAGATATACATACGGGTATACTCATGATTCAACATAAGGACTATAAAAACATTGTTTTTTGTTGTTGTTCTCCACGTGCTGTTGTCATTCCAGTAGAATTGTCCGTAGGTATAGAATAACAATGAATGCAAAAAATAAAAAGCAAGACAATCAGTTAGAGCCGGAGTGGCATCTAGGCATTCTGCGTACAGCGATCAGGTGACGACAAAGCCACACCCTTGCTTGAAACTGCTTCGGGATAGAACGCTGTATACGTACAGACATTGATGAAGTTTGCAAGCAATATTGCGTGGCGCGTCGCATCATGTGAGTTGAGGAACCAGTGGGTGGCTGAAAGGCTTACTGATTAAAATGCGATAAGGCATAATTAGTTATAATCATCAACAAAGTCTGGACATGCGTGGTTACTTAGCAGCTGTGTACCTGGAGCAAGGAGAGTTTTAATTCTGTCTCGTTCCGCCTACTCTGAAGGCCATGCTCAAGCGTGTTTCCACATTTTTTAATGGTAGTATAACATTTTGCTGTTTTTTGTGGTAAATCGGAGTCATAATGTCTAAAAAAAACATCGATAAGCATTCGTTAACCTACGAAAGCGCGTAAACTTTTCGGTGTCTCGGTCTTAGCATCTGAATCAAAACAATACATTTTTCTAGGAGACAGTGCGTAGATTTCGGGCTAACGACTGCAGTTCTATTCTTCTACAAACACAGCCAGTTAGCCAGTAGTGTAGTTGACGTGGTGTTCACGCCACGCGTAGTACGCCGAATCAAAGTGGAGACGCTGCTAACAAAGGGCGAATGAAGAGTCACATCTCCGCAGTCTAACTAAACAAAAATGTCCACGTCCGTACTTCTTCACCTATAGTGCGTTGTGTATTGTCAATATTTCTTGGATCTATATGAAAATCGAGGTATACTTTCGGCACCGAAATGAGCTGGGACTAGGAATGCCTTTTCGCTCACGCTATTCACCGTTCTTTTCAGAATCACAGAATAGCTGGTCAACTTAGGGCTGAACTCGAGAGGCAGCTAAAGCGGCGCTTTTGAACTATACGCCGAGGAGCGCTTCTGCGGGGGCGTTGTTTACTTGATTATTACGGGGAGTCGAGTATAGAAGGCGAGTAGCGCGTCCCCGTCGGTGGGAAATAAACATCGCGGTGTACATCTCCCGCGCAAACCCGTTTCGCGTGTGTTTCTGCCCCCGAGGAAGGAAACAAAAGAGAGGAGATGAGTGATGCACCGCCGTCTCCCAGGAGACCCTCGCGGAGGCTTCGATTGCCGCAGAAGAGGATCCGCTTCGGGCGCCCGTTCAACTGCTTTACTTTGCAATGCGGTTCCAAGCAGAAAGCGACTGTTTCGCTGTTCGTATAGACACGTGCGATGCTCGTGGAGGAAACATGCCCTGCTGAAGCCTCGCACGCTGAAAAAAAATAAAGAATAGGCGCCTTTCTAAAAGAAAGTCTATGCGTATAGAGATAAGTAACTCGACTGTATTAAAGAGAATAGTCATAACGCACTCGTGTTGAATGAAAAAAAGATAATATTCCTCGCTGTGTGCACTAGATAACTTGAAAACAACGACGCATGAAGGATGGTTGCACCCACGGGAATGCAATGTTACGGTTTCTTTGAGATTGGTGCTTTTCTCATTATGACTTGGAGTGGAAAGCGCCTTATTCAGAGCTACGCTGACAGTGCATGGTGTCTTGAGGAGGGGCCTGTGGCAGTGAACGCCCCATTTCCGTTACGAGTATTTTGTTAGCGCCCTTACGCATTCTCGCATCTTCCCGTGTGTAGCAACTGTTACAACTATAGGGAGGGATGGATCTCCGGCAGTAAGAGCTCCTGCTGTGAATCAGGAATAACTGAGAGAGACAAGAGAATGTCATTTTTTGGAATTATATATATATATATATATATATATATATATATATATATATATATATATATATATATCACTTTTATTTCTTCTTATTTACATCGCATTTGTTCAAATAACCTCTCCTATACACTCCTTGGCATTATTGTCTTATTGCCTATTAGATCTCATTAATATTGTGTCAAAACACGGAAAAACGAGCCCTTAGGTATACACTGATTTCCCTTTATATATATATATATATATATATATATATATATATATATATATATATATATATATATATATATATATATATAGGCAGGCATGGTGGTTGAGTGGCCGTAGTGTTGCATATAGTCCAGTAGATCCTCCGTGAGCGGTCACAACGTGGTTTATTTCGACGTTTCGGCCTAGAGTCTGGCCTTCATCAGGATTAAAGATACAGTATCTTTAATCCTGATGAAGGCCAGATTCTAGGCCGAAACGTCGAAATAAACCACGTTGTGACCGCTCCTATATATATATATATATATATATATATATATATATATATATAACAGAAGCATCTATAGATAAGGGAACGACGTGGGAGGTGTTGCATGCATTGAAATTAAGGTTAGTTCTGGATGCGTGCAGTGTTTTACTTTCAGTAATACTTAATTCCATTCACCAATTCATGGACCAGTCTGTCATTTGTTTAGATCAGCTTAACGCGTTTTAGTACCACCAGCATTAGCACTTTTCCGGTAGATAAAATAATCATCCACGCGCACAGATGTATGTTCTAACTACTTGAACCAGCTAAAATCATTAATATATAACAGGTAGAATAGATGTTCTAACGCGGATCCATGCGACATACCTAACTGTATCAGTGAATAGAGAATTATGGTGAGAAGCCGTTAAAAATTGCACGCAATTATTAGGGAAGAAATGTTCTAGCCATTTCAGAAGGTTAGGGTCGACATTTAGTAAGCTTCCTTTAAAAATTAGTAGTTTAACTATGACACACCTTATCAAATGCCTTACTCAAATCTAAGAAAATACTGTCAGCGCAGAATGAGTTATCCAGGATTGGATGCAGTGGATGAGCGAAATAAGCAAGCTCAGTTTCCCCAAAGTACGAGTGGGACTCCAGAAAGTTAGCGATATTCATGAAGAATACATGTTCCAATAATTTGCAACAACTGCTTCTCAGTGACATGGCTCAATAATTAGAAGGTGAGTTACGGGAGCTGGCTGTATTGATTATAGGTAGCGTCCCTATTTTCCAATACTACGGAAGAAGATGTCAACTCCTTGATTGCTAAACATTTTATCATAAAACTAAGGGCGCCAGCGCTCCACTTAGTAATAATAAAGACGTAACCACGGGAGCAGGGTGAAATGGTGAACTATCTACCAGTTTCGTAATTGCAGGTGCCTCGGCTGTTCCGCAATGTGGCAGCCTGCACTGATTAGTAAGTGCGATGCTTCGCTTGACAGAACCACGACATGACCACTGCGAGTTTGGGGGAGTCCGGATTACTGGCGACCAGCTTGTTGTATGCGTGCACACCGGTTTTCTTTGCGTGTCTCCCCATTCGAAATGCAACTGTCGGGGCTGGGGCGTAGCTGAGCGACACCACGCGTCCTGAAGTAGCATGTTGCTCTCCTAAAGCACCAGCAAGGTGCAAGAGGTTCCGTAGGAGTGTTATAATTTATTCAATTAAGCAAAAAATGTTTTTTTAAGAAAACGTAATAGTCTAAGGATAATCTCGTTCAAATACCTTCAAATATAAAAAAAATAAATCTTGGTTCTCCCTTGCACGTAGTTACGATGTAAGAAGAGCATCATTAAAAAAACAATATTCCCACCACATCCTTCACCCGTGCTATATGTATCTACTAAGCAACCAAGAAATGTGTGAGCGCTATTTAGTGTTTGTGAAAGTGGCCCACTGCACGCTATTGAGCGCCTCTCGCGGGGCCTCATTAAAGTTATTTCCCTAAGAAATCAATAAACAAATAAGTGAATAAATGAAACTGTGTAACAAACTGAGCCCCGCCACGGTGGTCTAGTGGTTAAGGTACTCGGCTGCTGACCTGCAGGTCGCGGGATCAAATCCCGGCTGTGGCGGCTGCATTTCCGATGGAGGGAGAAATGTTGTAGGCCCGTGTACTCAGATTTGGGTGCACGTTAAAGAACCCCAGGTGGTCAAAATTTCCGGAGCCCTCCACTACGGCGTCTCTCATAATCATATGGTGGTTTTGGTTCGTTAAACCCCACAAATCAATCAACAAACTGAAAACACGTGCAGATCCACAACGGGAGTATTTCGAGATGCACACGCGTTCCATACTGGCCTGCGTGCCCTGCATTATGGGAACTAAGGGCTGCCTGTATCAGCTATGTGTGAGACACAGGCTGCATGCTCAACACATTTGCTGTACTAGAAGCTTGATTGTGAGGCTTAGTTTCCCGGGGCACGGCGGCCGCATTTCGATGGGGGCATACACACCTGCGTAATTAAAGTTAGGGGCACAAATAGAAAACCTATATGGTAACAACAGTTTTAAGGGTCTTAATAATAGTATAGAGGGTGTACGTCCCAAAACCACGATATGATTATGAGAGATGCCGCTGCGGAGGGCTCCGCGAATTCGGCCCATCTGGTGTTCTTTAACGAGCACTGACACAGGCGTCACCATTGCAGACCTGACCACAGCACAAGACCCTATATACCATGTCGCCTCCATTAAAATCTGATCACCGTAGCCGCGATCGAAGCTAAGACCTTCGGGTCATAAGCCGAGTACCCTATCCAGCGAGGCAGACAATTATAGAGGCTTTACATATCGAAACCACAATGTGATTATGAAGGATAGTTCCCCTGAAGTGTATCGTTTCTGCACGGAATACCCCGTGAGTGTAGTACTATGAAGCGTGACACAACCTTATCCGTTAGGCCACGAGGGCGATGTAGGCGTGACACAGCCAGCCGAGGCCAACTGTGTGAGCTGACAGCTCAAAATTAGTGTTGTGCCAACAATCACGGTGGCCCCCACTCCACTCTTTTTTTTAAGCATCCCAAAGCAACCTGTGCTTGCTCCCCCCGTGATTTGTTTAGGAATTCTGTAGATTCAAACTAATGATTCAAATATAAATCTACAATGCGCGCACTCGTGTGTTTTCTAGGGTCACAATTTCTGACACTGCCTTCGAAGTGGGCTGACGGGTATAAAACACACGTGCCGTCCAGTTTAACGACGCCCAATCAGCACGCGGTTGATATTTTGGCTGGTTCTGTCGACCAAAAAGAAACGAGCGCTATAACAACACGGCAAGAGGACACACAACCCCGCAGCAAGGACGAGGAGTGTTGTGTTCTATTTTGTGCCGCGTGGTTGCAAGCATTTAGGTTGCAAGAGATCTGGGGCAGAGCGTCGTTCTACGAGTAATCATCATTTCATTCCATTTGGCCACAAATCCAGCGAAGACAGCGTTTTTCTTAGCAAAGCCAGAACGCATTCGGCATTACTCGACTGTTTTCCGAATGGCAGCAGCTAAAGGAAAAGAGGGCGTCGCAAAAAGTTGAAAGTTATTTACGTAACAAAATCATTAAGATCGATGCCAATCGATGGGTGCTTAGGCTCTATTGAACGATAGACTGTGAACAGAATTTTTTAGAGCCTACATATGAGGCACTTTCGGCTGAGATTCCATTATTGAATTCATTTGACGAATAGTTGAAATGTAACAACCTCGAGTTACAGTTCGCACAACGTCATTTAGGAATTCTGGTCCTGACATTTACATAACTCGTGTACCTGAACACGATAAATATTGAAATTGAAAATGTTCGTTTTACACTACAGGTACGCACCATTTACACTACATCATGTTTCCGTTTAAAATTATTACGCGCTTCTTGTCCGGCCATGCTTGTTTATATCGAGGATCACGTGGTTCGCAAATGTTTCTCATTTAGAATGAGTGTCATCTTTGTAGCACTTTGCCACGGCACATGTTTAGGGTGCCGGATGGTTTTTCATGTTTTGTAGTTACGCTGAAACGATGGAACAGGTGATCCACGAGTTTCAGGGATCGCGCTATAGACTATCACAGTAGCACGCATTCGCGAAGTGCTCGCTTCGCAAAACCGACAAAAACAGTTGGGGCCGAAGGAGCGACATTTTCGAGCAGCCACCGGGAGAAAAAGAAGAAACAGTAACGGGAGGCCTTAAAAAAGGATGTCGCCGCATGAGCACCTTGCTCCGAAGCCTCTTCACTCGCGCAAGGAAGTGGCTCAGGGGGATTGTTGGAAAAGCCGGGGAATTTGCGAGCCGAGTGTCTTTAATTGGCTTAACCTCTGTTCACCGGGCGTCTTTCGCTCTACGCCGGTGTTTTTCATGCATCGTCACTTGTATTCTTGTTTGCTTTAAGGGTACACCTCTGGTGTAGAGCCACTATTGTCGGAGTAGTAGTGGAACGCTCTTGTGTCACTAACTGTCAGAGCGAGATCAAATGAGCTGGGAGACGGCATTTTTCTTCTTTTGCTACCTTCTCTGCAAGGATAATTTTTATTTTTTTTTTATTTTGAAGCACTTTCAGAGCAAACAGAAGAGAAGAATGAACAAGAAAGTGCCGATTACAGATTTTCAACTCGCATTTTATCATTTTTATTCCCTCTTTCTTTACGACTCAGGCACGCCGGTCATCCATGCACCCGGGTGTCAAAAGACAGACTTGTTTATAGCTGTCGGCAGCATGCACGTGATATAAAAGAGCAATCAAGCCTTGGGCCAGCTAAACTACACGCGACGAGAAAAACACTCCCAGGAACTATAGGTCGAAGGCTTACGGCCTGTCAGCACGTGAACATAAAGCATGCATAAACGTCCAAAGCGTACACTGCACGTGGCAAGAGGGCTCATTGTTAAGGGATAGTATTCCAAAGTGTAGCTTTGCCACCATTACATTGGTAGCCAAGACCATTCATGCGCAGTGGGAAGTCGCTGCGCGGTATGACGGTGGTTAGCACATCGGTGCTTTACTCACTTTCTGTGCCTCAAGCGTTGGGAACGGTTCCTCTGTCCTATGCGCGATTAACCCGTTTCGCGAAAATTATTCACATCTCTCAAAGGCAACATGGACCCACACGCAAGTGCTTCGACTTTGCGGACAAGGTTACGTGGGCACGTTGCAGGAACGCCAATATACGCACGCACGCACGCTTTCACACACACGCACTCACATACGCGCAAGCTAATTGTGAGTTGGCGAACCGGAAAAGTCGCCGAGGTAAAAAATAGTACGCCCTTTCCTGGCGGTAGCCTTACAATGGGGTTCGATCATTCTCTGATGTCAAGTAAAAAATTCTCCCTAGTGTGTCAACACTCTACCCTCCAGAAAGACCCTTAATTGCTGTGAGACTGGATCAATCTAATAGGAAAAGTAAACAGCTGTTCTTCCCACGTGTGGTCGATCTCGGCATCGCGCACTCCTCCCAGCTGCACTCTCGGAGGGTGCCTTAAAGGGAAAACCAAGATGCAGCATAGTCAGGTGACAGGTGAGTGGTAGATTGTTGCACCTCACACAGTCACCTAATCGCACCGTTCTGCAGTATGTGCTAAGTGTATTCTATGCTGACAAATGTATACAAAAGAAACGCCGTTCCTTTTCTCGTTCATACGTAAACATAAAAGCTCCACCGATCCTAAATAGAATGGTATATATATATATATATATATATATATATATATATATATATATATATATATATATATATATATATATATATAATGGTGATTGACAATGATGCCGGTGCCATCCGCCTCATGTTTATCATGACGTCGTCGTGCGCTTTGTGGCCTTTAAGTTACAAACTGACGCTTGTATTTGTTTCAAGTGTATGCCTTTGCGCTTCGACAGCAATGTGTTCGTGACTACACTGCCCCATTTACATGAATTGCTATCCAATGCATGGCGCGTTATGCTTATAGCTGGAGTGGGTGAAGAAACAGCTTATCTCGCCAATAAAGACAGAGCCTACCTGATACCTTGTACTGATCGCGAGACAGAACTAAGCGATAGCTCATCACGCCATTCATTTGTTGCTGTGAGTGCTCTGTCTGAGCGTCAAGGGCGAGTTTGAATCGAAGTGGGTGGTTGAGCATGGGCGCTGTCATGTTGATTTCTAACCAGTAACTGGTTGTTGCTGATACAACAATAAAAAAAACATATGACGTAAATGCGATGAAGAATAAACATATTACTTACTGATATGGGGCAGCAGACGCCCAACAAAGGCAAATGTGTCAACCTCACCAATAGCAAGGCAGTATATCTTTTGCCGGCATGCGGCTTGTCTACATTCTGTAGCGCTGGCAGAGCTGAATGGCGAGTATAGCTTGGAGATGCACGGCTTCCTCCTCGGCAATCACCGTCGGTGGGCGTGGCTTTTCTTCTCTTTGTCTCTCAGCATTCTTCTGAACCTCTCTTTCCCATTTACTCAACATATTCCTCTTCACGCTCACTTCGCTTACTATAAACAGCCTACTCAGCCGAGCGCTTCTACAGCGTTCCAGAATAGAACGCACACCATCAGATTGAGGGTTCGAAACCCGCCTCAGGAATATACCTTTCTCTGTCTTTAATCTTTCTTTCTCTATCGACTCCTTCTCAGGGTTATGGCAGAGTATACGTCGTTGAAGGGAGTAGAGAGATTTGCCTGCATTCTGTGGCGCATCCTCATTATTGATAGTTTTCGGGCATGATCGCACACTTCAACCGAGTTAGAACAGCTCCGCAGTTATCAAAATTAGTTGGCTGTCCTTCAGTTGATGGGTTTATGCTCCATTACTCTCCGATAGCTGCAGTAACCCGCCTGCCCTACGTAGCAGTAATTTGAACAAACAAAAAGACCCTGTTGCTTTTTATAAGCTCAAGTGCTTCCAGTTTTATCCACTTTCCTTAGACCTTTCCTTCCATTCCTTGCTGTTAAGCTTTTCCTTCAGCACTTCCGTACTTGCGCTGCAAACCCTTTCAAAATGCAAATACCTTGGTAGAACATTGTTCGAGCTCTCCCATTGACTGCTAGGAAACCGCTATCATGATCCGTAACACTATTCAGAATACAAATGCTAGTGTTGTAGAAGATAGCAGGGCTTTCTTACGTTTATCCGGCCGAAATCCGCACTGCTGTCACCTGTGTCACTTTTAGCCTCAGCGTGCTGTTTTAGGTCACGCAAACAACAAACAAAGAATCTACTGGCTAGATTTTGCCGTGACAGTTTTTGCTCGGATGTCTATGCATCAACTTCACAAGTCCTGTCGTCTTTTGCACTCTATGCTTTCGAGTGGCAGATTTCTTTTTCAATTCTATTGTTTTCAAAGATCGCTTCCTCTGACAAGTAATTACATTTTTAATTACCCCGTGCACCGAGGGTATGGCATAACCACCGCAACAATAACAATAACGTCAACAACAACAAAAAACATGAGGAATGTTTTCTGTGCCATTGGCGTACACTAAAACCAAATAGTTACAGTCGTCAAGATTTCTACTTTAATGGCACTCGCAAACAATGAACTATCTTTGTATAGGTTCCAGAATATGGTGCAGCTCGGCGCTTTGAATCATCGTAAAGCTTTAGACTTGTTTTGATTGGAGACTTTAATTATTAATGTAGATGGCTTCTTGTTGACTTCAGTCCTCCAATAAGCCTTTCATCTTCGACTGATGTTTAACATATAGGCTTTCGTATGTCGTTGCTGTGAACGTTATTATAGCCTGGGTGTTTTCTTGGGCAGTTTGCACACCATCTCCACTGAAAATTATCGCAGTGATTTTGAGAAGATAGTCGAAGTTGATGTAAAAGTATCACAGTACCACAGGGATTTTTCGATAACATAGTATAACCAAGACGACCATGGTTAGAGATATTTTCTGTACTTATACATTCACCTATTTAAACATTCTGGTTCCTTTGGTGTCACTTAGTTTACGGTCCTTGAAAGTTGCCAGTGTTTATTTTTAATATTTTTTGGACAATCCCTTTTCAGAATCAGTTTAGGCATCATCTTCGATGGGAGCCACACTGTTAATTTCGACGTGGTGCTGGCGCTTTCCCGACGATTTGGGACGGAGACAAGGAGAGAGCAGAGACGAGCGCCGACAGTTGCAAGTCGGAGCTCGCCGTATACGTGTGGTGTCTCCTCGTCCTCGTCGCGCTGCATTCGTCGTACAAACTCACCCAAGTCAAAGCGTATAACGACTACTGATAGTTGGATTGTTTAATCTATAGAATATTGTAAGATATAACCAGTTTGTCTATCGCTGCCTTCTGTATAACAAATAAATACAGCATTCTTTTCTTTGTCTGAGCGATACACGTATCAATTCACTGTGCATTTTGACATTTAACCGGGAAGCACGAACTACTCGACAGTCTTCACGATAGCTGACCACACAAATGAGGCACTGATTCCTTGTTCATTGCTATGGTCATCCGTTGTTCATATTGCAGGACGGCCCGCCGCCAGACTCACTTGCACGAATTAACGTTTCAATGAACCTTCCTGACTTAACAAACTCCTCACAATAAACCGTGGCTGTAAATGCTATATTTTTATCGTGTGTCAATATTGTAGAATTTCAATACTTGAACGAATGTTAAAGCATTCGAATTGAGCGGAAATAAACCTATCGATTCTAAATAATAAAGTTTTAAATGAATAAACTGACGTGTATAAACAGCATGTGAGCTTTCTGTAAAGGTTGTTTCACCACAGTAGGGAGCGCTATACCGTGAATAACCTATCCAGGGGAAATCCACAGTGCTGCGAAGCCCGACTTCAAGTTCAAATGAACGTATTGTACTCACTTTGATTCATCATGTTTTTGAAGTTTAAAGACATGTTATGCCAACTTTATATGCTTTAAGTTGAGTAAATTTGAAACATTGTGTATTTTGTACACTTTATCACCAGTATCCTACCAGAATCGAAATCCTGACAATATTTCCTTTAGAACCAAGAGGAATTCCATTTAAAGTTTCATTCGTTTCAGTTTAAAAATATATATTGTGCAGGTCAGCTGCTTAATGACAAACATTATCATGTTTCTCTATAATAAGTGATCTACCCAAATTGAATTAGACTCGAAATTATTCGACTAAATCACTACTCGCTTCGAACCTAAAATTCGAACAGGTCTACTATATGCAGCCCTCGTGGTGGTGGTGGTGGTGGTGGTGGTGATCGTGATGATGATGATGATGATGATGATGATGATGATGATGATGATGATGATGTGAGGCATATTTGTTGTGCAGCATTTGTTGTGGCATGCAGGTCTTATACCATGAGATTACGCCAGCAGCTGCGTGTAGTGCCGTTTACTTATCAGAATGGATTATCAGAATGGATTATGCACATACGAAGCTATAGACAAATGCTAAAATAAAAAAAATCATGGACCACCTCGCCGAAGGGAACCTAGGTGTGGTGTGAAGCAGAAGCGGTGCGCACGGCGTTGACGCGGGTGAAACGGGCGTCGACGCGGGTGTTGGAAGAACAGTTTGAAGCGAAACTCGGTGTAGCGTTTACTCGAGTAAATTTTTGTATGAAACGTAAAGACACAGGAGGTGGCTTGAGTTTCGTGTAAGTTTCATCGCAGATGAACGAGCCGAAGGAGAGCTTCCACTTGACGTGTGGTCGTGCGTTCCGGGCGGTGGAGAGAATGAAGCAAGAGAGGTGTGTTGCGAGTGGGCGCTGCGGCGAGCGTGCTGCTGGTCAGGGAGAGAGTGACGTGAGTGCGCATCTGCGAATGAAACGTGCAAGGGGAGTGTGACGTGAAAGAGCAGCTCTGGTGTGACCTACTTGGCACCGCTCCAACACCTGCGGCGAGGGGAACACGTTGTGGTGCGTTTATACGGATGCAAGTACGTACGGCGTTACATACGTGAGTCAAAGAGCTGCTTCGCATCTAAAAACGTTGAAGGGGGGCATTTGTAAGCATGGCAGGGCAGCATTCTCGAGTGCACAACATACCTGCGTCGATCCGACGAAATCCTCCAGCCCGAAAGACTGTTGCAGAATGACGACATAATTGAAGTGCTGACAAAATAGCCCACGTGTCAGTTCAGGGTACTCTGGGCGGCGTATACTTGTGGGAGAGCAGTTCAAGAGCAATAAATTAGACTACTTGGTACCTCTGCACAGTTTCTACTCGAGCAATGGCGGAGACAAACGCAATTACAAATGCAATCTCTCAACGCCCATTCTTGTCTCGAGTGCAAAAAAAAAACGATGAATGTCTAGAGAAGTGTTGATGAACTATCTAATGTATCTAAGTGTTTCCCGACAAAAATTACAAGTGTTGTGACGGATAGATTTGTTTCGGTAGTGTCTTGACTACGTATCACAAGTATTTATCGTGTCGATATCTGGTATCGTGTCTAAGTGTGGTTGGAAGTACTGTTTGCCAGGCCAGCTCTATCACAGCTCTATCATGCACGCGACTAGCATCGTGATTATTCACCAGATTCACCCCTCTCCAGGCTAATGAATTAGATGTGCGTCCGTCCAATTTACATTTTTCATGTCGCTGAAACGGTCGCAACACAACGTGTCTGATCAGCCACTTCCGAAAATCAGTCTTAACAGCGTCTGAGCTGTGAAGCATTCCGGTATCATACTCTTCTGCCGACGCCCTCAGTTTCGCAGTCCACATATGTTCGCAAAAGCTGCTTCAATATCCGTGTACCGGGTCATGGGACTGGCTGACTCGTTGCGAAAACGTGACTGGTGTTTTTTTTTTTTGTGCCACCGTGGAGGACATGACGTTTTTCTTCTTCTTGCGTACTGCGATTCATAAAATGAAAGACGAGCCTCCCCTTACTGTCATCGGATTAGCGGCCGCCCGCCACAGGAGCAAGTCCTAAGCCGATTAGAGCCTGTCTCGCACAACTCTTGCGGTGCCTCGAGCCACGTCGATCTGCGCGAATCTTCGCGGCACCTTGGCGGTGCTCCCCGCTCACTTCGCAGGGTTTCCTTGAAAAGTGTCAGGTTCGCTTGCTCGCCTGAACATGCACGATTTGTTGTGGTGCAGCTGGCATGCGGAACACACCTGCACAACTTAGCGGGTTTTGCGCAAATCATTTCCCTCGCTGAGGTGGACCACTCAAGTGGCACAGGCGCGAAGCGGGAGTCGAGCACGCCCGCAGGTCAGCCAACGCAAAAGCCCATTAGGCAAATGGCCGCACAGGGCCCCCTGGTCGTCTTCGGTGCGTCACGTAATCGCGTGGCGTGACGTCACGGGGCACCGTGGCCGGCACGCCCACGGCTCTCGGGTGTGGTCCCTGGGTGCGGCCCCCGGGGACGGCGGCTGCGCAAGGTCGGAGGCCGCCGCCCTGCACGCTCAACGAGAATGCTTTGAAGGAAGCACCATTTTGAGCACAGGCGGAGATATATATATATATATATATATATATATATATATATATATATATATATATATATATATATATATATATATATATATATATACGAAGAGTCACTAACCTTCGCAAACTGTGATTCGGATAAGTTATGTATTTCAAACTTTGAGAAACGCAGTGCTTGCGAAATAGGTCTTCAAACTTTCGACATCTGACAAAGTCTTAACCAGAGGTCATGCCGCGGCACGTGTGATCAGCGTCATACTGCTTCCATTATTTTCTCCCTGTGGTCTTCGAATATCGTGGCCTGTTTACGCGTCGCAAAAAAAGTGTGTCTTAGCACTTGTATTCCTTCCTTGTTTTCTGTGAGGCCGCCAGTTGGGCATTCTCTAGTAAACGCTCGTAAAATTTGCTGTGTTTATATATATAAGGCCTGTCGAAAAAAAAAATGCTACTGATAGATGCACTATACCAACCAGCGTTAGCGCCTCTTCTGTTTCCTGTACAAACGTGTTGGTATAAGTCTGTTACGTCATTAGTCATCTGAATTGTCTGAGCATCGCCTGTCGTGATAATTCAATATTTTTGTTAAAAAAAGACCGGCATCTTTTGAACTGACAATGAGTATTGTGAAGCCTGGTATGCTTTATGCAAATAATGTGGTGTCAATGGCATATCGTAAGCTGGCTCCTGAAATGAGCACACTTAAATTCTAGTTTTCCACGTCGCAGTTCTGCGCACATGTTTTGTTAAAGGATTATGGCGAACTAGCGTAAGGATCAAAAACACGAAATAATTAACCAGGCAGCAACGATTCGAACTATCGTGCTGCAGCTGGAGTAGCACCAGAATAACAAATAATAAAAGATTACGGCCTCCTCTGATTCATTCTCGACTCTCTGCTACCACCATTCGGCATAAAAAACGTTTTTGGTTTAGTGCGGTGTGTGTGTTCTTTAGCCGAGCCATAAGGTTTCCTCAAGTTCGAGTTCTCCTAAAATATCTACCCAGAGCTCGGAATCTAATGCCACACTAAAACCAAGAAAACAAAAAAAAAGCTTTTCGTTGCAGATTTTGCATCAATAAACTCGCACTCTAACACTTTTCTGAAGCCTTTCTCTGCTAAATCTGCATGTAAAGCCTTGCACGAAATACGTGAAGGAGCAGCCTGCTTACTAATACGAAGGTGGTGCTCCAAAACGCCAGGATTGGGTTTAGTTGCGAAGAAAACGGTTGGTGCGCCTGCCAATACGCACCAAGCCAAAACTAGCCCTCAACGATTGTCGAATCAAGTACATTGGAGCGGGGAAAGTTCGCAGCCGTTGCTGCTTCCGGTCTGCCAAAAGTTGCGTCACCAAATAACGCAGCGTCAGTGACGTCTGCGGGCAATCGTTCCGATCCAGATGTCCTAGCGCAACGGTAGCATCACGTTAGCAGCAGCAGCGGTGTTCGAAGCGAACCCGCGACCTGATGCTCGGCGTGGTCACACACGCCGCGACCAGAGGCAGGCGCGGCCAACGTGCGGTCGATATCTCCCCGCCGTCCAGCACGGCCGCAATTCAATGCGGCTCGTCCGGGGCTCCCTGGGGAACGCGTCTCCCCGCTGTTGCTACAGTGGCGGGGAGGAAAACGGGCAGCCAGTTTTGCTCCGGTGATTTCTTAGGTGGCAGCGCCGGCGGCGTTATTTCCCCGTCCGCACGTTTCCCTCGACCGGTCCCTTTCGGAAGACACCTTCGCCCCGGCAAAACATTTACGAGCATGCCCGGCATGGCGGCCGGCCGTCCAAGGGCGGCTCGCTCGCTTCGGGCAACCGAGGCGCCGCGCTGTATTAGCGCCAACTTGATTATTGCCAGTGTAATTTAGAGGTTGCGGAATATCGAAAATACTGCAGGGCCGACCCAAAAAAATGCGCCATTCTGCCCATTCACCACATAACGACATGGAATCGCGTTGCACATCCCTGAAGGAAGAAACTGCGACGCAGATCAATTGTCACGCGATGATGATCTTGGGTCTTGGGTGCAATATATATATAATAAATAAAAACGTTTTTGTGTTTCAAGTATACCACGTCAGTTATTGACAATCTCCGATAATGACGAAAAACTCTGCATGCATGCAAGCACAGATAAATAGGCGAAGTAACTCTCCAGGCATCATTATTTTGCAAAAAAAAAATTATGTTGCCTAGAGACCACTGCAAACTTTGGGCACCCAGGTGAAACTGTGTCGCGCTTTATGATTCACACAACATTACTGGTTTGAGGAATTGCTACGAAACCATTCTTCTCTTATTTTCAAGGCACTAGTCTTTCATAACTATGATAGTTTGTATATATTTATGTTAACTTACTTCCTCTTTGGAGTTAGTGAAAAATTACAATAGACGGCATGTTTAGCGTTTTTCATAAAAAAACTTAGAGATTCCTTCGCGAGTAATGTATCCCCATGATGTGTTCTATAGGTTGCAATGTTTAATGAACAAATTATTTTGTGAACACATTAAGCACAGACATTGTCAGAATATTGTGACAAAGTTGGAATAAACAGCATTTCGACTCATATCGCGGCTTAATTTTCGAAACGTAGCGGCCAAATTAAAAGTATGTCTAGTATATTATTGCATAGTATGTTTTGCTGGTTAAGGCACGCCGAAAGTTTCAAAACAGTAGTTCATGTTTTAAGCGAGGAAAAGCTTTTCATCTGGACAATCACAATGCAGTAGGACGCTTGTTTTTGCCTCGCATTTACTAAATAGCACATCAGTGCGAGGTTGCAGCAAGGGCTTATCGGGAACGGTTAATGCATGTCATACAACGCTTGTCACTTGGTTTTTGGTTAACCAATATATATATATATATATATATATATATATATATATATATAGCTAATCCAAGTGACAAGTGTGTGTGTACATAGAGAGAGAGAGAGAGAGAGAATGCATGAACGTTGGTTTCATGTGGAGGTGAGAGCCTT
Organism: Rhipicephalus microplus; assembly: GCF_013339725.1. Lineage (NCBI taxonomy): Eukaryota > Metazoa > Arthropoda > Arachnida > Ixodida > Ixodidae > Rhipicephalus > Rhipicephalus microplus. The sequence goes on along the minus strand of NC_051172.1, from coordinate 12,240,349 downwards.
AGATGCCTTATCACGCGCGACAATTTACCGGCTACCCGCATCAACACGATCGAACACAAAGAAACAAGCATCATAATGTGATGACGTCACAGGCAGTCACATTTGTGACGTCGCAATGACGTCATGGTTTGACACGGTTGCTTGGCGTAACACGATCCCGGAGGCAAAGCAAAACTGCGTTATAGCTGTTGCGGGGCAGGTTTGACCGAAGACAAAATGAAAGACGATTGCCTTCCCGTCGCGATCAACGCACAGAGGAGAGTTCCACCGGCCTGTGGTGGTATAGATTGGTCAAGTTGCTTCTTTTGTGTTCTCCACAAATTGGTGACCGTGGACGTTTGGATCAAGTAGCAACTTTCGTAAAGTGCAACACGATGCAGGAGACGTGGAGCCATGGCAACCAACGGCAGCAAGCCCCGACCAGCCCGGTCGACGCCGAAACCTCTTCAACCGCTGCGTGCGGTTATCTTGAACAACATCCGAGGGCCAGAGTTCTCGCTTGGTGAGGTTCATCCAAGCAGAGACCTGTTTTCAACTTTTGCGGATTACGTTCCAGACTCACAAGTACCCCTTTGGTGTCGACGTGCTTCCAGCGGCCATCATCGACGAGATTTTCGACCTTATCTAGTCATTGGCACACGACCTATACGAGAGTCAGCTCATGACGTAATCAAGGCAGCTATACTGGACCTAAAACATGTTGTTGGGCTAGCATAGTACATCCATGAAGTGTGAATAAGCGCGAACAGACAAGGACGTAGAAGAGTACTGGCATATACAGAGTGCTACTGGACCTCACGGCTCCCTCAGAACGCGCAGGGTTGCAATACAACGGCTACTCTCAATCTAACAACTCGGCAATCAACGGCCAAGCCAGCTACTGCGTCGATTCCTCAATCTTCTCGGTTTACGCGTTTCCTCCACGGACCGCATCTTCATCTGCCAGCTATTGTTCCAGCGTTCGCCCACCCAAGTCCAGATGGTGCTGGAAGCTGCTTCAACCTAGACTTTGTAGAAGCTCGCCATATTGGCTGACAAGGCCATGGAAGTTTCCAAACATCTTCCATCGTTTCTGCTGCAATTCCAGCTTCAGCCCTTCACCGACAAGGCGGTCCGAGCCAGTATCAATAGAAGCTTCTGGTTGCTACTACACGTAGGATTGTTTCTCCTCCTTCACTTGAACGTCACCATTCGCCATCTTATCCACGCTTCCCATCCATCGATAGCCAGCGCACCGCTGAGAAATTGACATCTGCTGGTATCATCGCCGTTTCGGCGCCTGCATCGTGCGTCTATTTTGCTATTCGCTTCCTTTCCCAATTTTCTTCGCCATTCCCCTTTCTCTTCGTGTAGGGTAGCGAACCGGATGCCCCAATTTCTGGTTAACCTCCCAGCCTTTCCCTCATTTTATTCTCTCTCTCTCTTGGCGCCTGCAAACGTCGCTGCCTCGTTTCTTGAACCTGGTCGGAAAAAGCGTCCAGCCGACCGCGGTGACGAGTGGTCATGGGCCCACCCCATGTCGCCTGGTATATGTCCACTACAAGGTCACTGGGCAACTCTTCCAAACTGACACAAGGTTAAGGATGTTGTAGGTAGCCCGCGGATCTAGGCTTGCATAATTTGCAGGCAATTTCCCCGCCTGGTTTCCTCTTTAATAATTGTAGCTAATGTCCTTTGTTTTTTAACTAACCACGAGCATGCTTAGGCGCACAGACTATAAAAACGATTCCTTTTGTTGGCTGTTTTATTCCGGGTTGTCTCAGCCTTCTCGGCCAGTGTAGTGGCTACTGCGTACCGACAGTTTTATTCCCTCCTTTATGCCCGCATTTCATTAGAAAACAAGAGAACGACCCTGTGCCTTGAAGAATCTCAGGTTGTCAAAACTGCCTCCATTGCCAGCGAGCTCATAATAGGGTGAATTGTGTGACACGTAAAACGACATAATTAATTGGTATATGTGGCATGTCTGTAATAATTTCCTGTGTCTGCTTATGTAGCTGTCATGAGGGGGGGGGGGGGTATTAAGGCCTTACATTATCACCTATGTTGTTAAACGGCTATTGCGGGACGTGGGAATAAATTTGGCAAATTCAATCTCGCTTCCTCACGTGACGAGAAGAAGCGAGCCGGCCGGAGTAATCCTCGACCATCAGGCAGGCGTCGCCGGCGGCTTGGCGTGTTTAACGCGGCGTAAAACAGCGCCAAGAAGTTGCGAGGCGGCTCAACGCCACATCCCACGTGGACCGCGCAAGTCGCTCCGCCAAAGCCCAGCACTATTCGCCGGGCCCACACTGGCGTTCGCACGACGCGCAGGTCAGCAGGAATCCCGTGACATGGATCAATCGAACCAGCGGATCCTTCTGCGGACGGAAGCAGCGCCACTTTTGTGCGACCTTTGTTGCTTTTAACGGAGTGAAAGCCAGAAGAAGCGAAGGCCAGGAAGATATTTTTTCTGAGTGCGCTAATTGGCAAGGTCGCTTTAATAGATATTTGAAACCGTGTGATTAGATTTAAGAACTCTTTCAACAGCATGGACGTTCACAATTCATTCAGACAGAATGCCTCACATTTTATGTTGTATAAATACATTGAAAATTTCATCTTATTTACATTGTCTTGAGCGTTTATGTGGCATTGTTATTGACCAACGAAAGGAAGCGGTCATCTTTGTTGAAAAAAACAAACATGCTTGTCCCATAAAATAACCACACTTTTGTTGTAGCATTGTCATATTCGACTGATGAAATCTTTCTGCTGAACCCTTACAAGGTATATACATGCGGGCATACGTGGTCAACGCGATGTAGCGCAAAGCGCTGTCAGCCACTAAGTTTTCGTGACTAGACTTTAAAAAAAAAAAAGCACATGCGTGTAAGTCTGAACGGTGGTACTGAATACATCACCCAAATATTTGGGCTTTCTGTGATCTTTATATCTCTTTTTTTTGTTGCACGCAGATGAGAAATAAGTAAAAAATAAGTAGTTCAGTCACGCTGCAGAAGTGCGTATACAGGGCGGAACACAAGCTAACCGCGTACAAACAACACAGCAAAAGGGTGATTTTGTGCGAAAGCGTGCAGACAGCCACCGAGGGCGAATATCCCATAGAGGAAGAACACGCTTTACTCACTGATTGATTGATTGATTGATTGATTGATTGATTGATTGATGCGTGGGGTTTAACGTCCCAAAACCAGCATGTGATTATGAGAGACGCCGTAGTGGAGGGCTCTGGAAATTTCGACCGCCTGGGGTTCTTTAACGTGCACCCAAATCTGATCACACGGGCCTACAACATTTCCGCCTCCATCGGAAATGCAGCCGGGAGTCGATCCCGCGACCTGCGGGTCAGCAGCTTTACTCACTGGTGATGGCGGCGTTGCCAGAGGCTTCGTGTATCGATTTAGTAGAAGGGAGCGTACACATTACTGGTAAACTGAAGTCAACGCAGCCCCGCCACGGTGGTCTATAGTGGTTAAGGTGCTCGGATGCTGACCCGCAGGTCTCGGGATCGAATCCCGGCAGCGGTTGCTGCATTTTCCATGGAAGCAAAAATGCTGTAAGCCCTTGTGCTCAGATTTGGGTGCACGTTAAAGAACCCCAGTTGGTCGAAATTTCCGCAGTCCTCCACTGCGGCGTCTCTCATGATCATATGGTGGTTTCGGGACGTTAAACCCCACATATCAATCAATGCAGTCAATGCGTCTTATTCGCCGACAATTGGCTCAGACCACACGCAACAAAGCACCGCTGCGTGTATTTGTATACGGGCCACCAATTCCCTATCCACAATTCCGCGGAGACGGTACGGCCACCTATAGCCCGATTACGCCGCAAATAGCGTGTGCAGTCTCTGCTCCAGTATATGTTGGCTCAAACACATTGCATTTAAACCTTTGCTGCGAGATGTGCTATTATGTTTATTAACGGCGGCGTTTGTCGCCCGAGACTTCAAGATACACGTTGCGCGCTCGCTTTGCTTGTTCTGTCAAAGCGCGCCAAACATCTTGCCTTTATGATGCGCGGATCATTGCGAATGTGGGAAACTCGCCAAGGCGGCGCTTCTCGCGCAGACGCAACCCCGACGAGGGAGACGCCGCGCACGGGAGCAAGTGTGCCGCAGACGAGCCGGGGCCCGCCACGAGGCCCCCAGGGGAGACACATTGCGGAGCCGACAGCATTGTCATGCAAAGCGCAGCTTTTTACACACGTTTCTGCCGGAGGAAATAATTACCGCGCACCTTTCGGAGGGAAGGACGCCTCCAGAATGGGCTTTTCCGCCTCGGCATTGCTTGCGCGCCTCCCGATTTGCATGATAAACAAGCACGCGCCGGTTCTGCTGTACGCTCCGTTAGACTACACGCATGAAAATGAACGCCGCTGGTCGTCAATGGTGCACGTCTCTTCCCCTTTTTCTCTGATAGCGAAAGAAAGGGGGAATGAAAAAAATATTTATTTCGATGGTAAGTATGAAGCACGAAAAGAGTGGATTCAAGACTTTCCGGCCCGTCTTATTTCACGTGTGGACTCATTCACGAGGGGTTGCCGTCGGTGACGATCGATCTCGCACAGAAAGCGAGAATGATTTCCGCACAGGGGCAACTTTGTGAGCACGCGTTAGACACACACATACAAAAAACAGGTATTCCTCTCATAGAGAGTGCAAAGGCAAACACACACACACACACACACACACACACACACACACACACACACACACACACACACACACACACACACACACGCACGCACACACGCACACACGCACATGCCCACGCACACACACGCACGCACACACACACACACACACACACGCACACACACACGCACACACACACACACACACACACACACACACACGCACACAAAGAACAGCAATTCTTTTCGTTAACCAAGGCCTCTTTCCACAGAAACACGGGTGGAGAAGCAGCGGTTGAAAAAGCGGTCGCCAAAAGTTGCACCCCCCCCCCCCCTTTAAGCGACAGAAAAAATATATAACTTTGTTGCCCCTTGAAGAGCCGGCATTTTAAGAGGATAAAAACTGCCCAACACCCATGTAAGCATCATGAGTGGTCGTCCACCACAGGGTTTCATTATCAAATCTCCTGCCGCAGAGGTGGACTTGAGTTATCTGCTACAAGAAGAGTTGCAGATGACGTGTGCAGATCGAGTGTGAGCTTGAGACTCTGGGAAAATGTGCGACTGTTTTTCGAAGTTTTAGGATTGGTAAATGGTCGTTACGTTAAAGCTCAGGCAACTAATATTGAAAAAAATGTTTTTAATAATTATTTCTTTTATGATTGTGCGTGCAGCTTTGCACAGGCCCCGCCGCGGTGGTCTAGTGGCTAAGGTACTCGGCTGCTGACCCGCAGGTCGCGGGTTCGATTCCCGGCTGCGGCGGCTGCATTTCCGATGGAGGCGGAAATGTTGTAGGCCCGTGTACTCAGATTTGGGTGCACGTTAAAGAACCCCAGGTGGTCAAAATTCCCGGAGCCCTCCACTACGGCGTCTCTCATAATCAAATGGTGGTTTTGGGACGTTAAACCCAACAAATCAATCAATCAATCAATCAATCAATCAGCAGCTTTGCACAGGATGAACATTTGTGACATTCGAAATGCTTTTACCTCACCTTATAAGAGCAGAGCAATTGACAGCAGTCGCGAGGCGGTGTTGTGTGGGCTCGCTTTCCCTGAACTTCCGGAAAAGGGCGCCCCCGCCATGCGGCGGCAGACTTGAAGGGGCGATCGCGGGGGTCGATGGACCGCTCCGAAGTCAAACAGGGGGAGGTGCATATTTGAATCGCTGATGGCGGCAAAGACAAACAGCGTTGCGGCCGGCCGGCGTCCACACCACCTAACTCGGTTAGTGGACGACGACAACTTCCCCTCACAAAGGCCACCTGACGCCTGCGGCTATACGAAGGCGCCATCTTGGATGGCGATGAATTCATTCGATACGTGCCGGTGTCATAGCATACTGTCTTCATGCGCAGCGTGGTTGGTTTCCTTCCGGAAGGTGGCCCGATTGTCTGCACAGGGCTGAGGAGCGAATAAGCGCATGATTGCATTTCAATACATGCAGCACAGCTAAGCTTGTTTACAAAATACTCCCCGCGTGAGAACGACCACGCTTCTCAATTCTTCAGTTTTTCGCGGAGTATTTCGTTTAAAGAACAAGTTTCGTTTTAGTTTTGTGGTCTCATAACTCACCACCAAGTTTGGTATTGATCGGATCAGGCGAAAGTTGTTCGGCGTAGCAGTGTATGGTGGTTCTCCAGCGCACACAGTGGACGGCCAACTAGCAACCGGGTGGCGGCACCGCAGCACACAATATGCACCAAGTTCAGTATTGGACTTCGCTCAACATTTTTATTAAACATTTTGTTACAAGGCGTATAACAATTTTCTTTTTTAGCAGCTCGCTGTCGCAGCCTCGGAGGAATATTGCAGGAGAGGAAGTAGGAAACACTGAAACACAAACAAAATGCTCAAAATACGAGTGTCAATGCTTAGCTGTACACAACAGGAACCGAGCAGTTGATAAAGGGATCACATCAGCGTGTAAAGCATTCCACAGGTCCACAGAATGCAGAAAAAAAAGTACATTTATGAAGTGGGGACAGTTCCTGTACGTCTGGTGGTTTTAGCGGGTGTTAAGTGAAGGAGAACGTGGAGAGTGGACCGAATAATAAAGAAACTTCAAAGATCCACCGAGAAGAAAGAAGCTCAAGTCAGATGACGAGCGAGAGTATTCAGGAGAGAGAGCGGTCGCCAGTGCAGAATTCGTGCATCTCGTAAGTGAATGCCAGACGCGCAGATTGATAACGCTGCTGACTCATGACTGCTCTTTTTTTGCCAATATTTCCAGAGAAAAGGTACAGATTATCGCTGTTTTCACTCGTGCTATTAGACAGCCTCCGCGTGTCATGAGATTCTTGTTGCAAGCGAGCGCGTCACGGCCCATCCAAAATTCACGGCGAGCGCCCCTTGACTCCGGGAGGGCGTTCGCGCGGCGAAAGACGCGCGATCGGACCAGCCGAAAATGAATATGCAACCGGTGCCCATGCAGTCATACATAATGAACCAGTTCTCTCCGCCATTAGGCGCGCCCTCGGCGCCTCTGCTCAGGCACACCGCTGGGAGTCATGCATGTTTCATGAGTGTCGACGCGTCGGCGAACGCGCTATACCGGCGGGGGTGCCATGCACCGCGCCGGCTGAGCGCATCGCTGGATCCTCAGTGTCCGCAAGTGGCAGCAGCTGTACGCACCCCCGACGCCAGACTCGGTAAAAAAAGTCTCTGACGCGCGCACTTCCCATTTCCGTCATGTATCCACGATCGCTGCTTTTTTTTTTTTTTTGCCGTTTCGAGTAATTAGGTGCATGCTACATAAATGTCACAAGTCTATTTAAAAGATGAACAAAAAATAAGTTGAATACCAACAGTCGATACGTTCATAAGCCTTGTGTATAAATTTCTATTGAGGATATGACGAGACGAACGTGGCCAAAAACTTTCGTCCTTTATATCGCCCCATTTTATGTCGTTACGGTAAGTGAAACTGAATGTTTTCTTTTCTTGCTCTGTAAGGGCTGCGAAAGTTAATATCAGAGATGCTTATTACGCGAAATTAGGAGCATGCGTGGTGAAGTCAGCAGTCGCTCACTTCTGGTTTTCCTTTTCTTTCCACAGGTTTTTCCTCAAGTTCTTTCTTAAGTGCAACCAAAACTGCCTCAAGAACGCTGGCAACCCGCGGGACATGCGGCGGTTTCAGGTACGCATGCTCAAACTGCAGCCTCGCTTTCACACAGTTGAGACTATGGAGGGTATGTACAGGCAGCGTGCCTAAAGGCGCCGTCACAAACAACCAATGATAAGGATCTCATAAGCAGTAGTAGGACTATAGATGCGAAAATAGTGTCACGTGCAAGACAGCGCCTCCCTCTGCTCTATTAAAAAATCTTAGACTATCCTCCGTATTCTAGAACGCCGCTTCAATCGACGCTCCACGTTCACTTGAGAAAGCCGATTGGAGCGCCATCTCTAGTCATGACACGTCACTGCATATCAGCGATAATTTGCTGCAATTCTTGAGTAGCGCAGCTTCATTTTCAGCCGAGCGGCGGCGCAGTGTTCAACTCTGTCAAGTGAAGGGTGAAAGTCCAGTCAAGGAGCGTTTGTGAATACGGGTGTAAAAATCGCTTTTGCTTTCAGAACGAATGCGCTTTTACAAAGTTTAGGCACATACAGGAGGTGTTCTACGCAGGCAACTCGGTCAGAGATCACCGGCTGTAATCACAGTCACGTTGGCCGAATGAATACAGAGGCAAAGGGCGGGAACGCTCTTGCACTTGGTTTTTCCTACACAAAGAGCTCCCGGCGTATGTTAATATCACACGCTATTTTCCGCTAGTGCAAGCATTCGAGGGTATCGGAGAGAACTCATTGAATTTCACCAGCAGCATGTTTCCGCCCAGCCGCGATCAGCACGGCTCATCGCGTTGAGGTTACATTAAGACACATTTCCGCCGTGATCGGGAAAAGTGAGAAGTGTTGGGGATTCGTCTATACAGTTGTAAAACACGAAAACGGGGAGAACGCCGCTCAACTTTCTACGTGGTTAATGACTGCTTTGAATTACTGGTTCAGATTTCCCGTGTTTTACAACCGTTGACACCGCACGCTCCTTCATGGGAGCAGAGAGGGGCTTTAGCTTTTGTCTCCTAATGTGAGCCCTGTTTATTTATTACGGGATTTCGCAATAACCTCTTGCCTTTCGTCAAGACACTCTGTATCGGATCTCTGCGTATGCGTTGGCATGCATGTGGCTCTGCATTCCAGGGGAAAGAATTCTTGGATAAATATGAAAGGCCAAAGTGAACCCCGTACTCTTAATCGTAATAGTGGCTTTTCTAGACGAAATTGTGAGCCTTCAAAGCATTCTGATTAGTCCGATTTCTGACAGATAATTTGCATATAACAATCACACCCATCGCTGCTTTGAAGGGCCAGATCACGCTCGAAAAATAATCGGTCGTCGCGGTACGCCGAGAATCGAATACGTGCTGCACAGTCTCCAAGCTGCCACCATCATCATAGCAGGAAACACCATATATGCGGCGCAAATAACCATTCGTTCAGTAGAAGGCGGTGGTGCAATGTCTCCAAGTCGCGTGCCGATGCAACTTCTTGGTCGATATATCACTCAAGATTGTCTTGGTGATTCCAGAAGATTCTTTTTTCTTGGTTGGTATATATTGTTGCGGTGTTTGAAGTGGTGGTCTCGGTGAGAAATATTTTTTTTTTAAGTTCCGGCACTAGAGTTCATTTCGGGTGGCTTCGTCGGTTCTTTTGTTTCCCGAAACGCAAGCACGGCTATATATGCCATGATATTCCCTGTATGCCTAGCCTTGTGGTGAAGGCTGGCTGCATCAAATCCTGCCAATTCGTGCTATAGCACCACTTATGCCTGTCCCACACACTCCGAAGGGATGCTTCAGAATCCATAATATCACCGTTGTTCTCGGCCATTGCTGTAAAATTATGGATGCCTCCTTAATGCCACAAAGCTCAGCCGATGCAAAAAAAAATCGCTCGATCGAGATGAAACGCGAATGATTTTCCTACAACACTTCCGCGAAATGACCGACGAAGCCATCTGTGGAACATAGTTGTTCCAACTTCGTATTGCGTTACAGTAAGGCATTTTGTCTCGATAACTATGTGTTTTAGCGTGCAGATTGTGAATCGCGTTGTACTTCTTTTTTTATTAGCCTTGGTATTTACCGCGACAATTTAACCGTGATAGCTCCTCAAAACAAGCGAACCTCGCAGCTGCTAATGTACTTACATGCAGAGAAAATTCCTACAGCAATATTTATTCATTCTCTAAGTATGTTTGTTGTTCATTAATTTAATACATGCGTTATAACAACATGATCTAAAGATAAGGAGAAAACCACTCATGAATTACTTAAGAGTTCGTTTAAACAGCACCATCTAATAATAAGGTAATCTACGCAACGAAAACAGAACAAGCGTTCGATAGCATGTTCTAAAATATGTCACAGAAGTTAAACGCCCATAGGTAAAACCATAACTTGTTTCCATTGGCAGGTGGCTTCGTTTGCACGCCATGGTGGAACTTTACGCGGTGCCTTTAAATATCCTAAATACACAATCACTTATACAGCTGACTGATATCCTTAATTAAGTTGAAAGAGTTGAAAGTGCAAGAAGTGGCTGAAAAGCTTCTTGAAATAACACTGCTCCAATTACCAACGTGTCCTCACTCTTTCTCGGCTATTGACATAAGCGGTCTGTGGCAGGTGGTCATCTCGAATCAGGTGAGCGTCGAAGGACCCCTGCTGGCAGTCTCAGACAACATGTTCGTGCACAACAACTCCAAGCACGGTCGACGGGCTAAGCGACTCGACCCAACTGAAGGTGAGCGGCGACACTCAAGCGGGGCAATAGTTAAACGTTGGCACCAAATATTACCAGCAGAGACACAAAAATATAGTTTTCTTCTCTGAACTCAGGATGTAATGAGTGTCTTTTATTGTGATATACAACTGCGCTATCGCCACACCGTGCAGGAAAAAGGGAGCAAAAATTGAACTGCAGCATAGGCGCTGCCGCTTTCCGGAATGAATGCTGCTTGATTGTCACGGTGCTCCCAGATGAAAGTGTAGGAGAGCTTTTGTTGACGACACGGCGGCCGCTCGACGCGCTGCAACCGTAGAGCGCGCGTGGTCGGCCGATGGTGTCAGGGGCGCCGTGTCCCCCGGGGGCGACGGAAAATCGATGACCCCGCGGCGGCGTCCGGCTTGTTCCCCGGGCTTAAGCGCTGGCCGCGACCGGCGACACACGTAATTGCCTCCTTCCCAAGGTGGCCTAATCTCTCGAGAGAAAATCCTATTAGGCTCTCAGAGCACAACAGGTTGAAAAAGCGGCCCGGATTGGTTGGCGGCTGCCGCCTTCGGCATCGCCAGTCGACCGGCCACGACGAGCGGCTTCCGCTCGTTTTCGCGCAGCTCCGGCATCATGCCGTTTCGTTGCCGTACGCAGTACCATTCGCCGCAACGCCTTGCATCAAGGCAATCAGCCCCAGCGAGGGATGGACCACCGGAGGATCCACGGTGATCATCGTCGGAGACAACTTCTTCGACGGTCTACAAGTCGTGTTCGGCACCATGCTGGTCTGGAGTGAGGTCAGTTCATCTCCCTATAAGACACATCGGCAGGTGAAACAATTTGGCATGAGTTCCGGTCGTGATAGTGGCCACCTTTACCTGGGCACCGGCATGGTAGCCCGAGCAGAGATGTCTGAGTAGATTTCACTTTTTTGAGAAGTGTCGAGTCATGGTCGATTTGGCTAAAAACTGACAGTGAAATCAAGTGAGCGCGCCTTCACGCCCCGTTCAATTAAATTCCAGCGGGGCGATAGGTTAGTTCTATAGATACGCTCCGCTGTTCGCACGATCGTTCAGTGCATCACTGCGAAAATATTTTATCAGGATCACGAGAAATATCCCGGCAGCTCTATTTCCAAGCTAATGACCATAAAAATGACGACATGCCGTCATTTTGAAATGACGGCACAATTTTATGAATTTCATGTGCTTCCCGTAATTTCAAAATACAAGCGAGCTGCCAAAACGTTAACATATACATTATTATAACTAAAGGTCGTTCTTTGTAAATGACTGTGTTCTTTCATAATTTTCACGTTTTTTTTTCGTGAAATCGATATGACAATATGACCTTCAAAATGACAGCAAGTTGTCAACTTTAGATGACAACGATGAGGATAATTTAACATCTTTCTGTCAACTAATGCTAATATAAGACCATAAATGTAGCATTTTTTGGCAAGGTGACAACAGGCTCTCAACATGAAGTGTAACTACATTGTCAGTAATGGCCCAAAAAAACAACTGTACTCTGTGCCATTATGAACTCTGCATCGCCATGGCACTGTCACTCGACATGGGTAGCACCTCATAAAATATGCAACAAAAGCTTTTGTCGATACTTGCACCTGTATTCTTCAAAGTGCTTTCAAAAAGCTGATCACCCTCGGTGCAACTCCGCTTACTCTGCCATTACCATGCTCTTTAGTCAGGTTGATCTGTCTCTTGTACCTGGAAAGAAAAAGAGAATGGCACAATATATACATGCTACGTATTCTTTGCCAATCAGATACTTGGCATTTCCGGAAGTGAAATTCCGGAAATGTGTCAATTGCACTGCCTAGAGTGAGAGAGACACTGTGTAATGAAATGATAGGACACCAGATACAAATCCTGAACAACAAATGTAACGGTATTTGTCACATGCAAAACTAGTAATATGTATGTGTTATGATGAATATAGTCATATTATAAAATGTAAATAGAGCCCACAACTGCATAAACACATCATGTATAATTTCTAGTAAGAGACGTAGGTGATCATAATGTATAGCGATCATAAACACCATTCCAAACCATAATTCTTCAAAGTCATTTCGCTTAACTTCAGCAGCCCTGCCACCAATCACATTGGGATGAAATTTCCACAATCTGGTGCTGCAATCGAAAAACAGCTTTTTACCTCAATCGAGAGCAGAAGAATAGTTCTTTTTATATGGCAAGTTTTAGCAATTATGTTTGTGCTTTAAGGAAGAAAATTATTCAAGTTACAGCTTTGTCTTCGCTTAATATACGAACCAAATTTGATAATTGACAAAAACATACTCTCAGAATATTTTTTCTAATGAACCACACTCAAACATTACACGAACAATGAAATGCTTCCAGGCGACCAAAAAATGTTTTCTCTCCCAATTTTTCTAAGAACTCACTGTTCTCAATGAACTGACTCAGAACAATGTGTCTTTTTGAAATGATCAGTTCATTTCAAGTGTACCCAGACAAATTTCGACCATTTCCGATCCTGCCCAAAAAGGTCGTGCAGGTATATGTGAATGTTAAAAGTAGTAACTGAGGCATTGTATTTCGCAAAAAATAAAAATCGTGTGGCCTAAAGGGCATTTCAAACTTTGGGCAGGGAAGTGGAACTGTATCTTGCTAAATAGTTTATATAATATTACTGGTTTGATCATTTACTACAAAATAATGTTTTCCTTAACCTCAAAGTGCTAGTCTTTCACGACTATAATAAACAATGAACTTCATTTTTAACGCTATTTATTTTTCGCCTTGGCACAAAGTTGCAATATGCTGCATGTTTAGAGCATTCAATAAATATCCAACATTTTTTCGCTAGAAATAAATTCACATTTCATGTTTTATATGTTCCTCTATTAAATTATACAACTACTTCGGGAGCGAATGAAAATAAACCGCAATATTAGTCAAAATGCTACATTTCCCAAATTTGTTACAATATTCTGGCACTAATTTTTATTCGCAGTCGAAGTGCTTAAGCAATTTGGTATAGAAACTTATAGAACAGAAAATGTAAATGTATTACTGGTGAAAACTTTGTGCTTAAAAAAAAAAAACTTTGAACGTGCAGCATACTGAAACTTTTCGTCAAGGCGCAAGATAAGGCAAGCTAAGAATAAAATGAATAACCCATCATAGTTTTGAATGAGTAGTGACTTGAGATTAAGTATAAAATTGTTTTATAGCAATTGGCCAAACAAGTGGTACCATATGAATTGACATAATTCACATTTTATTTTATCGGCTGCACTGATGCAGCCAATGTGGTCACGTTTGGTTGGCCGCGTTCGCACTTGGTTGTGTGTGGTCGACACTTGCACTGTGCTGCTCAAACACAAAGAGTTGAAAACTGTGACACTTGTTAGTGCTCGCTTGTCCTGCGCGTCCCAGTGCGTTCTTGCGTTCTTCTTAGTGTTGAGCTGCACACTGCAAGCGCCACGCTTCTTGCCATTTCACGTGGGGCATTCTGATTTCTCGCAATCACATCGATTGCTTCACCCTTTGGCTGAAATTTGTATTGCATTAGAAAGCTACCCTGTAGCGTCCGTTACAGTTACAGCGTTCACGAATAAACGTACATCGATGCTGGTTGCACTCCTAAAAAGCAGCGTGCCTAAGCCCGTCTTGGGTTGATCGAACGAGATTTCTTCTTTCAGTTTATTCTGCTGAAAGTTTCACTCGCTCTTTTTCATATTAACAAGTACGTGTTATTTTTCCACTCGTACCCAATATTTCATATACTCATCACCATTGGAAATACAATTCTAATCACGCGGCTGCACCCTAAATAGGCTAAAGATATTGATGTTATGGAAGTGTAGGGTCAACAATTCAATAATATAGTGTGACTGATTCGTTTCACCCCACAGCTTATCACGTCTCACGCTATCCGGGTGCAAACGCCTCCACGACACATCCCCGGCGTCGTCGAAGTGACGCTGTCGTACAAATCCAAACAGTTCTGCAAAGGTGCGCCGGGGAGATTCGTCTACGTATGTGAGTAATCGGAAAACTGTTTTTAGTTATGAATCATGTCATAATGAAAAGCCTAAAATTGCCTCAAATACCCAGTTATGGAGTTCACTTGTGCAATTATATTCTTTCTTTTTATGTCTATTTTACATATCCTTGGTTCTTTTATACCATTCCCTGTGCCTTATAGAGAGTATTGTATCGACGGTTGTATGCACACAGGAAAAAACCTCTTTCAAATAAGGATCTCTCTTCCTCCCTTTGCGTGTGTGTGCGTGATGGGTGAGTGAGAGAGGGTGCAGCCAGATGACCATACGACTTGCGCCTACAAATATTTAGACGCGAAGCAGATTATGGTCTACATTACCTCCATCCATCACTCCACCGTCCATGCCAGCACCGCCTCTTAGTGCTGCTCATGCACCGCAGACATGTACCTGGCTCAGTTCCCGCGCACCGGTTTCGCTCGAGGTTGATCTGATGCTCCACAATCGCTGCTTTAGGCGCCACGGTATCTCAACGATATAAAATGGCATGCGCACACTCCGCTCATTCTCTCCAGTAATAAAATCAACAACAATGCCACCGGAAACGGCAACGTCAATGCGAATGTAAATGCGAGAGCAAAAACTCCGGAGGATAAGAAGAGGGCTCAAGCCGCTGCCGCAAAACGGCAGCGAGCCGATCCCGATCTGCGGGCTAGAGAAGTCGAAGAGTATACCTTCAACACCGGCCAGAACAGACGCAATGAGGGCTCGGGAGGCCTATGCGAAACGTCAGCGCCGCCAAGCGAACCCGGAGGCGGTGAGAAAACGTGAGACAGCAGCACAACGTAAACGCCGTCAAGCCAATCTATAGGAGCAGGGAACCTAACTGTACAATATGTGTTGCCACGCATTTGCATGCACGAGTGGGCAATGTACGGAGAATTCAGGGTTACCTGAATGATTCCCGGTGCTTCGCACAGTCATCGACATTTACATCATCGTGCATATGTTGTGATTTCGTATATTGTTGTTATGTGGAGTTTAACGTCCCAAAACCACGATATGCTTATAAGAGACGCCTTAGTGGAGGGTTTCGAAAATTTCGACCACCTGGGGTTTGTTTAACATGCACCCAAATCTAAGCACACAATTTTTTTTTCATATTGTCACACTCATTTCTCAAGTCTTGTTATCACCCCATTACGCGCGTAAGTGCTGCCTTACGCAACCATAACCATCGAGATAATCGTAGAACCGGTAGAATCTTCCGATCAGATTACGTGCTCAAAGCGAGGTTGAGATATTCTTCTGGACCTTACGTGGCTGCTTGGGATAACGCTGGAGTATTGAACGGCACATGTATAAATGCCGATATACCTCGCCGCAGTTCAGATAATCGAAGGCTAACGCCTTGTACGCCGCTATCAGTGCCTGTGTGCATTGCCGTATTCTGACTTTCCATTTACCAGCCACAAGTTCTGGCACAGTTTCATCTTGGACATACCGACTGCGGCCTTTGTCAACGTCACGACTACGTGACAATATGTCAACATGTCCTGTTGTCGAACAGGACACAAGTTCTAAAACGCTCAGTTCAAGGGCAGTCCTGTGAAATAAACGCTAAGTATCCGGTGACAGTCAGCAGTCATGCAGACACTGCGGAATGAGGGTTTCGATGAAACATATGTAAACATCCTGGAATAAATATACACAGGATCAACTTCCACGATAGTGCTCCACAAAGAAAGCAATAGAATACCAATCAATAAGAGTGTAAGACAAGAAGATACCACCCCCCAATGCTGTTTACCATGTGCTCACAGGAGGTTTTCAGATGCCTAAAGTTGGAAGAGTTAGAGATAAGAGTTAATGAAGAGTATCTTAGTAACCTTCGATTAGCTCTTGACATAGCCTTGGTCAGTAACTCACGGGACGAATTAGAGGTAACGATTACAGAACTAGACACGGAAAGCAGAAAAGCAGATCTGAAAATAATACGAAAAAAAAAGGGTATTGTGCAACAGCCTCGGCAGAGAACAGCACTTTGAGATTGGTGGAGAGACGCTAGAAGTTGTAAAGGAATATGTCTACTTAGAACAGGTAGTAACCGCGGAGCCGAACCATGAGAGTGAAATAACTAGAAGGTAAAGATGTGGTGGATCCCATCCGGCAAGCATTCTCAAAATATGAATGATAATCTGCCACTAACCCTCAGGATGAGAGTATATAGTAGCTGCATCTTGCCAGTACTTACCTACCAAGCAGAAACCTGAAGGCTCTCAAAGATGGTTCAGCTTAAATTGAGAACAACGCCGCGAGCGATTGAAAGGAAAATGAGAGGTGTAACCTTAAGAAACAAAAAGAGAGTAGAGTGGGCCAGAGAACAGACCGGTGTTAAGGATAACATAGTTGAAATGAAGAAGAAGAAGTGAACATGGGCCGGGCACGAAGCGCGTAGGCAGGATAACCGATGGTCATTAAGAATAACTGACTGGTTTCCCAGAGACGGCAAGTGGATGAGGAGGAGACACAAAGGTAGGTGGGCAGATGAAATTAGAAAGTTTGCGGGTATAAAATGGCAGCAGCAAGACGAGGACTGAGGTGACTGGCGGAACATAGGAGATGCCTTTGCTGTGGATATAGTCATGGTGATGATGACGATGATTACACAGTGAAGTTAAAGGAAGAGTGGCTTTTGTTGTTCCTTTTTTCGCGTCTTCACAACAATAATGATAACCACCGACCCATCAACGGATGTAAACAGTTTCTGCAATTCCATATTTCTTCAATTTTTTTTTCTTGTGAGTTGAAGGGAGGAAGCCACCTTTGGGGACAATGAGAAGGATAGGGATGTTTAAAGAGAGTCTCTTTCGGTGTATTACATCCCTGTTACATTCTAAGTGAAGAGTTTTTGGACTCTTTTTCATGGGGGCTAACTTGTCACGGGTGTAGGCGTGCAAACGGGGAAAGGGGGTGGCTCACCTATTCACCAGAAAGGGGGAGTGAAGTCTAGCCCACACATTGACTGTATGGAGAGGCGAGCGCTGCGATAAATCTTCGCCCCCCCCCCCCCCCCGCTCTGCAGGAGAACCCTGCACACACCTATAGGGCCACAGGTAGGACTCTCTTTAAAGAGACGCGTCAACTCTCGTTGGCAATCATCACACTCCGATCGGAGAGTCGTATACGTAGGTGGCAAGTGAGGACTCACCAAAAATAGTTGGAAGACTTTTTCTTTGTTTAAATGTATACAGCTTTGCGCGGGCGGTTTTGCCCGTGCAAACTTGTAGTCTTCGAGTAATTTAACAGAGCCTTCTTCACCTTAACCGTGATTACCTTTCGGGGAGATATTCTTGAATGGTTGTCACCGACATCAGTGAAAATGAGAAGTCCTCAATAGGAACGTAATGTGAACGCAGAAAAAAACTTTACGGGCAGTTTATAAGAGAAATCTTTCAAGAAGTCAATAAAGGCATGAGCTAGGTTTCTAGCTTTAAAGTACGCCGTCATAGAATGAGAACTGGTAGAGACCTGCCGGCTAAAGTGTCACGTTCTCAGGGTTGACCAAAAAATGAATAACCATTAATATTTATTACAGGTAACCACGTTGTTGCGACACAATAAACTTGACGGGAAAGTCAAGGAGACAGACAAAGTTGCAAGTCAGGAGTCCTCAGACTCAAGACATTGCCTATTATCAAAATATTTTGGGGGCGGCTTCTCAATGTAATTTGCATCTGTGAGTTTCCAATAACTCTTTTGCTACCGAAACATAAGAAAAACTTGCTGAAATAATTAAAAAGGTATTTTCGTTCAAGGCGTAAAGTTTGTTATAATAAAACGGTTAAATTCAATAAATTCAACAAAAAGTTATTTTCGTTCAAGGCGTAAAGTTTGTCAAATAATAATATGGTTCAATTCTTTAAACTGCGCGATGTCCCTTTCTTTCTGCAGTGCCATGCGTCTCTTTCTGCGGTAAATGTACGCTAGGTTGCATGAGTTGGCTGGTGGCCTTACATCGTATAGCATTCCAATTTATAGCTGTCTTTACTTTTCTCTTGGCCCCGGCAGGGTGGTATAGTGGCTGAGGTACTCGGCTGCTGACCAGCAGGTCGCGGAATCAAATTCCGGCTGCGGCGACTGCATTTTTCCGATGGAGGCGGAAATGTTGTGGGCCCGTGTGCTCAGATTTGGGTGCACGTTACAGAACCCCAGGTGGTCGAAATTTCCGGAGCCCTCCACTACGGCGTCTCTCATATTCAAAGGTGGTTTTGGGACGTTAAACCCCGCATATCAATCCATCCCATTCTTTCACTAATCGCAAAAAAAACTGGAAGGTGGCTTCACTGTATGGCAGTAGGAAAAACTGAAAATAATAAATTGAAAGGCGAAACACATATGGCCCAAAACTGACAAATGTGGGACCTTTCACAAGCATGACAAATAACGTCTATTGAGGGCGGGTTGGACCAATTCTTGACGACGAGCATATGTGATGTGGCAAGAGAAACTGAAGACGGCAATGTTCGTCGACGGCCGCGGAAAGGGGTAAAAGAAAGAAAAAATACACCCTCTCTCACTAAAGGGAACCTTGTGGGGATGCCAAGCAGCGCAGGTGTTCACTTGTGTTTCCATTTGTTGTTTACATTCACATGCTTTCATGTACGTTTCATTTGTGTGTGGAGTTGTGTATATGTTGTGTACTTCTTGTGTTACCCCCGTTTTCATTGGTGTGTATTACTGTGTGTGTCGCTAAGTGAACACCCAGTGCTGCTAGTTGAGTGCAACGGTGCGGGCGAGCGCAGCATTGTATACGAGCACTCAGCTGTGGCAGAGAGAAACAGGAGAGGAGAAACTAAGCAGAGGCAGTGCTCTGCCACCTCCTCCCCCTCATCTTCTCGCGCTTACGCGAGGAGAGAGCCCTCCGAGACTGTTCACTCCTCCACTGTGCATGCGCCACTCTCCCTCCCCTCAGGTGGGAGCGAGGAGTAGGAGAACACTCACATCGCTCTCACGTGAGGAGAGGGGGAGAGTTGACGCATGCGCAGTAAGGGTGGTCACGCCGCACACGGCGTTGAACTCAGGCATCAGCTGCTTCGCACCTAAAACTCTCAAAAGAATTTTTGGTTCCCGGATATGTCGGAGTAATCCTTCTACTCTAGCGAATGCATTTGTGAGACTTTTTATTGGAGTGATAACTCATCTGAGCAATAACAAAACTGCGCATTAGAGTGACAACCATCTGTTTACTTTCAGGGGTACAAGCTATACTATACTCTGTTGGCAAATATACTGACTGTGGGCTTACAGCAAGGCGTTTTTGAACCCCGGTTGACTGCGCATCATTTGCCGTTTTATTCAAACTTTGTTGGCTAGAGAAGTCGAATTGCAGCTGAAATGTTCCGTTTCTTATCCAGTGAACGTTTCTTGTAGGTCCTCGCATCGCATTGCACGCCGTCGGATATTCCAGCTTTAAATAGGTGCGCCTTATATTTTTACCTTGTTTCTAATCAGATTCTGTGCTTTTGCTTTGTTCTGTTTAATTTGTTCTCGGGACAAGTGATGTGTTAGAATTGTTTAAGATAGTAATACAGCTTTTTTCATTCTGTTTTTCTTTTCGTCTGCGCGCAAGCAATGGTTTGTTTCATTTTAAATTGTTCTGTCTACGTTTTTATTTATTTGCAAGTTACATTTCAACGTTTTTCTTAAATGACTCGCCCCTATGTAATGATGTGGAGTGATGTTCGTACGCGCAAAAGGGACGCTGCGTCCTCCTACGTGTGGCTACTCACGCTGAAGAAATTGAACAAATTTTAGAACGAATTCCACAAACTCGTTGAGCGTTCACACGGTTCTGCAACGCTGAGTATCTTGAGTGCAGGTAGAAAAAAACATGATGAGACAGACGCATTGAGTGTTTAAACCGAACTCCCTGGCAGTGGCCGTGTAAGCTTTATTCGATGATATGCTTAATTCAATGAATGCAGCTGCGCTTTCAGTGTGAGGCTGACCCGCTCATAATGTCTTCGGACGCCATTGCTGAAGGAAGTATCACTGCGACGCGTCCCCACTCTTTCTGAAAGAACGAAAGAGGATAATTCTCTCCTTTGCTTTGCAGTACAAAACCTGGTAAAAAAGAAAACACACTTTGAAGCTGGGGAAGGTGTAGGGGGCGTTACTCTTATGCTGAAGCTGTATATAGGGTAGTCAGAGACCGAGCCTACAACCTTCGGATAACTCCTGTGATGCTCTACCAATTCAGCTGCAGTGGCGGTATTTTTACGGTCCTCTTTGTTAAGTATTGATAACTTGTATAAAAAGCAGAAATACAAATATACCGAACAAAGTAGATAAAATAAACGAAACATAGACCCAGTAAAGTGGAGGTCAGCTGGTGGAGCATCGGACGAGTGATCTGAAAGTTGTAGGTTAATTTATGACATACGTAAAATTTTTTCTTCCCTTATGTCATAATTAGCACTGAGAACATACTAGTGAAGTGCCTTCCCCGTAGCTTCCCTATAGTCTGTTGGTCACACTATATTCTCTTTATAAAAGAAGCACGGGTCGGGAATCTGGTGTGCGCCATAGATTTGAGCCCATTCTGTATTCACACGACGGACGTCATTGCGGACGAATCAGTCGCCAGACATGTGATGTTATTCGGATTTCTCCGCAGCCACGGGAGCTATTCTCGCGGTGTCCATCTAGTGGACATGTCCACTTCGGCGGAGTGCGTTCAGTTACACAAAAATGCGGCTAGCCGTGATGTCACCGCACCCTTCACCACGTCGACTCACCGAACTCACCAGCACGTTTCCAGCTTAAAGACAACGAAAGCGGATGAAATTTACAGTAACAGGTCTTTCGAACAAATTTTACAAGTATGAACTATCGTGTGAACCTGTTTGGATGCTTCAATAGCAATGCAGGGAATGCGTAACGACCAACAAAATTCATGAGGTGGGCGGCCGTGTTAGAACTCAGTGAAGTGCTAACGTGATTAGAGTTCATGCGCGGCCTCTGAGATATGTGTCCAAAAGCGGATCTCTGGGGGCAGCATTCGTTGCGGCAAAACGCATTCCGTCTTGT
Organism: Rhipicephalus microplus; assembly: GCF_013339725.1. Lineage (NCBI taxonomy): Eukaryota > Metazoa > Arthropoda > Arachnida > Ixodida > Ixodidae > Rhipicephalus > Rhipicephalus microplus. The sequence continues at coordinate 12,218,842 of NC_051172.1, read as the reverse complement.
TCAATAGGTGAGGCATAAAGCCGCAAAACCTCATGGGAGGCGCCAACGGCATCGGCTTACGGTTTAACATATCTGTGGCACTCTGTTTCACTGGCTGGGCTTTTGGAGCTGTAGACACGTTATTTCTTTCGATATTGTCACAATCTAATCGCTCACGCTATCATGGTTGGATATGAAGCTGTCGGTTGCTCGAGTTCAAGCACCAGAGAGAAAAGAATGTTCCAATTCTCTTGAACGAAGACAGAAAGTTTAAGTAGGTTTAATGCTAATAAGGAGAACCGTGATATGTGGTATGACCTTTGGTTGCCTAACGTCAGGTTGGTGATACTTGTCCCAAATCCCGAATGGAAGGTTTTGTTTCTTTGCCACATTTGTTATTTAAGGACAGGTGCTCCCCGCAAAGATCCATGGCAGGTTGACTATGCGTGCCACATAGTGGCACGTCGAAAGAGGAACTGAGGGGCCCAGACGGAAGCAAGAAAGGCATTTGGTTGTGTTTCACAAACAGAACCACAATAAATACCTACACAGCTAAACGACAACCATTCGGCATTTACGCTAAAACGCATGGCCGCCACGCAACGTGCAGCCGTCTCTAGCTGTGATATCGAAAATGGCGTGACACAGCAGCCAACAGCCACACGACATCAAGCCAGCGGTGACGCTGCGGAATCCACGGACAATGACATAAACCGCAGCAATGCATTGATTGATATGTGGGGTTTAACGTCCCAAAACCACCATATGATTATGAGAGACGCCGTAGTGGAGGGCTCCGAAAATTTCGACCACCTGGGGTTGTTTAACGTGCACCCAAATTTGAGCACACGGGCCTACAGCATTTCCGCCTCCATTGGAAATGCAGCCGCCACAGCCGCGATTGGATCCTACGACCTGCGGGTCATCAGCCGAGTACCTTAGCCACTAGACCACCGCGGTGGGGCATAGCTGGCGTATGGTGACGGAGTACGCAACCCACAGGGTCTAATCGCCATTTGGTCTGTCATGTGAATACAGCTTTACAAAGGAGCTCTTGTTAGTTCGCCACCAAATCTCATACGTGGCCTATCCACCACTGTGTAATTGAGTGTGAAACTCAAGCATGGTTCTTGTACATATGGGGTCCCATGTAACACGCATGACGCAGGCATACAAATGAGTGGAAGGCCCAAGGGTGGTAGAGCAAAATGAAGGTCTTGTCATCGTGTATTATAAAATAAACTGTCTACAAACTTGCATCTTGATATTTATTATTCGCTCACCAAGACGTCATCGCAAAGGTAAAACTGCCATTTGCATTTGCCTGAATGTCTCATATATTGGTTCATCTTGGTGGCCTTTGGTGAACGCGGGCAGAGCTCCTTCACACAAAAAGTCTTCCTACGCTAGGGCTGCTAGCATAAGCAGGCTAATATAACGATGTCAGCACAGTATTAGTGAGTGACGCATTCCCTTTCAAATGACAGTCTGTGGCATTACCAACGCACGTGGTTTCTTTTCAGATATTATATTCACTGCACTTGTGTTGAATAGCGTGACGTGTCTGGCTTTTGTGTTCGCACTTCATGTCTCGTGTCTCGCACAGCGCTCAACGAGCCCACAATCGACTACGGGTTCCAGCGGCTAGCCAAACTCATCCCGCGCCATCCAGGCGACCCCGAAAAACTTCCAAAGGTGGGTGATCAGTCTTAAGACGTCATTATACTCCGCCTAGGGTATTTTCTCGTACGTTCACGAGACGCCAGCTTCAGTACAGAACGCAGCTAGCGAGCCAGGTGTCATTTACCGAAGCCACGTGGCACGACAACAGATACGTGCGCTCCTCTCCTCTTCCAACTATTGAGACCCAAGGATGTGTGCAGCTGCGAAGCCTACTTGTTTCGTTCCCCCCTCTCTTTGTTTCTTTTTTTCGTTTTGGCCCATTTGTTTCAGTCTTTTTTTATTCGCTATTTATACTCATTTACAAGTTTTCTTCCTATTCTTTCTCTTTCTATTGTATTCCTTGCTTCCCCCTTTAATTTTTATACATGATTTGTGTTGTCGTATCTTTCTAGTTATAGTAGTAATGTCCGCACTAGAAATCATCATCAAGGTGATCGAAGTACAAAAGAGGCGATTCCATGCCAAATCAACTAGTGTTTTTCCGACCATCATGAATATGATTGGAAAAAAAATCTACGTGTTTTTCGAGGTTCGGAACTCATCCTGATGGTTTATTTCCGTTGCCAAACAGTTTCAGTATATTTATGAGAGTCGGCAGTTTTGCGCCGACTGAGCTAGAGTGTGTCAAAAAAAATTTAAAAAGAATTTTCTTTAAAGTGCTTAATAAAATTGCATTCGCAGCAAGGTGTTGAAGTGATGTAACTGTAAGAATTTTGACATATATGTCAAAATTCTTCGAGGACTTTTCGCATAAGGAAAATCGAATAAAGTTGCCGAATTCGGTATTTTTCCCCGGCAACATGGAAAGTTGAAAGGGCGCAAATAAAATATGTGTTGGTGGTCTTTTTTGACATGCCACAAATTAAACGTAATTTAGGCGCTGAATGTATAGCAGATCGTCTGAAAAAAAATTGTGACGTTCGCCTTTTGTTTTTTGAAAAAGCTCTGTATTCAGCGTCAAAAAACTTGCCTTGGTGGTCGTACTAAAATATGCATGATATCTCATTTGAAAGCTCTATGTATTAGCTAAAATTAGTCTAAGTTACTAGAGAGAATTATTTTTAAATTCGACAAATGTTTTGTTTGAAGCTGTGTATCTCGACCAGCGCTTGACTTACGTAACTCAAGCGCAATGACGCACTCTTAAGGCCAAACTTCAGTCCAAACCCACTGGCTTGAGATACAGATCGTAAACGTGATGCTCTCTACATAGCATTTGAAATCGTAATGCGGTTATGATCGACGTTTCGTGGCGAATAGAGACGTGCAACAAGGTTAAGTGATGGAGATGCGAATTGCACGCCAATGAGAAAGTTTTGCCGAATCTTTCCTGTCTCATCTTGGCCGAAAACACAGCCCGGTTCTCTTCATTGGTTTTGTTTCTCCTCTGTGTGTCCACGTGACCAGTAAAGCTGGTCACGAGGGCACACGACCGTGCTAGATATTCACAAAGCCATCGCCAGTATGCTGATGCGTGTTTGGAGATACAGGAACTTCCTAGACTTTTCTTCAGGACTGCTGCCCTCACCTACATGCAGGAGATCATCCTCAAGCGGGCGGCCGACCTTGCCGAGGCACTGTACAGCATGCCTCGGCAGAACCAGCTCTCGCTGCAAGGGCCACGCTCTCCTGCCCTCTCCGGAGGATCGGCCGGTTTCAACGCGTACGCCGCCGCCGGTCAGCTGGCCGTCAACGTCCAGGAAAACGGTGAGATCTTTGCGAGCGTCCCGATCGAACGACGCGGTCTTTGTTATTCTCACAAAAAAGCCAACTATACGCCAAACATTGTCAGAATTCAGAGATATTGGGCACTCTAAAGGCTTTCTTATTTTTTGTTTTGTTGATTTGCGCTTTTTAACGTTCGCTTTGGTTTGATTCGTGCATGTGAAATGCAATATTAACTCAATTAAAGTTATTCGGGAAGATCAAAGTAAACAAGACGAAACCAACTGCAGAGACAGCAACAGAAAGATCGTTGCAGAGGATTAAAAAAAACACAAGGAAAACACCACCTCAATACGCTCACGTATAAGCACGTTGATATAGCAGCACAACGCTTCTAGTCACGCTAGTCGCATGGAAAGACTCACCATTAAAATAAAACAGAGTGCGACGTTTAGTGAGCACGTTGTGAATCACAACAGGGTTATATGTACCTCAAGGATAGATTAATGGGCCCTAATTGTAGTCGCTTCTTCAAAGCTTGCTGCACTAAAAGTTACTGCTGAACACGTTCGCTATTGAGACTGATGAAAGACTCGCTTGTGGGCTCTGAATAAAAAGCTCTAATGAATAATAATATATTTCCCGTTTCGTCTGGTTTGTTTAGCACGCGTTCAAATACCAGAATTTGGAGATTCTGTACAGATAAGTGACACAGTGGTATTACCAACGTAAGCATATTACAGTTTTTGCTGCAGCCTAACTATGTTAGTTAGTGAAAAGTGTTGGTATTATTTTCTCCCTGTTTTGCGTCAACATGCCAGCAGGAGAAAGTCTGCGATTCTTTTTTCACTGATCCTTTTGGGCGATGATAAGGACCTTCAAGGCTCAAAGCGGCCTGGCTTCCTAAAACGCCACTTTCTTTTTTACTTTGTGGAATGCTTTGCAATGAAGCATATTTGAAAGGCACAGTGGCGTCCGCAAATGTGTAAGCGCGCGAACAGCCGGCGTTGCTCTGCGAGGCGACACTTTGCGGCATCTCCAAGCTCAGACAAGGAGCTTGCGCGGCCCAATTAACGTGCTGACATGCGAGTGACAAAGTTTAAAAGTGCGCTTGTTTATTTACCTGAAGATATGCACGCTTTCGTTAAGATATGCACGTTCCCCTGGGTGCTTTCGGCATCTAGATTCTACAATATGTAGTGTTTCGAGGGATAACACCCGCCCAGGCGCGTGTTATCCGTAGAAACACTTCTGATCATTGAACTGCGTCATCTTTTACAGTCTAGATGTCTAAAGCACCTGAGTGAGGGTGCATCTTTTGGTTAAACAAGCGCACCTTTCAACGATGTCACTCGTGCAAAGCAAGGGCCACACATGATCAGAGTTCGCAGATGCCAAGGTGTGGCCTCGCAGAGCAAGGCCGGTTGCTCACGCGCTATATGCAGTCGTGGACGTGGCTGTATACCTGAAGGCTCGAACACCGTTAAGCTTACTGTCCCAATTGAAACGCGGAAATTTTATTTCTACGGAGAAGCCAGTGTGAGACATACAGTCTCGTTTTCCGAGATGCACGTGGGTGATGGCATCAAATAATAAAAAGTGACAGTCACAAGGACGAGCATCCAAATGGTCAGACTAGATCGCACTGGTCCTGCGAGTTTAAAGATGAATGAATCACCCAGTATTTTTTTTTTCAGCTTGAACATCAATAAGCACAGAAAATGACCTCTCCATGCAGCTTGAAAGAAGATACACGAGGAGAAGGTTATTTTTGTGTCCCAGATTGTTTGACGCAGATTCAAGATGAATCAATGCCAACTAGGACATTAAAAGAGTCAAATACTTGGGTCCGCATAGTCGATAATGCTAACTAACATTATGCTAGCAGTAACAATCAGAAGTGGCATTCATAAGGACTAATTGTGCGGGTTTGCACAGACTTTAGAGTGCAGTGTCCCCATTGAAAATAAGCGGTAAAAGTTGTGTTGCTTTTAGGAGACCATGTTGGCCATGATGAGAGCAATACTGACAAGCTCCCAAAAAGGCAAAAAAAAACGAAAGGAAATTGTCTTCTTTCTATAGGGTGCTTTGAAAAAGGCCTTCCTCTTTAGAAACGCGCAGATTTGTGTTTCGATACCGAGCGGATCGCGCATGGTTCAGAGCCATCAGCAGTCCAAATAGCCGCGGCTTGTTGCAACCCCATCATTTTTTATTGAAAGAATAGTCTGCAAGAAACACAAACTGAACTGTAGTTATTGTACATTTCGTTCTTCACCTGAAAGTGGTACGTTGTATTTCCGCGATTGATCCAATACTCTGAATGTTTGCAACTGAACAAGCATAGTGCAGCTGCAGTGCAGCCGAGGTGTTTGTAGCCGCGATTACTCTGAATGTTTGCAACTGAACAAGCATAGTGCAGCTGCAGTGCAGCCGAGGTGTTTGTAGCCTTTCGCCAAACATATAACAGTGACAATGGCTTTGCTCTTGGGATCTGATGTGTACGCCGCACTCCGCCTCACCAGTTTCGTGCAGCACAGCCCGAGCTAAGTTTTCAGGGAAGCAGGCTGTCGCTAGAACGCACGTACAGACGAGTAGTGTTCGGCACACCCTCGGCCGGGGAGTCACGCGGATGCCCCGTCTCGAAGCGGCGTGCTGCACGGATGTGATGGGGCGGAGCTCGGACTTGAGCCCACTGACTTCGGCTGCCGCTGCTTGCAGAGTACGGCCGCTCGCAGAGCAGCAGCGTGTCGCCTCGGGGCTACGGCTCGAACGCCTCGACGCCACACAGCAGCAGCGGCGCCGCCGGGGGGCCATACGCCGCCACGTACGCCGCCGCGGGGCAGCTACCCGGGTCGCCGGGACTCTTGAACGGTGCGTGTGCCGGTTTCGGCCGGGGCCTCCCGGCTGACGCCGCCGCTGCCGTGTCACCAAATGACTGCGCAGCTAGCCTGTATGATATTTCATAAACATTCGTACTCGACGCAAGCCCAGGGGCTTAAAGCCACATCCTGCTAGAGCCGATGTTTGGATATGGCTTCGTGAATACAGCCCTTCCATAGAAGCTTGTATATGTTCACTCTGCCCCTACTGCAGAAGGAAGGGGACAGAAGGGATGGCGAAATGGCGTCTTGTGGTTGGTAGACGCTGCTCTGCTTTTACGAAGCCCACTTTTTGAAGCGTCGGCTTGAACAATTTGGCCATTATTTCATCCTAATTGTTTTGTTGTTGTTGTTTTTTTATCCTGGTCGAGGAAGCCACCCGCGACCGCTTTTCGTTGTGCAGTGGCATGAGCTCAAAAATGCACAATTACGATGGTGGAAGTCGGCTCAGTTTGGGCGTGCGACCGAAGGATGCCCTGCACTGCTCAACTACTCAACCGTGAACTCCCGCTTTCTGACAAAAGAGGCCATGAAGTGTTGCGGCCCTTCTGAAGAAATCATGTATCATTTCCACTTGTCTTCCATTCTGAATCTTTTCTGCAAAGTTTTCCGGACTGGGCCACCTCATAGCTTGGTTCATAAATGGGGATCAATGGCTGTTCTACGAATACAATATCATAATAATGGCCGGGTTTAACGTCCGAAAAGCAAGATGTGATTATGAGACGCCGTAGTGGACTGCTCGAGTAATATCGAGCACCTGGGGGTTAATGGACGAGTGCCTAAATCGAAGCTCATAAGCCTCTAGCATTTAAGCTTCGTCGAAACGTGTCCGCTGGGACTCCATCCCACGACCTGCGAGTGAAGGATAGCAACGCTAAGGCTACCCGACTTTTCAAACATGTTCTGGCTCAAAATTCCGCATATAAGGCTAAGATAACCATACGTTGATACAGAACCCTTACTAATAGAAAGCGTCCAGAGCACTGGGGATTTGGGGGATATTGTTTCGCTGTCAGCTGACTATTTAATATAAGTTTCGTAGCCCGCTCATTCGAGAGCTGCAAAGATAAAGAATAATTTTGTACATTGCCTGTAGCGAAGCCAATTGATGCGATAACATTGAGATCCAAGGCTTTTACAGAGGTACTGCATACAATTTTATTACAGTTAAATGTTTAGATTTAAAAACTGTGACTGTCGGATTTTGTATTAGCATGAGAACATTTAAAATAAAATTGGTTCAAAAATATGAATTGCGAGAAAGCATACTTTCGATCGCAGCTTTGTAACGCAGTATTGAACAGATATCTCAAGCCAGTGCACTGCGCCCACAATACATCTGAAGAAAAAATTAGGTTCTGTTCTGTTCTGTTTCGCTGGGGAGAGGTTGAGGTCCATATTGCCTCGGATACTCTATATCAATAAATTATGCAGTGAAAAAAACATAAAAGAATAATACTAAACGGTAATGAATAATGAACAAACAAAAAAAGAAAAAAAAAAGATATAATAGCACACTGAAACCAGTTGAAATATCATGCCAATCACACTTTTACGCCTTCTTAGAATAAGTATTTTTTTATTTACGAGTGCAGGATTATTGCGAAGCCTTTTTATAAGCATTGCAACAAAAACACGTGTCCCGAGATTTCATACAGTATGTAATTTGTGCACTTATGTGAAATTTGCACAACTTCGACAGATGTTTCTAGCGTCCAATGAGGTATTTGTAGATATAGTATGTATTTGATTAAGCGTATTTCTTATCATAACGTTCTCTGATGAAAATGCAGGAAATCCGATTTAAGCAATGCAGTAACAAAAGTGTACTTGCACGTTTTGTATGTACTTGGGTAGGCAGGAATTTCGTCCACCCTCCCTTAAATGCTCTGAATGGGACAATGTTCACGCTATCATGAGTTTATTTCTTTAGTGAAAGGTACCTTACAGCGCCAAAGAAATTGGGTAAGCGGGGTTACAATCAAATCGCAAGTAAACCCATTCGAGAAGCAGGGTTACTATGCAAGTGAATAATAACAACCAAGAGAAACGAAGCTAAATAGAAATTCAACAGCACATCGAGTACAACATGTTTGCGAAAACGATAAAAATAGGTAACGCTTGATATTTAGACAGATGTTGCCTTTAGTATGCAGACCAGATGTTCTATTAGCGAGGCACCATCATATTTGACAGTGCGTGTTTTACTTGCTGAAACGAGCAAAAAAGGGGACTCCTTGTCACATTTAGGGAGTGTGAAATTTTTCATTCTTTGATCTGTAAATATACACGCACGCAAAAAAACATGCCCTTGAACATACATATGGTGTTATCAAGCTCTTTCCACTGGCAGCAAATCATCGGGAACACGCTTACAGCACGTGATCCTTCACTTTTTCGGGTGCTCCTAAATAAAATAAAAACTACACAGGTCAAATAAAATAGAGCATTCTTTTTCTCGTTGTTAATTAAATACAATTAAGGCTTCCGTAGCGGGCCCTTTATTTGCTTCACTATTATCACTATAGGAGGCGTCCACCAAGGCGCTTATTGTGCTCGTTTATTTGCAGGGAAAGGCTGGTATGCCGTGATTAATCCCATGCCAGTTAGCGCCATTTCATCGCAGAGACCGCGTCATGAACTTTTGTGGAATGCTTTTTGCAGCAGGCACTTATCGACAGTGGGCAGCCAGTGTAGATGTGTGCTAAGTGATCGCCTTCCTCTGTCGCAGGCATGGGAGGCATAGTACCGTCCCACTTCGCCGCCATGAACCCATTCGCGCTGCCTACGTGCAACGGCCAGTCATACGGCGGCTCCATCGTCACCTCGGGTGCCAAGTGACGCTGAGCGGCCGTTGCCTTGTACAGTGTGTATTATGACGGACTCATTTTCTACGGTGTACATACGGAGCATAGGAGGAACCCTGCTGTACAGATCCGACCAGACTACGCGGCGTCGCAGTCGCTGGCAGAGGCGCCGCCCAGCCCCTGCGGCGCCGGAAGCCCGTGTCATTTCATAATAAACGTCCTGCAAACTGAGCCTCTTCTTCTTCTTTCTCCTTCGTTGAATGAGGGGGCAATGTTCGGAGACCCCCCTCGATTGTCCCGCTGCATTATCTTGTAGGGTCACATCATCCTCGCCGTGTAGTTACACATGAGCAATCTTGTGTACGTTGTGTTGCATAATATATATGGGTTCACTAACGACAAACAAGGGAGATGGTCGTGATTTTCATAGCTTAAGAAAGAGTTTTTGTGGCACTGAGAATATCTATACTTAGTGACCGTAGACACTGAAAAAAAAAAGTTGTTGAGAGGAAAACAGATAATGCATGGAAAATTTAGTGAAATAACAGCTCTATTCTTGTCTGTTTTCTGTTTTCGATTTGGCATGAAGTTTGCATACGTTGTCTGTTATTACTTTTCTGTTTTTCTTCAGAGCTTCTGAGTTTGGGATTTATTCCTAAAACACGTTTGTTTATTTGCACACGATTCTTCTGTTAATGGTTTTTTTCTTCGTTGTCCAACAGAAGTTTTCTCTCCCGAGATCAAGTAAGTTCACGCTTTGTTGCCAATTACGTCCAGCATGTGCTATGTTTCGTGTCATTTTCTTCAACGTTATTGTAATGTTGAGTAGGTATACCTTTTTTTCATTTTATTGCTATGGTCAAGAACTTTCTCAGCGGAAGGCACTTGTCACGATCACCGAAATGCCCCTGGTGTTTGTGCAGCTTGGAAATCTAATTTGCATGATCTTCAGGATTAGCCTCACGTATTTTTATAGAGGGTTTTTAATATTTCAAGTGTCACACTTCTGCAGCAAATGAAGCATGGTAGCAAACCTGTCAGCGAATTGATTCTATGGAGAACGTCTTGGCAGCTCTAACATAACCTTTCTGTTGAAGAACAAATAGAACGTAACAGTGTTCAGTATATATTAAGAGGTGGTTCTGATATTTGCAAAAACTATTTTCAGTTTGCTAGGTAAGACTGGCATGTGACATCTTTTGAAAAGCAGATTATCCACTTTACCTATTCTAAGAAAATTCATGTAGGTGAAACAGAAAAATACCTATACATTTTATGTTATTTAACAAATACTTTTAGAGTCTACATTGAAGGGGGAGGGGGGAGTTCAGCTGTGTCCCACTTATAGACCCACCTTCTTGGTCGTCAGAGCGTCTGTCAAGAGTTATTCGGCAGCGATACTGGCTTCTACCATGCACTGATATTGTCTATCCCACCCGTGAATTCGGGCTTCAAAAAATAGTGCAAGAAAACAGAGGGAACAAAGTTTTTTTTCAAGCTAAAAAGAACGTTGAGTGGCTTGGTTCGACCAAATAATTAGGCTAATTGGGATAAAAAAACTAAGCTGCTGTTACACTGAAGTCGTGCACATCATACGGTAACCGAGCGGTTGTTCCTTAAAGCTCACAACATCAACAGCGGCACTAAATGTGTACTTTCAGAGTGAACGCCTTTACGAATTTCGCGGATGTCAGAAAAGAGCGCGAGTCTTCATTCACACTCAGTGCGAGAACGGCCAGGCATGGAGATGCAAGCAATGCACGTCTTCATATTGTAGCACGAAGAGAGAAATGCAAAGGCACAGAAACAAGCGAGACAAGATAAAAGAGGACACACCAGTCAATAGTGCTAGAGCCGATGAGTGGTGTGGCCTAAGGCATCACGTTGTGGCGTGTGGCCATAAAGTAAGCCAGACTTTTAGAAAAAGGAGAGTCGCATAGTAGGCCGCACAAAATCGCGCTCTCCGCTGCTGATAGGCTCACCCAGTTGTGTCCCTGCGCGAATGAGCAGCCCTTTGAAAGGCTGGCTAACCTCCCTGTCCTTCCTCTTTCAATCCTCCTCCTCCTTTGAAAGGCAGTTATGTACGGTGCATCAAATTTCCGCTCTTCAGGCAAATGTTACCAAGGACAAACTCATCCACACGCTAATGATCGAATGAGGGATCATGCAAACAACTTGCAGAATAACTTATTGTTTGCACGCGATTTTAAATGATGATGATAATGATGATGTCGATGATGTGTGGTGCTTTATGAAGCAAGGGCGAATTAATGTCCAAAGAGTGTCATTTGATTCAACAAGGGATTTGAACAATGGTATGCTATGTGGCTGTATAGGGGCCTTAAATTCCTCGTGGTTACACGGGTAAAAACATGCAAGTATTAAAATCATGACAGTGACGCGAAATATGTGCAGTGACTGTGAATGGCGAAAAACCGTGATAATAAAACCATGGTGATAATGTAGCCATCACAGCCGCAACTGCGGTACAGAGGTCATGCTACGGGTCAGCTCAGTATATGGGGCGCAACCTATATGTACATCACATGTAACGTAAACAGTGATGCAAGTGTAAAAAGTGGATCTGTACCAATGAGCATGACAGAATGTAGCGGCAGCTGCTGTCGGTAGGGTAATAAAACGTGCTTTTTTTCTTAGGGCATCTAGCTCATTGCGGTTCACGAGGATGTGGAGAACCGTGAGTAGTTCTCCACATCTCTCACACAATGATGGATCACCACCAGACTAATGGTGTGAATGTGTAGAGCATTTCCTGTTCTTACTCTGGTAAGTGCGACTTCTCTGTGGCGTGGCCTTGATACTGGAGGCCAATTCTCTAGATGTGGCCTTAAACGATGAGGTTTATTCTGTATTTGTCTGCCGCATTATTGCTGCCAGTAATCCATGAGTTTCATTTTAAGGTAGGGTTTCAGGTCAAGTGCATGTAATGGTATTGATGTACTGGCAGCTGTTTTGTTGGCGGATGCGGCTAGCTGGTCCGCCAAAACGTTTACTTGTATCACATGGTGCCCTAGCATCCAGCATACTACGACGTGCTGTTTAGATGTGTGCCCTTTGCATAAAAGTGAGTAGGGAAAGACAAGGACGGGCTTTTTGGGCTTTTTGAGAGTTTTCAGAGCTTTTAGCATAGTTAGATAATCTTCGTATGCTACCGCCTTATATGGTTTACCAGTTTAATGTCTTTAACGACCGCCTGTATCACATAAGCTTCTCCTGTAAAAATTACTGTATCAGGATTGAGAACGGCGGCATCTGAAAAAGACGGGCCTACCACTGAATATGACACAGAAGCGTTGGACTTTGAGACATTGTAAAGAACTGAGGGCATGTGTACTTATGTTGCAGTTCCAGGAAGTATGTTTGGATATGTGCAATGCTTCGTAACATCTAAGAAAGGCACTTCGCAATATATCGTCTGCCACCGCCACGGGGGTAGGTATGCTGCAGGAGCCATCAAAAGGTATTCGAGAAGTGGGACACCTGTTTCCTCAGAGATGCCTCTCACACGACGTGAGTAGGGTTGTCTCAAACAATGCCGCTTTTCAAACAGAGCAGAACTGGAGATTTCTATAAATGCAGAATGCTAAGGGCGTTCCTTGCCTGCCTTTATCATCAGAAAGTACACAAAAGACACGTAACTTCTCTGTAGGTGGAGCAACCACTAACTCAATAACACTCACAGGCTTTCCGCGGGGCTATAGTGTGAAAAGCGTCCGTAGAAAGGCGGACGCCCAAATGGTACACAGGGTCCAGCGTCTCCAAAGCACTAGGTGTCGCAGATCGATTAGCAGTCCTGTAGTCCAGTCGAATGTGAATGAGGCTCTTATAAAGCCTCATTCGCACCAGTGACGCTTTTGTAAAGGTTCAGAAAGCACTTTTTGTCAGTACACCACGTGGTTCGAGACAACACTTTCAGAATAGTCAGGAAACTTAATGTGTGGTGTGAAGGTCAGTGTTGAGTCTAATAGTATGCCCAGAAAGGTATGGTCAGTCTTTACAGACAGAAGCTGACCTTGATGGCAGATGCCGGGATCGGGGTGAAGGCCCCTCTTTTTGCAGCATAAGACGCGAGCGCTCTTTTGTGCGTTGAATTTAAACTTATTGTTGTTTGCCCACTGAGTGACCTTGTACAAGCCTAATTGAAGCTGGCGTTCACATGTAGAGAGGTTACACGATTTAAAACAAACCTGTACATTGTCTACACACATGCAGTAAAACATACTTGTGTGGGATGGTGAGGCGCAATGAGTTCATTTCGACTATAAAAGGCGTGCAACTCATACGCCTTTCTGCGGCACTCCTACTTCTTGGACAAATTAACGGGACAAAGCAGTGCCTATACTCGAACACGGAATGTCCGATTGGACAGGTAGCCTTTGATTATTGCGAAAATTCTGCCCCGCACACCTAAATGTGGCAAGTCTCGCAGTATGCCACGGTACCACGGAGCGTCGTCATTGTTCTTCATATCAAAGAACACAGGAAGGAAGAATTGTTTATGAATGAAAGCATCATTAATCTCTACCTCGACATGGACAAGGTGGTCAGTAGTGGATTTAGCTTCTCAAAACTCGCACTGCTATGAGTTAAGTAGGTTATTTGTTTCAAGGAAGTGCCCAAGTTGTCTGTTAATCATTTTTCAAAAGCCTACTCGTCAACGCTATGGGTCTGCAGCTTGATGCTCAAGCTGGGTCCTTGCCCTGTTTAAGAATCGAAATATTGATAGCTTCTTTCCAGGCAGATGGGATCTCACCGGAAAACCAAACGGTGTTATAAAAGAAAAGAAGGGTTTTTTGGGGTTCAGGGGGTGGACGTTTAAGCATTTCGTATATTATACGGCTGAAGACTGAGGCGAGTCCGTTAAAGCCGTCTAGCGGTGCTTGTGACTTTGCAAAGACGATAGGTTCATTGTATGGCCGCGCTCGAAATAGACAGAGAACGAAGACGATGTGCGCTCCAACAGTCTGGTGAAAAGGGACAGTGACTGAAAAAGACGACGTGCTTTTGTTTATGTCTTTGCTCTTGGCTGCTGCATAAAAACACGCCGTCGGTTCTCAGACTCAACGTCTCGGTGGTCTGCTTACGTAGAACCGCGACACTGGTGGAGGTTCTGGACTGCAAGCCTGCCGATTGCCTACACCCCATCTGGGAGCCGTCCATGAAGTCCCGACCTGCAGTCACCTGTTATGACACCAGTGCACCACTTCAGTCGGCGGTTGCTAGGCCTTACTCCTGAACTGACCGCCTTGGACGAACATTCTACCAGGCATTTCGTACCTCTGCCAATGGCCTCCGCCAGCCAGCCAGAGGTGGTCCAAGGGATATAAAGCAGCCCCGTTCCAATCCAGCCCAGGTAAAGCTTCTTCAGCCACTTGTACCTGTTTGCTTCAGTGGTGCCCCACATGAAAATGTTGAAGATTAGCTTGAGCATTACGAACGCGTTGCCGACATCAACAAGTGGAATGCTCAACAAAAGCTCGACCGCGCATACTTCACTCTCGATGACAGCGCTCACACGTGGCTTGAGAATCGAGAAGGCCGTATATCGGCATGGGATTAGTTTCGTCAGCAGCTGATTGACACCTTTGCTAGCGTCGACCATCAAGAGCGGGCTCAGCAGTGGCTCGAGCTAAGACTTCAGAGAAACCTAACGAAACTGTGGAAATGTTTGCTGAAGACGTGACACGCCTGTGTCATCAGGCTGATTCCAATATGTCCGAGGAAAAAAATTGCGCTACTTTATGCGCGGCGTGAACTGTTCGCCGGACTTGTGCGCAATGCCCCAACTGCCGTAACTGATTTTATAAGCGAAGCCTCTGCCATTGAGCGTGTTCTGCACCAAAGATCGAGGCAGTATGATCGCTCGTCCTCTACCACCCCAATCAACGCCGCTTCAGTGACTCTACACCATCAGAGCTCCCTACGTGACCTGAATAGATATATTGTTCTAGAAGAACTTCAGAAGCTTTGGACTCCACTAGTGAATACACCTGAGACCGCCATTGCCACAGTCATTCGTAACGAACTTAGGCACGCTTTCTCAGCAGCTGATCTCGGTCGCGAGCAGCGTCAAATGAGTTAAGCCGATGCTGTTCCCCGTCCACCACCTGTCCCGTCTATCACGTCATACTACCAGTCACCTACAACCACACCTTCGTCGCAACTTTTGCAGGAGGCCTTCAGACATCGGTCTATGTCTCCGATGTCTTCGTGCCACCAGCCATCACTTGCCGCTTCTTACTCACCCCCGCAAGTGGACATGGGACGCCCACTATTTCGCAGAACGGACACTTGGCGCACTGTTGATCAGTGCCCCTCTGCTTCAACTGTCGTGGTGCCGGCCATATAGCTCGCTATTGGTACCACAACACATCGCTTCGCCCGTCTCGGCCAGGTTACGATGGTTGCCGTGCTAACGCCGACTACATTGTTCGTCATGATGACCCTGGTTTTCAAGGACCTCCTACAACGTGGTCTCCCTATCACGAGTTGCTTCCCGATCACCAGCCCAACTCCGCCCACCGGTCACGCTCTCCATCTCCTGCACACACATCATCACCGAATCGACGTACTTTTGGTGACCTTGGAGCAAGGTCGCCCAGCACTTACCAGGGGAACTAAAGGTGGCGACCTCTCGGGATAAGGTCGCAGCTCAGCCGCAAGAGAATAAAAAGTCCCCAATACGACCGCTACAGAACGACGCGACGCCGACGAATATTAACAGCGACGAAATGGTGAGCGCCGTCCTCAATGTACTTATTGATGGAGAGCAAGTGACGGCCTTAGTTGATACGGGTGCTGATTTTTTTCATAATAGGTCACAAGCTTGCCGATCGCCTTAGAAAAGTAAAAACGCTGTGTACAGGATCACATATAAGAACAGCGGGTGGTTAATTGCTGCGTCCTACTGAAAGATGCGCAGCAAGAATCAGCATAGAAGATTCCTCTTTCGTCTTGACCTTTATCGTTCTCCCAGAGTGCTGCAAAGATTTAATTATAGGAATGGACTTTCTCAGGGAGCATGGCACAATAATCAACATCCCGGACCGCGTGGTTTTGTTTTACGAGAGTGCGCATCTGACTGATTCTTCATCACCAGAGCACAAATCCTTTCGTCTCAAAGACTACAATATAGTTGTGCCGCCTCGATCATGTACCCTCGTTTTAGTAGCGTGTGACGTACCGTTCAACGGTGAAGGAGTCGCCGACCAACTAACATCGCTGCTTTTCACTCACGGGATTTCAGTAGCACGAGGAATAGTCAATGTCACCAACGGCCGAACAAACTTGCTGTTGACCAATTTTACCTCAGACAGACGGCACTTTCCAAAAGGCACAACTTTGGCATATTTTTACGAAATAGCAGATGTTTGTGACTGATTTTCAGTGCTCGAAGCAACGTCTACACAAGACCTACATGACATGCACCTAACTTTGACGTCAGCCCTACTTTACCTCAGCAACAGCGAGAACACCTTCTTGCGCTGCTAGCCGAGTACCACGAATGCTTTGCGTCGACCTCGAAAGTTGGCCGGACGTCCTTGACCAAGCACCGAATCATCGCAAAGGACACGGCTAGACCAATGCATCAAAATCCGTGCCATATGGCTTCAAAATAACGAGAAGTGATAGAGCAGCAGGTAACCAAGATTCTTGAAGACGGCGTGATTCAACCGTCGAAAAGCCCTTGGGCTTGATTTGATTGATTTATATGTAGAATTTAACGTTCCAAAACCACTATATGATTATGAGAGACGCTGTAGTGGAGGGCTACGGAAATTCGGACCACCTAAGAGTCTTTAACGTTCACCCAAATCTGAGCACACGGGCCACCAACATTTCCACCTCCATCGAAAATGCAGGCGCCACAGCCGGGATCCGATCCCGCGAACTGCGGGTCAGCAGCTGAGTACCTTAGCTACTAGACCACCGCGGTAGGGCAGCCCTTTGTTGTTTTAGTCAAGAAGAAGGACGGCAGCCTTCGTTTCTATGTGGACTATCTAAAGCTAACTCAGGTGACAAAAAAGACGTGTACCCGCTTTTCCGCATAGGTGATTCGATCGACAGGCTTCGGCATGTTACTTCTCTTCCATGGGCTTAAAGAGTGGATATTGGCAAATCGAAGTCGACCCCAGGGATTGTGAAAAAAACCGCTTTGGTGACGCCGGACAGAATGTAAGAATTTAAGGTCTTACCATTCGACTTGTCCTCCGCGCCTGCTACTTTCCAGCGTCTCACGGATAACGTGCTCTGTGGGCTTAAGTAGAGAACCCACCTAGTATACCTTGACGAAGCCATTGTGTTTTCTGCAACGTTTGACGAACACCTTAAACAATTGCAGGTGGTCGTGCAGGCCATACGGGCCGCAGGCCTGACGCTCAAGCTGGAACAGTGTTACTTCTGCTTTGGGAAACTACAGTGTTTTGGTCATGTCATCAGTTACGCAGGAGGTCGTCCAGATCCCGAGAAAGTTGCCACCATTGCACAGTTTTCAACACCATCAGAATAAAGACAGCAACGTGTTTTCAGGGTCTCTGCGCATATTATTGGTGGTTTATTATTTTGCCAGCATTGCGTCGCCTTTAACTTGTCTCACGAGAGATGACGTTGAATTTGTTTTGGGCGACGAGCAGGGAGCTGCTTTCAGTCACTTGTAGCAACGTCTACACACGACCTCGTGCTTGCCCATTTTGATGAGACGGCCCCTACAATGCTCCATACTGACGCCAGCAATGTTGGCCTTGGAGCTGTGCTTTTGCAGTGCCAGGACGACGAGGAAAGAGTGATTGCTTACACAAGCAGAACTTTGTCGCGCACAGAAGCAAATTACTCGACAACTGAAAAAGAATACCTCGCCGGGGTGTGGGCAGTTATGAAGTTTCGCCCATACTTGTACGGCCACCCATTCAAGGTTATCAGTGACCAGCATTCGTTGTGTTGGTTAACAAGTCTCAAAGATCCTTCCGGGCGATTGGCATGCTGGAGGATATGACATAACTATTGTGTACAAGTGGGGAAAACGACACACGGACGCCGACTGCTTGCTTCGATCATCGATACAGTCGGCTGCTTTTCTTGATGAGGAAACAGCATTCCTTGGAATCCTTGACACGTCATTCATCGCAGATCATCAGCATGACAATCCTGAGCTACTGGGCTTGATCAGTTATTTAGAAGGGCGAAGCCAGAACGCGTCGAAAGCCTTTGCGAGAGCACTATCGTCGTTCTGTCTGCGAAGCGATGTCCTTTACAAAATGAACTTTCCGTCAGGTGGGTCTACCTACCTACTTGTCGTCGCTACCGCTCTTCGTTCTGAGGTATTGGAAGCGTGCCACAACAAGGTCACATCTGGACATTTAGGCTACACGTGGACACCGGGCAGAGTTCCGAGGAGGTATTACTGGCCCAGACTCACCGCTGCTGTGAAGCATCATGTTCGAACCTGCCTCAATTGCCAGCGGCGCAAGTCACCTTTGACGAAACCAGGTGGTTTGTTACACCCTTTCCAGATCCCGCCAACGCCAATTGACCAGATCGGAACGGACCTTTTGGGCCCACATTCCACCTCTAGTGCTGGTAACCACTAGGTTATAGTGGCGACCGACTACCTTACGCAGTACGCCGAGACAAAAGCCACCCAGAGAGGCACAGCTGAGGAGCTGGCCAGATTCTCCATAGAGAACATTGTGCTGAGACACTGTGCGCCGTCGATTGTTATAACAGATCGCGGAACCGCATTCACGGCCGCGCTTTTAGATCATGTGTTGGTACTCAGCGGTACTATTCATCGTAAGTGAACAGCCTACCATCCACAAACCTACGGGTTGACCAAGCGGCTCAACAAAACTCTGGAGGACATGCTTTCAATGTATGTGGACGTTGAGCACAAAAATTGGGACGAGATTATCCTTTACATAACGTTTGCATACAATACTGCTAAACAAGAAACCACGCGGATGATCCCATTCAGCCTTGTTCACGGACAAGAAGTAAGGACGATGTTGGATGAGATGCTGCCACACGAATGCGATGACAACAAAACTAGTGCCGACGCGTTCACTCAACGCGCAGATGAAGCCAGGTAGCTCGCACGGCTGCGAATATACCAACAGCAAGACTACGACGTAGCTCGTTATAACCTACGTCATACACCTGTAACGTACGACACCGGGGACAGGGTATAGGTTTGGACGCCCGTACGAAGATGGGGGCTATCCGGAAAGTTGTTCAGAAGATACTTCGGACCTTATTGAGTGCTGTGACTACTATGTGACGTTACCTACGAGGTCGTCCCGGATAACCCAAACTGTACAAGGTGTCCCCAGCACTGACCTGAACTTAAGCACGTGGACTGCGAATACCCGTACATGCTGGACGCCGGGCTCGTAGTGCACATTAAACCGCTGGTGGTCAGCGAGTCACTCTGCGAAGCACTCTCACTTGTACAAAGTGACTTTACGCGCGAATGACTGGCTTCTCTTTTAAGGGGAGGCAAATGCCGTCCTCGAAATAGAGAACGAAGGCGATGTGCATGCCAACAATCTCGTGACAGAAAACTCACCGAAGAAGACGACGTGCTTTTGTTCACGTCTTTGCTCTTGGTTGCTGCATAAAAACACGCCGTCGGTTCTCGGACTCAACGTCTCCTTGGTGTGCTTACGTTGAACCGCGACAGTATGCCTGATTGTTTTTGAATTTTCGTTCTATTTTTGGTTTTTCTATTCTTGCTTTGAATCTTTGAAACACTGCACTTTAATGGGATGAGCTGGAGGCTTGTTCGAAGTGTGTGCCGTGAGAGTTTGCTTGGTCTTTCAAACCATTGCCTTGTGTGTCTACTAAAGAAAGTTGATGTGCTTCTCGTCCTACTGCACTAGTAAACGTGCATCAGGCTCTTCCCTCGTGAGTATATGTGTTGATGCCAGATACTTCTACCACATCTCCCTCCTGGCCTGTCGACGCGTTCTCCTCCCTTGAGTTTTGATGTTTTTAAAATTGACCAGATTCTCCGCGATCGGTGAGTCTCGAAGCGGCCTCCATGCTTTGTTTTGTGTTTTGCGTGCATTGCGACACTCAATGTTCCACCAGGAGACGTGTCGTTTTCTATGAGGTTTTTTCTGTGAGCCATTTGGGAACTGCACACATCTGGTGCTTGAGAGCTCAGACTTACTGTATAGTGGTCACTTTCGAGAGGATGCTTCCCATTTAACTAGAGGTAGAAGAGATGGTAATGTTATACTGAGGTCTATTTACGAGTAGTTATTGTTAGCGAGGCTACAATAAGTTGCCTATTTTCTAATCAGAATATACTCGCCAGAGGAGAAAAGAAGCTACTAAATCAGACGACCTCGCGCATCGAAGAAGGAGTCACACCGTAGACTGCTATGTGTATTAAAGTCTCCAAGGAGATGATATGACGCTCATGATTAATGACTTTAAATGCTATTTACTGAGTTATTGGTGGTGAGGAGGTATGTAGATACAGCAAATTGTCACGAGTTTGTTCAAGATAACGGCTTGGATGGATACTGCCTCAAGAGACGTCTGAAACGGTAAATGTGTGCACGCAGTTCCTTGATTAACTATGACGGCAACATCACCAAATGACGCGAAAGGATCACTCCGGTCCTTTCTAAAAATAGCGTAATGACGTAGAAAGTTCTGTTTTGGTTTCATGTGTGTTTTTTGCACACACGGTACCTTTGGTGTATATTTGTTTTAAATTGCTGGACATCATCGAGGTTTCTCAGCAGTCCTCTGACATTTCACTGTAGTATTTGTGTCATTTTAAAGTTGTTTGGTGGTGTGCGTACAAAAATTCCGCCATATCCACGAAGTGAATGATGATGAGTGGGCGAAGCTCCGGAGGTAAACCTGGTAAACCATGAATCCTCTGTACATTTTGCCCACTCGATTTTATTACATCGCTCCCCCTAGCGTACGTCGCCGCACTAAATCGAACGATTGCCTTCAACCAATGACACGCGCCATATGTGACATCATTCCTATTTTATAAGATCTCGCGTCTTTCATCAACTACAAGTACCGCTTTCTAGTTTATAACATCTTGCATCTTTTCATCATCAGCTACAAGTACCACCATCTAGTAAACACTACAAGAACTAAACGAGAGGTGGCTACATACAGAAGACGGTACTGCCATCTAGTGAACACTGCAAGAACTAAACTAGAGGTGGTTACATACAGGGGACGGTACCGCCATCTAGTGAACACTGCAAGAACTAAACTAGAGGTGGCTACATACAGGCTACAGGGGACGCACAGCCCACGCCCTAAGGAGCTTCGCCCCTAAAAGAGTTACCGTAGGTTACAGGGTTTTTCGGGGCCCTGTGATTTGATGTTTTTATTTTGGGGCACACTCTAAAGAGCTGCGCCTATCTTTTTTGCGTCTAAGGCGCCGGAGAAGTGAGACTTGTTTTCACCACCTCTTGCGAGATGGTGGATGGTACCTGGTCAGCAGGCACGTTCAAAGAAGTTTCGAACCTAATTGCACTTGCAGTGGTCCGGGGCTCGGCAGACTCAGAAGACCGCTGACACTGTTTGTCAGGGGGCGCAACAGCACAGGCTACTATAGCCTTGGGCACAGAGAGTGCGACCGCAGTCACACTTCTTGTGACACTCGCGGGCGCGTAATGATGGCGCGTCACGTCTGCAAAGAGAGTGCTGGTTATGGAGAGAAAAGCGCTTGCGCGTCTCTTGAAAAGACAGAGTGAATTTTACTTTAAGCTCAAGGATTTCTTTTGGTTTTCTTCTAGGATGGAAACGATCACGAGTAGGCGGGATGGTCTCCTTCGCAGTTCGCACAGCGGGTAGCTGCAGTACAAGTGTCCGTTCATTGGAGCAACATTTGGCGCAAGTAGCGCGCCCTCTGCAGCTTTGCGATCCACGTGCAAAGCGGTAGCATTTGATACCTCGACGAGGGTTGGGTAGATATGGCGGTACATAAAGGTTAGAGTAACCAGTTTCGATTGATTCAGGCAGGTTGCTACAGTTCCTAAATTGACGATTATATGCTTTATAGGAATCTCTTTATCTTTTGACTTTATTATATTTTTTGAACTTCGACTACATTTTGTCCCTGCCAACCTCCTAGCAGTTCACTTTCAGATATTGCGAGGAGGTCATCGTGAGATGACTCCGCACACTGTATATTCATCGACCTGTGAAGGCCGGCTGACACAGGGCTATAGCTACTCGCAACGAGTTTTTGAGAGCTTCTCATACTGGGTTTTGTCGTGAACTTCCAGGATGAGATCGCCACTGCCGGCCCATCCTCGTTACTTTTTATTCTGGGCTAATTCCTTCTGTGAGGGTTCTTTACACAAGAAATGGTAAAAGTTAGCAGACTGTTTTTGTTTTGGTTTTTTGCGTTCTAACAATTGATTACGTGGTATTTAGGAAAGGTCTGTTTTGGCTGTGTAATTATGAAGCTTTTGTCGGTGCGCCACCTTTTCGGGTGGGGATCGGGAAGTGCGGGAAAAAGGTTTACTATATGAAGTATTTGAAGTTTGGCGGCGATGTTGGCCACCCACCACCGAGCCCAACAAGGGGATGCTACAAGGTTTAATAATAAACACTTGGAGCCACCTGGCATGCATCGTTGCTATAACCAAATATCGTTATCCTAGGTTAGATATAGCTACAACATGTTAACCATCGCTGCCATGAAAACAGAAAATAAATGAGAATAGTAGAAGACAAGAAATAGTAAAAGAGAGAACGACGAAGATATATATAGGGAGAGAAAAAGATGAGAAAAGGCGACTACCTAGTAAGTGATTCTAAGAGAGGGAAAAGAAGAGAAAAATGAGCCCCGTGACTGTCTTCATCATGGTGCGACACCTCAACTGTAGCTCACCGGGGATGGGGGTGAGGAGGGATTAAAAGGATAGAAGTAAAGGTATAGAGAAAGAGAGATGCGCTACGCCAGCGAGCGAGGACATATCGAGGGATAGGAGAGACAGGAAAGATGGAAACACGGTCACAGGAGTCCGAGGACGGGGCACCACTTGCGAGAGCTCTTGTCAGCGTCAGGAGGTGGCATAGGGCAAGTCCAGTGGGTCAGAACTACGCTGTCGTCGGAGATCAGCGTCAGGAGATGACGTATCCCAGTCGGCCAGAGCTGCGCTGACGTCGGAGATCACGAGGGCACAACTGGTCGGCACGGAATCCAGCGAGTGAGTCAAAAGAGGCGAATATCAATTTCTCCTGGGTTGGTCAGCCCTGGGGTGCTGCCTACGAGAAGCCGGGGCCAAAGGGGTCCAATCACCCGGCGTTGGCTCAACCACCAGGGTCTCCTTTTCGCCGGACATCGCTATGGCACACACGGTGAAGCGTGGGAGGAGGTCGAAACCCCCCGTTGGCTCGGGTCCAGGGTGACGCCACTCATCAAACGCCTGCTTGCGCAGGCGCCCTTGTGGGCACGTGCTCTTTAATGATTCATGTGGTGAAGATTATGGGTAGTAATAACAAAAAAAGAAGGCTCGTGAGCTTTTGGAAGCGTTCTACGTGGAAGAAGTAAGTAGTGATTGCATAAATTAGACGTCTTTTATTTTGTTTGCCACGTATCAGTTTTTTGCTTGTTTTCAATCATACAGACAAGTTAGTTGTCCCTCAGTAACGCTCTCTACAACAGCCAGCCGGATGTGGCCGCTCGCCTACACATTGTGACGATCGCCAAGCACCTGCTGCAAGCAGTGCACAATTTGGAAATGACACTAAAGGATTTTACTCCATGGTAATGCGTCGTGTAGTGTATTGGGCATGTCGCTGTGCACCCTGAATTTACCCTTGGCCCAATGAGACTGATGATAAATCTTGTTGCACACAGCCACAGTTAGCTTCCGAATTTGGCTTAGGGAGTTTCCCAAATCACCTTGACCACCACTTTAGTTAGGTCGACTCATCCAAATAGCGGACCTTGCCCAAATCGACAGTTATGTAGATTCAAGCACAAAATTTCAAAAGTGTCTGAATTTCTAAATTGCCTAACTGTTTGATTGATTGATATGTGAGATTTAACGTCCCCAAATCACCATATGGTTATGAGAGATGCCGTATTGGAGGCCTCTGGAATTTTCGACCACCCGGGATTCTTCAACGTGAACCCCAATCTGAGCACACAGGCTTACAGCATTTTCGCCTCCATTGAAAATGCAGCCGCCGCAGCTAGGATTATTAGATGCCGCGACCTGCGGGACAGCAGCCGAGTGCCTTAGCCACTAGACCACCGCGGTGGGGCAAGTTACCTAACAATGCCGCCTTCATTCGAACTAAATTTTCAATTCAGTTAAGCAAGAAGGCCCCTGTTGAGCAATGATCTAGGATCAGATCACGTGACCCTCGAATGCGCTTTTGCACAATACTTGTTTCTGCGTACCTCTTCGAGTATCTTAAGGCCATCACATCATTAAGTGCCTGCTTTTCAATAGTTGCGTAGTTAACTTTTGCCTTTTAGAATGTGTAGTTGTAGTGTCCCATTACATTTTGCATTCACACAACTCATAGTTTTCTTACAGGAAACCGAAGAGCTTGTGGATAGAGGTACGAGCAGGCGCCTGACCGTGAGGCCTTCACTCCTGTACAGTCTGTGCTCGGCAAGCTATATAATAAAAATGTTTAGGTAGACACATGATCGAGTAACAAACATAATCGACGTGAGTACCATTAGTGAAATAAATTAGATCGGCGACGGAAGTAGCATGTAGATTGGAGTATGCAGCACAGAACAGTGGCTAAGAGCCAGCTAGGTGTCATGGACCAGATCCAGCTAAGAAGATAAGAAAACAAAAGGGGGGGGGGGGTGAGAGTAAACGTTTGCCAGCCTGTCTATTAAAAAGACGCCAGCGCCACCATGTGACTTTGCGTCACGAATACCGACGCGCAGAGTTCATCGCCTGTCTTCCCTGGAAAGCTCTAGCGCAAAGATAAAATGATATTACCACCGTCTATGGCTACATTCTGGACGCAGTACCATCTCCAGAAGTATAGTTAAGCCAACTTGCATTGCTTCGCATGATGATATTGCCAGCGCCTCCTCTAGGGGACGTTGGTTTTGCAATCGCCGTAAGCTGTACCTAAGATACACCATACTCCACCAGTGTATATATATATATATATATATATATATATATATATATATATATATATATATATATATATATATATATATATATATATATATATATATATATATATATATATATATATATATATATATATATACATGTTTGTTGTCATTTTGCGTCGGTGTCATTTATGAGATCACAGACAGAGAATCATAGTTGTTCGTCACCATCGGTGTCCAAAAACGCTCTAGAGTGAAATAAAAAAAAAACGAAATAAGAACTTCCACAAACGGAACGGTATTTGAACACGAGCCCTTTGTGCGGCAGGCCAGCATTCAAGCACTGAGCCTGGCCGAAGCTTTAGACTTCATTGAAACGGACCCTGTGCAGGCTTTGTCGGGCAAGGAATCACCTTAGCAAGTGTAATAAATAATTTTAGAACAGTAATGTAACAACCAAGCGTCACACATAGTGAACCACGTAACGAGTGGCTCATTGAATGCTCGAAGGGATTACAATAGTCTCAGGCATAACTCTCCTTCTTTGTCAGCAACATCAGCATCAACGAAGTGGACATAATTCTGTACAAGTGTGTTGTGGGTACCAGGATTTTCTCGAAAAATTACGAATGATGGCATAGTGGACCCACTACACCAAAATTATGACTTAATGGCTTAGTGGATACCATGCAATTGTGAATTGTGCTGTGTAATAGTTGCTCCTCCAGTGTTTAAAAAAAGTCGCTCTGCCACATTTCTCATTGGCAGCCCGAGCCGCGCAGGCCCATTTGTTTTTTTAATTGAGGCCTGCCTACCTAGAAAGTGAAAGTGAGCTATATGGAAGTGTAACGCCCGCGTCTTTTCTGTTCTGAGCTATCTTTCTGTAAAAAAAAAACAAGTAATCGAAATAATGAAAATGCGCCACTTGGTGATTCTGACAGGGACGCAAAAAGTTGAGCACTTGCCCTATCAGAAAAATAAAACAAAAAATGAGCCCCTTCTTTTTTTTATTTCTTGCTCTTTGTTCATGTCGCATTGCGCTAATTCTCCATTGAAAGCGTTTCCTTATCTCCATGCCTGGAATTGGAGCGTTGTCGACGTGCACAGCAGCGCAACGCTTCAGTTGCCACGTTCAACAACGGCAGTCAAGCCTTCACACCCAGACATCAATGTTAATGCGGTAAGGTCAAATGACGAGTCACGTCGATAATAACCTCGATAAATTGTCAGATTACCATATCACAAAACAGCTGATCACCGACAAGCCCACGATCGAGGGAGTATTGTTTATTGGAATGTGGTGCATCTGAAAATACACGTGTGAGCTGCGCACCGCGTATTTTAGCGCTTTCGTGAGCCGGGTTTTCTTGCTGTATGCCTACAACTTCACTGACACTTGGGAGGCATTGGAAGCTTCGCTTAAAAAAAAAAGTTTGAAATTAACAATGAGTTAAAATCTTCGCCGGATTGAATAGAACCTAATTACACTCTAAGAAGAATAAAGAAGTCCAAAGAGGATTCTGACACGCCAATCCTCTTCATGTACTCAGTTGATCTATTTTGGGAAGTAGACGCACAAAAAGAGAGTCACCATACGGAGTAACAGAACTCTCGTGACAAGCGCTTCGATTGCCTTCCGTGTCGAACACATCGTGCGTTTGCCCTTCGGCGTCGTCGTGGCGGGCTCCTCGCTCAACCCGGCGACGGGTTGCTGCCTGTCGGCGCCGGTGCGGGCACCACCACCAGTGAGTGGCTCCACTGCCTCCGCTTCATATCTTTCTCTGGCTTCCCCACCCTTTGATTCCTCGGTGTTTGAATCCATTGCGGTCGTTTCGCTGGTTGCGTGTCTTGGTAGTTTCGAGTTGGAGCGAACATGCGAATGTTTGGCGGTGGTCACGCCAGCCTCCATGCTTGAAGTAACGCTGGGAGTAAGGAATAAGCATTGAGCTGCGGACACGAACAACATGTGCCTGTTGCAGGTGAGCGTACTGTTTTCGTAGGTACTAATTACGCAGCGCTGGCTGGGCATCTGCAGCGGCTCTGCAGAAGCAGGCTGCAACAGTAAGATGCATTCGCGCGGTTGTTGCAGATGCCCAATTAAAACTGTCACTTAACGAGTTAACACCACTATGCGCGTTGTTGTGTAAGGCTGTGCACCTCTCATACAATCAGGGACGCGATCACTTATGAAGGCCGATTACTTGCTGATCGCACATTGTGTCTGCACTGCTGAGAGTTCTTGACATCGTTTTGAGGTGCGCTTAAGGCTACGTCATAACATTTCCATCGAAACTCGAGCGGGCAGCGCGCTCCCGCGGGTCACTTCGATGGCGCGGGTTGTTGCGGCCGCCGCCGTGCGCCGTTTTCCCTTGTTTTTGTTTGCTGTTTTTCTGCTTTTCTCACATGTACAATGACTTTCGGCGTTATAACACAATCAAGTGCATATACGTGTTTTTGGGAGCCATGTGCGGTAGTTCTAGCATATGTCATGCGTTGTGTCAACGTAGACGGTTTACGCGCGCGTTTGAAGTCGTTCGCCTTTAGCCACATATGTTTCACTGAGTATTCAACGATTGGTTGCGTTTGTGCGACCCGCGATCAATAACCGCTCACCGCGTACCCTTGACTGCCAGAAGATGGGCTTAGTTCTCGGAATAGGCCGGCGCAAAGCTGAGCTTATTCTGAATGCAAATTTTGAAGCCATTTCTCGGAAAAGGAGTTCTTTCATGCGTGCTAGCCAGTGCCTATTGCGGGCCCGTAGCCACAATTGGGGGTGGGGGGCACTTGTTGAACGTCTTGAAAGACCCCTATTTTCATTATTCATTGTCGGTTATATACCCTGCTTAAACATCGATTTCGGAGGGGGGGAGGGGGGTATGGACCTGACAAACGTGGTTTCGCCTTCTTTTACGTAAAAACATGCTTTCGTTGCAAAATTATTTAAAAGAAAACGCTGATGTCAGATTAGTTTAATTAAACCGTCATGTTGTGTTAAACAAAAGGCAGTTGAAATGAAATTATTCAGCCTGTGTGTGCGTTGTTTTTCCCCGAATCCCGGATAGCTTCTTCAGCACCTTTACTCCAGCTGACAGCCACATAAGGAGAAACGACGGCATCTCTGTGGTTCGGCGCCTCGCCATTAGTGATGGGAAAACCAACTGCTGTGTTCGCCCTGACAATTGGTCCTTCATTTTCTTTGACTGGATGTAGAAACAAATAAGCGAGTTGCACCTACGGAAAGAAACCCAAAATAACTGCTTTCATTCTGTAAAAGAAGCTCACGTCATCTTGCGCTGCCAGATTGTCGCCAAGTCGCATGCATTACAAAAGCTACTATTCCGAAGTTGCGTCTTGCACAATAACAACAAAAACATGGTCGCCCAGTGTGCCTGTTTGCATTCGTTTTTTTTTTTGTGAGCCTTCTTTATGTCTGTGTAAGCCAATTATTTAGAAGGTTTTGTAAACTCCTAACGATTCCGTTTACTCATCTCATTATGGCCTTCTTTTCAGGTTCCATTTTTTATGGCTGCGAACGCAGAACAAGAGCGACTACATAGCAAGCCACAAGTGTGATGTCTCCAGCTGTGCACGACTTTTTGATTTGTTCATTTGTACTTTTTATTTTTAGTTTTCGCTCTTAAATAATACATCAGTCTTCCGTTATGACACAGCACACTTGAGATCGAAGTGCACGAGAATAAAAAAAAAAAATGGGGACAGAACTTTGCCCACAAAGAAAGAAGTGATCCTTAAAGGCACCGCATAAATTTCCGGTTGATACAGCAAGCGCGCCCGAAAATCTACCAAGTGACAGAGTCTCTCTTCTACCCCCAGGATGGACCTTCTCGCTGTTTACAAACACAATCATAGAAAGCTTCCGGTTTTAAGCGTCGACTCAGCCTAGCAGCATCGGCAGGCAACTAAAGCCTTAGTGAGTAGCTCGCTAATCTTCAATAATTTGATCTCTGCCTGACCAAATATTTCCAATATATTTTCTTCTAACCTAAACATAATTTTACCTTACCACATCACAACCTAAAAGACAAAGCTTT
Source organism: Rhipicephalus microplus (assembly GCF_013339725.1). Classification (NCBI taxonomy): domain Eukaryota; kingdom Metazoa; phylum Arthropoda; class Arachnida; order Ixodida; family Ixodidae; genus Rhipicephalus; species Rhipicephalus microplus. The sequence goes on along the minus strand of NC_051172.1, from coordinate 12,189,669 downwards.
CTACTTCGGTGTTACTGAGGTATAAATGAAGTGAGTGGAAATTTACTAGGAAGCAACACGTGCTGCTTTTATTGTAATCTTGAAACCGAGTGATAAGGCAAACACAGGTGGTCGACGTACCGGACATTGAATAAATTTGTTTCACTAGAAACCAGCTAAGAAGAAAGAGAAGAGCTCAAACGTTTTTGTTTGTTGTTCAGAGGCTATTTTTTAAAGATATCTCAAGAACAAGAAAACACTGTTCGGAAGAGTGTGTCTGCTACCAGAAGAACCGCCCGCTCACTACAACAATGGTCATAGCCATGAGTCCGTCACACTTAAGATGGTACCAATAATAGCACATTGATTATGATAATTTTGTCACCAAATACTGCAATATTGTTAATGCGCTCTCATTTAGACCTTTATTTTTGCGTGGCCATTTCAAGCCTTATAATAATGTCTTCCGATAAAAAATGAGCTAATTCCTGTGTGATTTAGTAACCAAATGTAAGTGTTCGCCCTGAATAAAAGTGAGAATGGGCTATTACATATAACTCTAGAAAATGATTTAGGTATCTTGGTGACATCAATGCATTGAGAAAAAATTGTTGAATGAGGCTTTAACATAGTCTCAGTCGAAAATAACGGCGTCTTTCTCAGTTGCTTGATGTGGATAAAAATGAATAAATAAATAATTAAATAAATAAATAACACCTCATACACTTTTCAGTTATTGTGCAAGTGCTACGTACATGACTGACAGTTCAACAAGCATTCCGCGGTTGCAAGTGAATATAATGATAAAAAAAATGCTGTAGAGTCGCGGAGGTGGCTTTTACATACAGAGTGATTGATTGTTTTGAATGTGGCCCAGCCGGTCACGGGATCGAATTCCAGCGACGGCGGCTGCCTTTTCAATGTAGGCGGAAGTGCTTGAAACCTGTGTACTTAGATGTATATGCACGTTAAGAGCCCCAGGTGGTCGAAATTTCCAGAGCCCTCCATAACGGCGTCTCTCGTAATCATATGGTGGTTTTGGGACGTAAAACGCCGTCAGTTATTGTTAAGCATTTATTGTTGGGCGACATTGAGCACCATGCACGACGAGGCGAGAGGGTGACACTGAAGCTATTGACATGGTGGTGGAAGTGGTGCGTTTGCACTTTGAAACAGTGCGCCTGAATAGAAGCCGAGGGAGAAGCAACACTGGTGATTTTGTTTCCGCCGGCGGGAAGGCGTCGAGGGAAATGAAGACGGATGCAGCCATCTTGGAGGGACAAAGGCCCCTGCTTATCAGTGGTGAAACAAAAGCGTCCGCTAACGAGACCGTCCGCGGCTGAATTATTCACGGGATGGAGATAGCGGCGCGGCCCGTCCCCGGGGTGTTTCGCCTTTGTGGACAACTTTAATTGGCTGCGGGAAATGACGGCTCCTTTCTGGCACCGGACACGCGATAAGGAAGCTGATATGCAAATACTATCCTTTGATCAGCCAAGGCCTGTCACGTCTCTAGGAGCACCTCGCGCAGTGAAACCCCTTTTTTGCTTCCGTAGTGTTGGAATTGTTCTTCAATGGAGATTTATGGGCGCGGCCACCGAAGGAGGCGCTTTCTCCACGAGGTTCGCTCTACGCCCCCTGTGGGCAAGCGTGCAGCGTCACCAATCTCGGCTCGGGTACACCTCGTAAGTGCCTGTGATGTATGAAACGCGCCACTTTTGCGCCCATTATAGAAGATCCAATTAAACTACATGCCGCGTCTCGACCAAGAGGCCTCAGTGAACCCGCACGATCGGCGCGGCTGAAAAAAAAAAAAAAGACAAGATTCACTCCCCGCCGTTCCTGCTCTCCCTGGGCGACTTCAACGCACTCTTTGCAGTTACTGTAATGTGGTTGCTGTTTCGACACAGCAGAAAGGAGAGTAGAATATGATGAAGCTGACGTCTTTTGTTGAATTTTTGATACGGTAGTTTGCGCCAATATTTGCGCATTTAGTCTTCTCTCTTATGTTCTGCATTGTGTCCAAGGTACTGCGTTACAAGAAACGGCATTGCCGGAAACGCGTTACTTTTTTCAGCAACTTAGTAACGTACTCGTTAAAATAGTAACGTTACTCGTTATAAACAATAGCAAGTTCCTTACCGTTTTAACGTAACACGAGGTGTCGTACAACTCGTTCCTTTTTATTGCCATTTGGCTCGCAGTCACTCAGTAATGGTTCGCCTTGTGTGCGAACCTCTTTCCGAGAACCCTCCTCAACGTTATTTTGTCGCTGCGGTGAACTGCTCTCGCACTGCCAAGCGTTCACAAAGTGTACCCGCGCGAGTGGGAAATTCCAATGGGGTGCCGAAATTTCTTAAATGTAGTCTGCTATAGTTTCGGATACCTGACCATCGGGGTTTCATTTGTCGCTGACTGTCGGTGAAGCGAAACCTAATGCGATCCTCGTAAGCGTGAAAAAACGAGTTGTCGCCAATCGCTCGGCTTGCGGACATCAAGACATGCTGTGGGCTCCATAGCTACGGAGGACGACTTCGTCGTAAATTGCTTTTAGACATCCCTGCTAACTTAATACGAGGCACTTTCACATGGAATTGAGATGAGCGGGCTCAACATAAACTTTCCGAGCGTTCGCGACCTCCCCTGAGAGTGACCACAGGAGTGCTATGTAGTGCAACCTCTAAACTCCTATTTAGTAGGTAAGCGTGGAAGTAATCGATAACAACCAAGTGAAGCTGTTCGATTAAAACTTTGAAACAAAGCTGTTGCTTATTCTAATCAATCCTAGTTACATTAGAAGAATCTCCCTTCAAGACCCTGTACCATTTATAGGCTTCACATTTTGATTGATTTTTGCTGCTTGCAATTTTCAACTGCTGCTATATTTCAAGTTATTGAGATCCTAAGCTAGCGAGGCTTAGCCAGAACACTTTCTTATACACAGTGACAATAATTGCGGAAATTTAACAGGCCAAATTAAGAACTAAACTAATTATTTATGTGCAAACACACTCTCTTACAAGATTTATGCCGAATACAACCCTTCTTTTATTACTTGAAAATTTGCGCATTTAGTTTGTTTGTAGAAACACGCCGTTATAGTTACTGCAACATTGTTCGCGGGTGTCTTGTCTTTTTTTTTTTCAGGAAAGCGTGGATGATTAAATCGACCCATTTGCGTTTAATGTCGCATCGCTAAATACTTTCCGCATGTGCCACAATCACAAGCACTCAGATATCCGTATACAAAGAACTTTCCACCGCTATTGCACTGGGAAGGCATGATATTTGTGTAAGTTTTTCGTCTTAAATCTGCATTTTGGGAAAAATTGCTTTTTGGGTGCAATTTCATTGTGGCATATAAATATGAACTATATTAAGTCTTTAGTGTAGGTCCTTACGGCGATGAAGCTCTGATTAAGATTTCGGACCATGGATTAACGGCAGAAGTTACGTTCGGTACTCTTTTTTTCTCGGAGACTAATGATAAGGCAGAGCAGTAACGCTTTACTTTTTCTTGAGCGTAACGAGTAAAATATTTACTTACTTTTTTCAGTAACGAATAGAACATTGGCTCTTTACTAAGCCAGTGTATTCATGCATTCAGCCATAAAAACTGTCAAGCAATACGTGGACTGCGGAAACGACAGGCGCCGGCGAAGAACAAGGCTGCAGGCTGTTTTACTAATCAGGCGAAAACAATTACATCCAGTAACAAACACTCTTTATAACTGCGCTAATAATGAGCTCTACTTCAAAAGAAATCGAAGGGGAGGAAATTGAGACGGCTATACGCAACGCGAAGATGCGTATAATATTGTCCAAAACTAGACCAACAGTGGGCGATGCTAGGTAACTGCTGAGCTGGTTCTTTTCTCTTCTTCGAATTTTGAGGGTGGACCTAGTCAGTTTCACTAGTAGTTTTGGACGTAGGTCCACTGAGTATAGGAGTAACACTAGTGTCAGAAACGTTTTTTGATGATATTTATGAGAGGTACGGGGTGTTTAAATTGATTTTGAAGCTTTTAATGCCTGCACTTAGTTTATTTTAGAAGTATCAGCATATTGGCGTCGTAGTCTCCAAATTCAATGATGAAGGCAGGAAATGATTATTGCGATGCAGCTGCACCATAGTAAAAACAGAGTAAAAGTGCAGTGTGCTGCAAAAATGCTTCATTTGGTAATGGTCATAGCATCAATTGTATTGCCAATAACTGAGCGGCATTTATTGTGGTAATTCAGTGATTACAAGAGGAAAACTTTTCCATCTGCTATGAAAATAGCTCGCGCAACAATTATTTTTAAAGGAGGCAATAAAAGTGAACTTCAAAATTATCGCCCAATATCCATATTACCGCTTTTTTCAAAGGTCACTGAACGCTTGATCTTTGAAAGGCTGTAGTCTTTTACAGCAAGAGAAAATATAATTTGTGAAGAACAGTTCAGATTCCAGCCAGGTAGATCAACCCAGACTGCCCAACTGCGTATTAAGGACAGCCTATACTTCAAAACTTTGAAGAGAAGCTTTACACTGTAGGAATATTTCTGGATTTCTGTAAAGCTGTGGATTCAATAAAGCATGACATAATAATAAAGAAGCTACATATGTATGGAGTACGCTAGATTGCGCTTGACCTAATGAAAAGCTACCTCTGGGCAAGAAAATAATATGTACAGCTTCATCATTTGAAATCTTACTTGGGTGAATATGTATGGGGTTTTGCAAGGATCGATACTGGGTCCTTTTATTTTTATATTATACATCAACGACATTGTAAGTATTTCTTCTACACCAAACATAGTCATGTACTCCGATGATATCAATGTATTTTTTTCTGGTTTACATCTCTGCTATATGGAGACAATTGCAATTTGCTGGTTGGGTGAACTAAAATTATGGCGTACAATGAACCAGTTAGAAATCAATAAAAAAACTAAATTTATGCTCTTCAAGCAGAAAAATAGACCTGCAGATTATACTATTTCTTTATTTTCAATTGTGAAAGTATTTCTTGGGTAAACAAAATTCAATTCCTGGGCGTATGTTTTCAAAGCGACCTTAGTTGGTCCATTTCCGATGGAGGCGGAAATGTCGAGGCCCGTGTGCTCAGATTTGGGTGCACGTTAAAGAACCCCAGCTGGTCAAAATTTCCGGAACCCTCCACTACGGCGTCTCTCATAATCATATGGTGGTTTTGGGACGTTAAACCCCACAAATCTATCAACCTTAGTTGGTCCAAGCATGTGGGTAACCTTCGATTAAAGATATCAAGGTCTATCGGTTTAATTGGACGATTGCAGTATTTACTTCCAGGGAAAGTGAAACGGCAGTTGTACTTTTCTTTTATCCACTCGCGAATCTTGTATTCTAGTCTAGGGTACGTGTAACAAAACAAACAGCGAAAGTATCATTCTTCTCCAAAAACGTGAACTGTGTCTGCTAACTATTTCGGTCCCCACAAACACATCCCTTTTTTCGTGTGTACAACGTCATAAGATTCCCAGAGAGCTATAAGGTACAACTAGCTATGTTAATATATAAAAAATTAAGATTAACTTTCAGAGTTTTTTTATACATACTTAAGCAGATATCTTGCATACAATCTACGTACTGTTGCGTTGGTGGGGCCGATGTGTCGGACTAACTATGGCATACAGTCAATTGATAATCAAATTGTTTTACTGTGCAACAAGATTCCTGAAGTAATAAAATACGCTAGAAAGACGAAAAACAATACGGAATTTAAAAAGCGAATCACGAATTTAATATTCCAAACCCACTTATAGGGTGCGTGTGCTGAAGATTGGTAATGTATGAAATATAATTGTTGTAATCATTTTCTTTATCATTGTTTTTCATATTACACACAAGTTGTATGTATTTCAAGATAGGTCAATAGTGCTGATAACGTCTTGTACTTATCGCTAAGGAATAGCCTTGTTTGAATATCTAACCGATATTTTTTCGTTTGCTGTAGTGTCCATCGTTTTTTTTATAATTTGTATGTATAATCTTGAATATTTTTATGTATTGCTTTGCTGTACCTGCCCGAAGTGCCTCACAAAGAGTGGGCCAAGTCAGGAGATGCTCTCTTCTTCTGCCCCTTCATTGGCATTTTCGTGAAAAATGCCCAAATAAATAAATAAATAAATAAATAAATAAAAATAAAATGAACTTTCCGCTGATCCCAGGGTTGTCTTATAGAGGCTCATTACTTTTAAAATATTCGATATTTCGTGCATTTACCGTTAATTTTGATTAGCGAAAGCTACTGATTCATTATTCAAATATTACCACACCACTAGTAATGTGGCCCACACCAATGGCCCACCCTCATTTAGTGTGAACGGGATTAGGCATCTATACACCTCGAGTTTTTTTTTTTGTGCTGTATCCCATGCCTCAAAGTTCGTAAATGAAAAAAAAAGACAACGTACCTGGCTAAAAGGGATGCCAATTTGTGACATGAAATGGGAGTCAGATCAGGAATGTATTTGGTGAAAATCACTCTGAATCTTATCGTCCATTAGCAAGAAGGATCAGTTTTGTAGCACATCTTTTTTCTCTTATCTTACATAAGAAAACTAAGCATGAACCTGTTTGTAAGCACTAACAAGTTTATAATTGCATTATTTGTGCAATATTTTAAATTACAAGGTCAGACAGCACAATTATGTCTCCCTATATAGGGATGAAATTAACGCAGCACATTACAAAAATGGTATCTTTTACAATTCAGCGCATGCCAGACAAAAAATGCAGCGAGGACCAATACGTTGAAGCAATTCTTGCCTAAATCACGAGTGGCAACTTGGCTTACCTATGGTTCTTAGTATCAATAAAATGTATTTTCCGAGAAGGTTTTGAAGCATCCATTTAATGGCTCAAGTCGAGTCAAATGCCTACATACTCTGGGTGCTTTGTTGCAAACAAAAATAAAAATAAATGCAAAATCTCACATTAAAATTCAAGTGTTGTCCTGAAAAAAATGCAATATATTAATTGTTTTTGCCGAAAAAATTTGAATATGAGATGATTATTTAATGCTGTCACAAGATGTGTTCAAAAGATAAAGTCACAGTTTTGCCGCAAAGGCGAAGCATTGAACACGATAGCAACAAATTGGAAGGTCATGCGCAGAATGGCAAGAAGGTCGAAACGTGCCCGCCATTTTCACGCACAAAGGACGCACGAAACGTACCCGCAGGTACAGATTAACGCGAATAAGCTTGATCGATTGATTTGATTGATTTGTGGGGTTTAGCGTCCCAAAACCATCATATGATTATGAGACACGCCGTAGTGAAGGGCTCCGGAAATTTCGACCACCTGGGGTTCTTTAACGTGCACCCATAACGCGAATAAGCGTCTCGGTTACTTCGCTGTGTCTGAAAAGCGCGCCCTTTACGCAAACAGAGGCTGTGATATGAGTGCAGTCACCTTTGCGTGCCCGGTAACTACAACAAGATTGTTCCGACGAAACTCAAAGGCTAGCCAAGACGTACAATTCTCCCCACTACAAGAGAAGGGCACGCGATCAAGCGTACACCTCCTTATTCTCTACGCGGGCCAAATTACGCGTGAGAGATGAGAGCCGCCGCGCGCTCACTACGCCATCTTGCTGATAATGCTAAAAACGCGATAGCCCCTCCCCCTCCCCGAGATGCCCGCCAACAGCGGTAAGTGGTAGATATGAATAGCTTGCCGTTTAAGTGGTGCATGAGGTTCCTGTCGGTGGCTGAGCGGTTAACGCTTCGCATTCACGACGCGGAGGCCCCACTTCGATTCCGCGCGCAAGACTGTTTTTTTTTTTTTTGGGGGGGGGGGGGTGAGGGTGAATTTTTTTTTGCGCTTTCATAAATATAGATACGTATACATAGACGGTGCATGACGTCGACGCCGGCGGCGAAATCCAGCTGAGAGGGTCCATATAATTGCTATTGCAATAAAAAAATTCTTGGCATTTGCGAACTGCTTGGAGAATGTGAAGCTCACACATATTGTTACTACAGCTATATGCATCGCTATATATATTTGTCATGGCAATAACACATGCCACAGAACACACCGCATTCAGATGTTTTTTGGCTTTTGGGGATAAAAACTATCGTTTCTACTTAAAAGAAAATTAGCATATAAACGCCAAGCCTGACAACTAAGCATATGCCTATTGCCACGTGTGTTTTACTTTAAGGAAGTCGGGTTGCACCCACAAAAACTCTAAGTAACACTTGGCGAAGGCGGCGTAGCAGTGCTTGAGAAGCTCCACGATAACTTGAGATCACGCTGTTAAGTTTGTGGGTGGGACGTGATTAGTGTAGAGCCAGAGTCCTTTAATACCGTTGAAGCACTGAAGAAATCTGGTAGAGCTTACACAGCCACCAGCAATAACACTAGAATTTTCGAAAGCACATGTGCAAAAGCAGATGCGCTGTACTGCTTGTCAGATTATTAATGGTCGATGCACTATTTACCGCCAACCCGCCGCGGTGGTCTAGTGGCTAAGGTACTCAGCTGCTGACCCGCATGTTGCGGGATCGAATCCCGGCTGCGGCGGCTGCATTTCCGATGGAGGCGGAGATGTTGTAGGCCCGGGTGCTCAGAATTGGGTGCACGTTAAAGGTGCACGTTTGAGTGCCGAAATTTCCGAAGCCCTAAATTACGGCGTCTCTCATATCATATGGTGGTTTTGGGACGTTAACCCCAAAACCACCATACGTGTCAGCAGCCAAGTACCTCACCCACTAGACCACCACGGCTGGGCGCATGGCAACGAGTCACCAACTACTAGATACATGGGCTTCTATGGAAGTTACGCTACCAGTTTACATATACTTTGTTAACTGTTCCATCCAGTTCTTGTGTCGTTCAGAGAGCACATGATGCGGTCTCTACTCCTCGACCTGATGCGAGTTGTCATGTATATCCCAAAACCAAGAAGCAGCGTTATGCATGTTTCATATAGCCGATATTGGAGAAGCAACTCAGGATTCATTATCGCGTGTATGGCAAGCACTTTCGCGAAAAATATATTGCGTTTACTGTGTTGGGGCTAAATTTTTCGGTGTGTAAGACCCGGTACTTTCAGAGAATGTGCACATAGGAATATGCGAAGTTTATTCACGCCAGACCAGCAGGCTTTTCTCAGCTCTCCGCTGCTCAAGGGTGGCGAAAATCATTTTGTTCTGATGCTGTTATTTTGCGATGAATAGTCAGACATCTCTCCTTTTGTAAGCAGCCGTGATGTGCTTAGATGCTGGTAAACAAATTAGTTGGTGCCAAAGACCAGCACTGTAATGCAGGTAACTGTAATGAATAGTCGAGCAAGAGTTGCGTGCAATGTTCTCGCATCACATTAGTCGATACACGCTGCGCAGAAAAGCAGGTTTAGTGAACGCAACGATTTGGGAGATAAAAAATTTGCCCCGTATCTGCATGTAATCTGCAAATGTCATCAAAATACGATAGTCTTGCGTGTGGAGAAAGTGAAGAAAACATTTATTTGATGTTCCGCGCAAGAAAATCGGTGAATGGTATTCCGGAGGCGCTGCGTTAGAGTGCCTCGAGCGTGCAGCGGAGGCGAACAAGCGCATCAAGTCACGTTACACGTGAGACATGAGCGCCATCTGGCAGGTCCTTTTGGAAAACAAAGCGTGTGGCCGTGCGCGCCCGTCTCAGAAGTGATAAGGTGTAGAACGCGAGGTGACGGGCAGGCGCCACCACCATCTCATCTTAGCAAAGCGTTGGAAACACTCCCCGTTCCGTGCAAGCGTTGCATGGTGAGCGCAGCGTGATAAGCGCTACGGTCCTTAAAGTTACTTATGTATGTGTTTTCTAGTAAGAGATGCATATGCAGAATATATGAGTGTTGTTATGGTGCCCCAGGCATGCGCAATAATTGTTTTTAATTGAAAATTGCACAAGAATGAACGCTGCACCTTGAGCAACATTTGCAGCGGATGGGGATGGCCGTTTCAAATACCCGATGCCGGTAAGAATGGACAAACAGACAAATTTACAGACAGACAGACAGACAGACAGACTCAAATTTCTGCGTCGAAGGTCTCCAAGAAAGACTATCGTCTTTAAAAATTATATGTGGGTAAATTTCCACCTACTGATATTTATGAGGTGTAAATAATCGTCCAGTGATAATTTTGGTGAAAGTAGCAGGCCACACAAACCACGGTTGCTGTGAACAGTAATGCGATTGTGGCAAAAAAAAAAAACTCATCTATATCCTTATGCAGGGTCACGCAACTTAATAACTGATGCCAAAGCATCGTCCACCTTCGGCCACTTGATACCGCTCTGAAAACTCGAGCGAGGCGTTGCCGTGAAACGCGCTCGGCAGTGCACGCCGATCGAATCATTACAGATTGGCTGCGCGCTTTCTACGCAAAAGCAAGAGATAGGTGCGCACCATCACGCTTGCCTCTGTGAACATAAATGTACGGGAAACGCGAGAATGCTTTGATTTACAAATTACCCAATGAGTTTCATAACCACCCGCCTTTTACTAGAGTACTTGTACACGATGTGTGTCCATGGCGCCGCACGCACGCGCTCCATCGAAAGCCCATGACGGGGCGATGACCGCACGTTGGCTCGCTAAAACAACCAGTGCTTGCAAAGGGAGAACAGCCGCGGCTAAACAGGCTGAATCGCAGGAGTTTTCGAACACTTCGCGCAGTCTGTATCACATGATGCCGTTTTATACGTCATAGAAAGGTCCCGGCAGATGGAGCCATAATATGTCCTCGCCGCTAATTTCCTTGTGGCTCGTTCGCATACAGGAATCCTCCGTCTACGGAAATCTGCCGCTGCCGAAATTCTGCATCATTCACAGCGGTTCACATTGCTGGACGACGACACCGCCGAAAGAGGGCCACCAATGTTCCTTAGCACAAGGGGACTGCGCATGCCGCCACCAAGAAGCAATGGAAGCTGTCACCACTCTGTGCGAAGTCGTTTGAGCAGAGATATGCGAAAGGCCAGCTAGCGAAACCATTAAGAAGATACTACGTAGCATGTGGTGCGAATATTCACCCAAAGCCTAGTCAAAGCGTGATGTTTTCTTGGCCGCTGCTTGTAGGAGTGAGCACTAAGAAAGCAGGTCGCACGCCACGTTCACTTTCGTGTTGATCAGACTTTGTTTACTCATTCATGTTGAGAAATGTGTTGCAGACGAGAGTCTCCAAAAGAAGAATATTGCTCGTAAAAAAAGCATTATGAGTCGCCCAATAGGTGGTTCCACACAGCGGCTTGTCCTATTTTTGACAAACTGAGCTGGCGTGTCTCCTCCTCGCTTTTCAAGGCCTCGTCGCGGGAATCTTGAAAAAAAAAAAAAGTCCAACGCTTTCTTTTTGTGAGGCGGTGTATAATCGAATGACAGGAGTGTGCTTTCAAATGCAATTCGATTTGTGGCGGTCCTCCTTCTTTCTTCCACTGCACAGCTCGGGGCGAGATGGCGGTGCTTTGTGGGCTCTCATTATGCTGTAAAAACGGCTCTTGGGCGCGCTCCGTCAACACGGCTCTCCATTGTTCGTGCTGTAACCGGGGGGAGCGCTCAGCACGATCCGATTATCAGCCACTTCAAGGAGCGCCGCCCGTTTTGCAAGAAAATAGTGCTGACCGGTGGCTTTTTTTCTTGTTGTTCTTTGGCACCCGAATTCGCTGCTACAGAGAATCCAGTCGCGGAAAAAGGCCGCGGTGCCCAAAAATTCCCTGAGTTCACATGCCGGCTGAACGGCTGCTGAAGTCAGCGGCACGTTTCACGGCAACCCTCTCCATGTCCTTTTCAGTAGCATGCTGCGAGAAATTGTTCATGATATTGGAAACAAAAAGAGGCTGAATTTCCTGTCTCAAACGGCGTCACAAACGAGAACAGTGCAACAAGGGGCTTGTGAACAACTTCCTTGAAGGCTTAAGAGGTGAAGCTATTGTGCACGAGCACAAGAGCTTGACGCATGTATAATAACAGCATCACATGTGACAAGACGTACACAGACTTGGTTAAGCAGCATATATAACAAACCATGCCGAGACTTGGGTTGTGCCGACAGTTCGAACAAATTCAGTTAGAAAACGTCTGCAAGGGAAATGGAAAAAAAAAGATAACATTAAGTGAAATGACAATCAAGCCAAGAAAACTACAGGGAATGCTATTTGTAGTACTGGGCCCTGCCGCGGTAGTCTAGTGGCTAAGGTACTCGGCTGCTGACTCGCTGGTCACGGGATTGAATCCCGGCTGCGGCGGCTGCATTTCCGATGGAGGCGGAAATGTTGTAGGCCCGTGTGCTCAGATTTGGGCGCACGTTAAAAAACCCCATGTGTTCGAAATTTCCGGAGATTCCACTACGGCGTCTCTCATAATCATATGCTGGTTTTGAGACGTTAAACCCCACAAATCAATCATATTGTTACGGTTGAATTAAATGATAGGTGCATTTATTTACAGGGTGAGGATGAAGTTCGGCAGTCGCGGTAAAGATGGAGTCCTAAGGCCGCACCAGACAACATCGTCTTCCTCTTCTACCTCCCTGGCACATACTACAGCCCGGCTCATACCGTAGCACTCCCCCGTTCACAGACGAAGCCCGCTGGGCGAGTTTATGTCACTGGAGGGATGAAACTTCTTGAGGCGAGCCACGTGCACCAACTGCGTTCGATTTGACCGACGAGAAGGTGTCGTCAAGCGTACCACAACGTACGTCAAGTCAGTCAAGCGATCTACAATGACGTAGGGGCCTGTGTACTGCGGTAAAAACTTCTGACATAAACCAGGTTTTCGTTGGGGGGTCCACAACCACACGAATTCACCTTTGCGGAATGAAATGGCATCATGGCGTTGATCGTATCGTTGCTTGGAGTGATCTTGTGATGTCAGTGTTCGCAAGCGAGCAATTTGGCGGGCTTCTTGAGCCCGGCACAATGTTACGGCCACGGACTGATCGGTATGGAGCTTAAATGGGAGGATTGTATCAAGGGAGCTGCGTGGTGATCGAGCGTAGAGCAGGTAGAAGGGCGTGAAGTCCATGGTCTCGTGCTTCGCTGTATTGTATGCACAAGTAATAAATGGTAAGATCTCATTCCAGTTTTTGTGATTGGACGCGACGTACATTGCGAGCATGTTAGTAAGAATTCGATTCGTACGTTCTACAAGACCATTCGTCTGGGGATGGTATGGTGTCGAATGTCTGAACTGTGAAGTGCAGAGGTGAAGCAATTCTTCCACAGCGTCCGCGATGAATTGGCGACCACGGTCACTAATGATTACTTGAGGTGGACCATGGCGAAGAACAACGGAGTGTAACAAAAAGGCAGCGACGCCATCAGCTGTAGAAGATGGTATCGCAGTGGTTTCGGTGTATCTGGTAAGGTGGTCGACGCACACTATTATCCAGCGGTTGTTGTTCGAAGATCGCGGAAACGGGCCCAATAGGTCAATGCCCACTTGCTCGAAAGGCGTAGTAGGCGGTTCTACGGGATGAAGAAGGCCGTGCGGTGCATTGGTAGGTCGTTTGTAGCGCTGGCAATTCTCTCAGCTCGAGACGTATTGTTTTGTTAAATCTCGCATTCGGGGCCAGTAAAAACGCTGCTGCACTCGATGCAGGGTGCGAATGAACCCAAGGTGTCCTGACGTTGGATCATCGTGCATAGTACGGAGAACGTTGCATCGAAGACTTTGAGGTACAACCAGTAAATAACGTGCGCCGGTTGCTGAGTAATTCGTTTTGCACAACAGTCCATCACGAATGCGAAAGCGACCACTGTCTTTGAGATTCCGAGCGTCAACGAACAATGGGTCTAAAGATAAATCATTCAACTGTTCTCATTTGAAGATATTGGCGTCAGGAAACGTGTGAGACCGCAGCAAAACAGATGTCAAGGGTATCTGCACTGTCCTCCGTCGTGGCCATAGGTAGGCGAGAAAGGCAATCAGCGTCCGAATGACGTCGTCCACTTCTGTACGAAATGCTGAAGTCAAATTCTTGAAGGCGTAAAGCCCATCGAGCAAGGCGGCTGGAAGGGTCTCGGAGGGTAACAAGCCAACATAATGAATGATGGTCTGTCACAATCGTGAATGGACGACCGTAGAGGTAACATCGAAACTTCTGAATGGCGAATACAGTCGCTAAACATTCTTGCTCTGTCACCGTATAATTCATTTCAGCCTTGCTTAGAGATCTACTCGTATAAGCAACAATATGCTCTGCATTATCATGGCGCTGAACAAGCACACCTCCAATGCCAATTCCACTTGCGTCACTGTGCACTTCTGTAGGAGCAGAAGGATCGAAATGATGAAGAATAGGCTCAGATGTTAGTAGAAATTTCAGTTCAGAAAAGGCGGCATCACAATCAGGTGTCCATTTGAATGGGCTGTCTTTTCGCAACAAGCTCGTCAGTGGGTGTACTACGTTCGCGAATCGGGGCACAAAGTGGCGAAAGTACGAACATAGGCCCAAGAAGCTGCGAAGTTCCTTCAGTGTCTGGGGTGGTTTAAATGTACCGACTGCTTCGATTTTGCGGGGATTCGGCCTGACACCATCTTTGTCAACTAGGTGACCGAGGACTAAAGTTTGTCGTTCACCAAACCGGCACTTCTTCAGTTTCAGTTTCAGTTTCACTTTATTCATTCATTCAAAATACAAAATTTGTAGAATGTAGTATGCAGACGAGGGTCCCAAAGTCAAGCGACTGCAGTGGGACCCTCGGTTAACAATAACAATAAAATAATAATTACAACATCACGTAAAATACGCAACATAAGTGAAAAGTAAACAGTGAACTTACATAAACTAACAATAAGTAAACAAAAAAGGCAGTCAGAATGCGACAAAAGAACAATAGTAATAAGTTATACAAGTAAAACATAATCACGCCATAAAGCAATAACCTAAGTTTGCAAAGGCTTACCAATTTCATGCCCGGATACATAACAATCGTTAAGTAATCATCGTTGTCAACCTAGTTATGCAAGATGAAGTTTTTAAGTTCACGTTTGAATGCATGAAAAGATGATGATTTTAGTGTATAGGGCAGGTTATTCCACAATTTAATGACCGCGAAGGCGGACGTCATTTTGCCATAACTGGTGTTACATTTAGGTAAAAGGAAGTTGTGACTGTGGGCGAATCTAGTGCTATTGATGTTAGTGAGTAAACTAGCATCGATAAAATGAAACACAAGCTGTTTGTTAAGTTGTTTATATAACAATATGATTAGGTGAAAATTAAAATGCCAGACACAGTAAGAATACAGTTAGCCTGAAGGAGCGGGGTAGCATTAAATAAAATGAACTGTTGGTAATAATGCGAATGGCCTGATTCTGAATGTGCTGTACAGACGAAATATGAGTGTTATATGTATTTCCTCATGATGTGATGCCATAAGTGATGTGACTATGTATGAATGCAAAGTATAAAGACAGTAAGGCTTCTAGTGAAAAAAAAAAGGACGAGATTTGATGAGTGATCTTATATTAAATGCTGTTTTTTGTTTGACGTAAAGAATATGATTGGTGAACTTTAAATGAGGGTCTAATTTTACGCCCAGAAAACACACACAGTTAGACGCAGGAATGAAATGATTGTCAATGAACACTTGTGGAATGAAAGGCAGCACTTCTTGTGATGTTTTAAAAACCATGAACTGAGTTTTGAGCGGGTTTAAAATTAAGTTGTTTAAGCGACACCATTCAACGACATTAGTCAGTTCTTTATTCAACATATTGATCAGAGTAGGTAATGATTTATGCGAGATGGAAATGGTCGTATCATCAGCGTAAAGAATAACTTGAGAATCTTGAAGGCAGTCAGGCAAATCATTAATATAGATACAAAACAGTAAGGATCCAAGAATAGAACCCTGTGGGACCCCTTGATTAATTATTTTAACATTAGAATTACCCCCCCCCCCCAATGCAGACTGATTGTTCACGATCAAGAAGGTAGTTTTTTATGAAGGTCAAGAATGGGCCAGTGATACCCAAGGACTCTAACTTGCTAAATAAAATATTATGACTAATGGTATCAAAGGCTTTCGTGAAATCAAGAAAGACAGACCCTGTGAAATTACCGTTGTCGATGGACGTTTTCAAGAAATCGGTTAATGATAGCAATGCAAAATTCGTTGAACTACCAGCCCGGAAACCAAATTGACAAGGCTTTAGCAGCTTAAATTTATTAAGGTACTTGTTAATACGTTTCAGAAATAATTTTTCAATAAGTTTGCTGATGGAAGACAGAATAGAAATAGGGCGGTAGTTACGGACGTCTGTCGTATCACCTTTTTTGTGAGCTCGGAAATATACCATGTTTAAAAAGGACATTAATTATATTGCTTAAGACTTCTGAGATTTCTGAAGCAGCAAGTTTTAAATGAAACGCCGATACATTGTCTAGTCCAGCGCTACAGTTTTTAGACTCAGGATTGTAGAATAGACCTCGTCAATGGTAACAGGAAATAGAAAGAATGAATGGATGCAGCGGGTAAGGGTGTACGAGGATACTTTGGGCCTATCATTGTATATTTCATAAAAGTAATCACTAAAAGACTCAGCTATGTCAGAGGACTCAGTACAGATTTGCTGTTTATACCTAATTTTGTCAATTACATTACTAACCTGAGGTCTGTTTAAAAAGTCATTGAAAAGTTTCCATTTTTTGGGGGGGTCATTTCTTGCTTTACAGAATTCTTTTTCATAATAAAGTCGTTTTGATTGTTTCAGCAGTTTATTCAACATCTTACTATATTTTTTATACCTAAGTCTCAAATTCACATTAAATGGCTGTTTTTTGTTTTCCTGTAGAGATTATCTTTTTTCCGCATACTAGTTAACAAGCCTTCAGTTAACCAGGGATTACGTTGAAACATATGTATTTTCTTGAATTTAACAGTTTTAGTGTTTGCATGCACAGCTTTAAGAAATAGGGAGCAGAAGTTGCCTTGTGCTTCTTCAGAATTTTCTAAGGTGCTAATGGAAGACCACTCAGTGCCTTGAGTTGCCTTGATAAAGCTTTCCTGATCGAAGGTTGACGTAAAATGGCACGTGTTAAGGCGAGGAAGATTTACGGCGAAAGTTACAAAGACAGGATGATGATCAGTGATGCACACATCAATGACTCCTGCGCTAGGGCTTGGCGAAAAATTGCTTAATACGTGGTCAATGAGCGTGCTTGTTCCAGTGGGTGAAAATCGAGTAGGGGATGAAATTAAGGATTCAAGCCCGAAGCCAAGAAAACAATCACTATATGCAATGGTGCTGTTGTTATCTGTATCCATTAGGTTAATGTTGATGTCACCAACCAAAACAACTTGCTTATTTTCTGCGGTGATAATGTCGAGTACAGCAGCTAAATTATGTAGAAAATGCGGAATAGACGAAGATGGAGAACGGTAAATGCATGCAATGATCACTTTATTTAGATTACCAGAGGAGGGGAAGGCAGCCTCGATCCATACAGATTCACAGTTCAGAATATTCAAAGATAGGTCAGTTCTGCGCTTGTACTTTATCTCGGGCGATATAAATATGGCCGAGCCGCCGTAGCGACCCGAATCGCGGTGACAATATTCAGAGTTAAACGATCGAAATCCGTACAGATTGCCATCACAAGATCCTAGCCATGTTTCAGTAATACATAAAAATGAAAAGGAATGGCAAAGTAATTCAGTGAATCCAATAATGTTATCGTAGTTTTTTGGCAAACTACGCGCATTGATGTGCAGCAATGAACAGGTAGAATTAGCAAGGAGGGATTTAGTTTCCTCGAAAGAAAGCAACGACATGATGATACACGACGAAAGCTATGAGGTGGGAAAAGCGAACCGAATTTGTCAACGTCACGTGAAGAAGTTGAGATCAGATTCCGTATTAATCCAAAATACCCTGCTGTCTTCTGTCTTGCGGGCCTTGATATGACAATTCTCTGTCCAGAGGAACCGCCATTTCTTTTCCTTTTTTAGAACAAGCGCTTTACTAAACAGCTTTTTATTGGCAATGGTAAGATGTTCATTGACAAAGACTGGATTGTCATTACTTCCGGATAGTCCTAACTAGGAAGCACGCAGTCGCGCCTTACGCGCTTTGCGAAGGAACTCATTTTTCTTCTCGCGTGAACAAAAGCGCGCGATGATACACTTGTCAGCTGTTTTACAGGCGACGCGATGAACTGCATCAATATCTGTCGATGAAATAGGACATTCAATCACTTGTCCAATGGTTTTCAAAAGAACAGCGCAGTCCTCGCCTTGTGTACATGCAACACCTTTGATTTCAATGTTATTGAGCCTACTGTATTGCTCCATTTCTGCAATCTTTTTGGTTAACTCGTCATTTTCTGCCCTCAGTGCTTTGTACGACTGCACCAGCTCATCTACAGATTTGCGCACTGAATCATATTGGTCACTGATGAAACGTACACTATCGGCAAGTGCAGAAAGATTGCCTAGTCCCTGATCTTCTAATTTTTTCGAAATTTTAGACACAAGATCATCAATAAGATTGTCAAGTTTAGCATGAAGCAGGGACTCAAGGTGCTCGATTTTCTTAGCAAGTTTGAGGTCAGTAGGCATGGTGTGCAAGAAAAACCAGAAGGCAACACTTCAAAATCAAGCCAGCCTTTCGGACACAGTCTTAAACAAGGCTTAAACGGACGTTGTGCTCTTCGAAGGTACGCCCAAAAATGACGACGTCATCCAGCCTGTAGTATAAGCACACCTCCCATTTAAGACCATGAAGGACAGAGTTCATAAACCTTTCAAAAGTGGCGGGGGCGTTGCAAAGCCCAAACGGCATCACATTGAATTGGTACAGTCCACCAGGCATCAAGAATGCGGTCTTCTACTTGTCTGAAGGGTGCATAGGTATCTGCCAATATCCTGATTGTAGATCTATTAAAAAAAAGTATGAAGCCGAGTGTAAGCAGTCAATAAGATCGTCAATTCTAGGCAGTGGATATACATCGTTTTAGGTCATGGCGTTGAGTCTTCTGTAATCAACGCAGAATCGCCAGGCACCATCTTTTTTCTTAACCAAGATGACCGGTGCTGCCCACGGGCTACATGATTCTTCAATAACACCCTTCTTCAGCATTTCCTGAACCTGGTCGGCAATAACTTTTCGTTCTGATGACGATACTCGGTAAGGCTTTTGTCGTATTGGGTGGGCAGTGCTGGTGTCAATACTATGGTGAGCGCGAGAACATCGTAAAGGTAGTGGCCTCTCCTCTTGGCAAAAGTCAAACACAGAAACATGTTGCCTCAACAGATGGCGTAATGTTTGCTGCTCGTGTGACCGCAAAGTGGCGCTAATCATGCCTAGGATCTGCGACTCGTAAGAGCAACTGCGCTTGCCAGAGACTGTAACTTTCTAGCTTTCATCGTTGTTAACGACCGCTACAGAACCTTCAGTGGAATCATGGAAGACGCCAAGCTTCATTCCTCGAGGGAGCACAACCGGCATTGAAGAACAGTTCAGTGCCCACAGAAAGGTTGCGCCTTCATCAACAGATACCAAACTACAAGGGACGAGTATGCCTTTTTTAGCACATTGAACGATGGAAGGTTCAACGATGGCGTCAAAAGATGTGGCAGATTCTGGGGCGAACATCGCAACTGACCTCATTGACCATGACGGCACTGTCAGCTCATCGGAAACAATCAAAGCATCCTTCGCGGCCTCCGGTGCCTCATCGACGAGGGCAGGAACAATGTCACCGCTGACGGAAAGTTCACCGCTTCTACAGTCGATGAAAGCGCCACATCCTTGGAGAAAGTCAAGACCGAGAATCACAACGTGGGTACAATGTTGCTGCACAAGAAACTCTGTTGGGAACACCTTTCCTGCCAATAAGACATTGGCGGCACAAACTCCGACAGGATGAAGTACTTCCCCACCAACACCACGAAACCTTGTTGATTCGCCCCAAGTAAACATAACTTTGCGGCCAATGCAACTTTTGAAAGAAAGACTCATAACTGATATCGTAGCACCAGTGTCCACCAAAGCACTTGTACAAAAGCCATCTATTTCCACACGTATCTTGTTCTTGGACATTATAACTGGTGGAGGCATCTGAGGCAAATCCTGTTGTGCGACCTCACCTCCATCGGTCGCGCTGGCTAGTTTCCCGGCAGCGGCGGTGATGACAGGCGTCGTCCCGGCGAAGCGGAACGATGCAGTCGGCCAGATGGAAGCGTCAAACTACGGTCAGAAGCGTGAGAACTGCCACGGTGATTTCCCCGCCGTGAGGTACTCCTGGAATAGGCGAGCCAACGACCGTTGTTGTGACCAGTGCCCGCTGGCGGAAACTCTGATGGGGAACGATATCGGGATGTTGGCTCTCTCTGTCGACGACAGAACCTAGCTATATGCCCGGCGATACCGCAACGGTAGCACACAGGGGCTTGGCGGTATGCATTGTACTCCTGGAAGGCACTGTGCTGACGTGGTGGTGGTACGGATGCATCTTCGGTCGGGTCGTAATAGGTGTTGGCTGGCTGATGGGGGTAACTGAAGCGGTCTTCGTACCTCGGCAGCGAGTAGTTATTGCGCTGTGACTTCGGTGGTGAGTGTGGCCTGTAGTTGCAGTCATCGTTGCCTGCTGCGGCAATTGACACGGAAGGGCGAGATGGAGGCGGTGCGGGTGTAGGCTCTTACGGCGTCGGGCGAGCGTGTCGAGTGAGCTCTTCTCGAACGATCTGGTGTATTGTCGACGCGAGATCAAGCGGCGTGTATTTGTCAACACTTGCCACGGTGGTTACATTCGGTAGGCGACCGAAGTTGGGGGTGATACGTCGCATCTTCAGGGTCTCGAATGTGTGACAGTGGCTTATGACGTCGGTCACCGTAGCAAGGCTGCCTTTGCTAATGAGGAACTGATACACGTCTTCGGCAATGCCCTTGAACAGGTGGCCAACTTTTCTTCCTCTGACATAGAAGGGTTTGTCAATCTTGCAGAGCTTCAAGATTGCCTCGACATAGGTCGTGCACGTCTCTCCTGGGATCTGAGCTCCTGCAGTAACGTTTGTTCCGCCTGCTTTCTCTTAGCTACGGAGTCTCCGAAGCACGCTCTTATTTAAGAAACGAAGCGATCCCATGACGTGAGGGCATCTTCGTGGTTCTCGTACCACACGAGTGCTGTGTCCGTTAAGAAAAATACTACATTGGTCAGCTGGGTCGCCGCATCCCACTCGTAGTATTTGCTCACCCGTTTGTAGTGTGTGAGCCAGGCATCCACGTCCTCGCCAGATTCGCCACCAAATGTGCGAGGCACTATCAGATCCTGACGCAACCAGGGACCAGCCGCACGCGAACCTGGTATTAGCGGTGCTGCTGGGACTGGTAGAAGGTCTGCAGCTGCGGGGATCTGGTTTCCTTCTTCGCCGTGAGACATCTCAGCTGCCAGTGGTAACGGGGACAGTCCAGCAAGGCGGCGGCTTCGTCGTAGATCAGGCGCTTGAAGCGTCGTGTTGCTTGGTTGATTACCCAGCGCCTCCACCACAAAACTGTTACGGTTGAATTAAAGGATAGGTGGATTTATTTACAGGGTGAGGATGAAGTTCGGCAGTCGCGGTAAAGATGGAGTCCTCAGGCCGCACCAGACAACGTCGTCTTCCTCTTCTACCTTCCCGGCACATACTACAGCCCGGCTCATACCGTAGCAATATCAATCCATTTGTAGTACAAATCATATATATGAAAAGAAGTAGAAGTTTTCGAAGAGATGACTTTCCGCCGACAAAGAGCGGGCCTGCAACCTTCGAATTCGCAAGTTCCGTAGACTGTCCCGTCCCTCCGCAGCCACTGGCGTAATTTTTTCAAAGAGTATCGGAGTAACGCCGGGCGGTGGGGCAGAGGCGCTCTTAAGTGCCAACCACTGGCACGCGTATGCTCGCGTCTACGCGTCAAAAGCGTCAAATGCGCCTCTCGGCGTCGGCGTCAGAGGGGCATACGCGAGGACGCGCGAGGAATCAAGCCGGGCTTGATATTTTAGCCACGCGTACGCTACGTCACCACGCGTACAGCGGCGCCAACCAACCAGGGGCCGCGATGACTCCGAATGATGTGCCTAATGGCCGCCGCTTCGAAGGCACGGCCGAGTGCTGAAAGCAAGCATGGAAACTACTCCAAACATTCTTGAATGAGTGCTTCGTAATCTAGAAGGTCAACGACACGACGAACGACTGCGAGTGCTACCAGCGTGACGTGGTTTTGTGCCGAGTTCGAGCGAAGCCGACAAATCCAGCGAATTCCGGCCGGCTGGCTTGCACCAGTCCTGAGTGCGATCGTCGGCCGAGCGAAAACATCGTACAGACTACTGGAGGATATCGGTGTTCTTGTGCTTTTATCTGTGATTTTCTGTGCTGAAAACGAGTGTAAACAGACTTCGGAGGTTTGAAGCTTTGAGCGTGAGCCCTCACCTACCGCGGAGGCGATTCAGAGCAGTGTCATCTGCATCCAGCGTAGGCCTCTACCGTCTAGTTCGTATGAACCAGCACATGCAAATAAAATCGGCTGAACATATACGACGCCCGAAACATTGCGTAGTGCATACGGAGGAGTTTTTATCTGCACTGTGTTTGTTTTCAACATCGGTATTCATCATCGCTGAAAGCAAACCTCGCACTAGCCAGCACATTTCGGTTATGTGAAATCGTACATACTTATACAAGTGTATTCGCGAATTGGATGATGCTGAAACATTCGTTGGCTTTGGTGCAAACTGTTTTCGAGTGTTGCCAAGCTAACGACAAGCGTGCGCTGGTTGGTAGCAGTGTGATGTGATTTCGTGTCGGGTACCATGCAGCGACGCTGACAGATTCAGCTGTCAGCGGTCTCATGTTCATTCATGTACAAGACAGAAACTCGAACGTGCGTTGCTGTGGTTATCGAAAAAGGAAATTGCATGATTAAGTGTTGCTGGTATTGCCTGCTATGTCACTTCTCGCATATTCTGCTTCTATGCCACGCTCAGTAGCATATACGTTGTTTGGAGGTATTCTAACACACACACTCTTAATTTATAGTTCATTATTATACTCATAGCTATAAGCATACAATGGCGCTTCTCCGTCGTTTTACAGTTTACTATAATATAACACGCGTTTTGTTTACAGCTGGACAGATAACTGAAAACTTTGTGAGAAGCACCTGATTTGAAATCAGCTGCACGATGACACGATAGTATGAAGAGAAGGTCACCACATGTACGCACAGAATGAATGAAGGTGCACTATTACTGTACTGCACTTTGTGTAGAAGAAATGCAAAAAGTACCTCATGTGACTTATGAGACCTTTCAGAACTGTTCATGTATTTATCTGTTTCTCCAGACTGTAATGAGCTGAAGATATTATTACATGGTTTCGAACATTGAATCTTTGTATGTATTTTGAAGGACTGCTTCATTTCTGTTCAGTTTTTTAGTATACGCATTAACTTGGACTATATATGCATGCACTTAAGCATATACATAATATCACGATATTCAGTTTAGCTACGTTGGGAAACTTGCCAAAACTTCCGTACGGTGCTCTGGTACAATCCTATGACCGGTATCTGTCCCATAAAAAACTTTGGGCATGATTTAATGCATTATAGTGTATTTTGACTATTGATGAGGTGTGAAAGCCTTCTACACAGTGCTTGGCTGCAATCTCGAAACCAATATCTGTCTCATCAAGAAGAGTCAGATGCATTTGGTAGATGGTAAGAGATATTTGAACTACCAGCAAAGTGCAGAAACTTTCAACACAACACTGATCTGCAATCACAACGCAGCTTAGAAGCCATTTGTAGCACTCTCTAACACGTTCAAATAAAGTTATCAAACACGGAAATGATCTACTTGGTTTGGTTCGTGATACCAGTGTGTCTGACTTTTTGGAGGCACTTGTATCATAATAATGTTCTATTTCTCTCAGTTTTCACCAGGGTGCACTCTGGGGGTAGTGATATTTGTTTATGTTGGCACACTTATTGTGATTTTACTGTTTAAATGCTTTCATTTTGTACATATGTACACCGCTCCTGCAGTAGCCTCACATTGGGCTGCCGTATTTGAAAATAAATAAATATAGTGATAAGTGTTCCAATCTTATCAGTAAAATCTGTTGCATCATCAAGTGTCGGGTGTGTTTTATTGCATTGGAGAACATCTTGGCTGCCTTTCATACAGGGTTCAGTTCCAGTATTATGACCGAAATCTGTGACTTCATGAAAAGTTAATTGCGATTTGTCGCTTTAGAGAATACTTTGTTTAAAGACAACGTCCAGAAGTCTTCTATACAGGGTTCAGTTTCAATATTATGACCAATAGCTGTGACGTCATGGACAGTTGTGTGTGATTTGTGACTTTAGAGAATACTTTGACTAAAAACAACGTCCAGTAGTATTCCATACAGAGAACAGTTCCAATATTATGATCAATATCTGTGAATTCATGAACAGTTGTGTGTGATTTGTCGCTTTAGAGAATACTTTGACTAAAGACAACATCCAGGAGTCTTCCATACAGGGTTAAATTCCAATATCTGTGACTTCATGAATAGTTGTGTGTGGTTGGTCACTTTAGAGAATACTTTGATTAAAGACAACGTCCAGAGGTATTTCATACAGGGATCAGTTCCAATATTATGACCGATATCTGTGACTTCATGAACAGTTGTGTGTGATTTGTCGCTTTAGAGAATACTTTGACTAAAGAAAACGTCCAGAAGTCTTCCGTAGAGGGTTCAGTTTCAATATTATCACCAATATCTGTGACTTCATCAACAGTTTGGTGCGGTTTGTCACCTTAGAGAATACTTTGTTTAAAGACAACGTCCAGAAGTCTTCTATACAGGGTACAGTTGCAATATTATCACCGATATCTGTCACATCATGAAGTTTCAGGCACAGTTAGTTGCATTAGAGCACATTTGGACTATCGAAAATGCCCAAAGGCATTGTACACAGTATTTGGTTCCTATCTTATGACCAATATCTCTTGTACCAATAAGAACCAGGTGTGATTTATCGCATTAGAGGATATTTCTAACACACACATCAGCTGAAAGCCTGCTACTCTGGCCTCAATTGTAGTCTTATGACTTAAATCTGTCAGATCCTGAAGTTTCAGGCGTGATTATTAAGCTGAGGGCTATAAAATATGAAGTATAAATGTACTGATGGCACCAGCATATTTACGATATTATTAATAAATTTGGTAGTGCAGGTATAGGAACCCGGTATTTTATAAACCTGATTAGGAGGGCAGCCGCCGCCTTATTCACCGAAGAGAGAACGGGGGGGGGGGGGGGGGGGGGGGGGGGCTTCTTGTCACTTTCTTATATTAACATTGTAGTGAGGGGGCGCTAAGTCAGCCCCTCCCTGTTATAAGAAGAGGGAGGGGGCACTGCAATAACTTTTGCCCCCCCCCCTTAAGGGGAACCCTGCACACGCCTATGATAGACGTACAGTATCCTAGACGCGCGGGAGCGGCGCACGCACCGATGTTGATTTCTGGTGCATACCG
This sequence comes from Rhipicephalus microplus, assembly GCF_013339725.1. Taxonomy (NCBI): domain Eukaryota; kingdom Metazoa; phylum Arthropoda; class Arachnida; order Ixodida; family Ixodidae; genus Rhipicephalus; species Rhipicephalus microplus. The sequence goes on along the minus strand of NC_051172.1, from coordinate 12,164,163 downwards.
CTGTAGTTACTTTGGGCATTGGGATGTCAATTACTTCTAAAATAGTCTAAACTGTAGTGAGTGAAGCACCATGAACTTTTTAACGTGTTCTTATATCCTCTAAAACATACAAACCCTCTCCAGTTGAGAACGTGCCGTTCTGTGCTGAACATGGACAGTTCTAAGCCAAAAGATCAAGCAGCATTGTGCATCGGCCTTGGACGCGTGGGCGTCGACGCGGTCGACGCGTGCCAGTAGTTGCGCGCCCTTTTCCTCCACAGGCGCGACGAGACGCTTTTGACGCGTAGGCGCGTGCATACGCGTGCCAGTGGTTGGCACTTTAGGGTGCATTTGCTTTTTTATTCTTTGAGTCGTTATCGCGGACATCTAAACTGCGGCTGTTGGCACGAAATGGCCAAGTTTAAAGGCTTCAAAAACAATCGTATGTGCTGCGTGCCGTAGTGTCCAGAGCATCAAAAAAAGTCAGACCCCACGCCATTTCAGGAGATGCAGCGAGGAAAAAGGAATAGATCGTGAAGTTGAGATTCGGCAAGTCGCTCACGTCACCGATGAAAGAGTGCAGCGCGCACTTTGTCAACACCAACTATACTGGAGCAATGTAGGTAAGAAAATTCCAATATCTCATTTGTGTGCATGAATTCACTTATTTTTCTGTGGACAATTGAGGCATTCATTCCGAATTGAAGGACAGCTTGCGACAGCGTGTTGCAGTAGAACTAAAATTTCTGTGGCCTTTATTAACATTTCTTCAGGTTTTGCTTGCATCAAGCCCGAGTTTGTGGTCGCTATTACATCTCGCCTCGTCAGAAACGCACATGTTTACATCTTGGGCTGCACCCATATGCCATCATTTGAATGAACTCGAGCTTCATACTTCACAAAAAAGCAGTCGGCGTCTTTTGTTGTGAAAAATAATGAAATTTTCAATGCTCTACCTCGAAAGCATTCGTTGACGAAACTGTAATTTGTGTTCCGGTATGCAAAACCGCAGATATGGAAGCATGCAAGAAGGCGACCAGAATCATCAGCAGTTCCTTTTCAATGTTTGCCTCTGCGGCCTCAAGACAAGGAGAACCTGTTATGAACGCAAACTGCAGAGGAACTCAGTGCTCGTGCATCTGTGAGGCTTTCTCGAGGCTTGTATCATTTGACATTGCGTGCATATGATAGCGGCATCACTGTGTAATTTAGTTCATCTGGTTACGCATGCCCAACAAAAAAAATTTTTTGGAACTTCTGCACTGTGATTATTGCATGAAACTTACAAAACAGTTAAGTGGTTCACATGCAAAACCACCATTAATTTGTGAGGCATGATGTAGGCGAAGCTACAGGTCTCGTACAGGAAAAAATAAGCACCTTTGGCTTGGGTCTAAACGAACTGATTTAGGTCTTGACTGGGGCATGCAAGTGGGTACAGTTTGACAACATGCAGCAATCAACAAATATTGATGTTACAAAATATTATGATTAATATTGTTACGAGGTTGGTTGCTTCTGAGCGAGATGTATTTGCAGAGTAAAAACTACAGGCAAGAGACACAATGGCTGATTGGCCCAGTCGCGCGCCTGTCAGTCGCACCTCTTCCTTTTCTTCCTCTCCGTAGCAGGACCCCCGGGCGTTGGAGCGCCGTCTCGGCGAGAGTCCGGAGAAGTGCGACAGAAGTAGGGTTTCAAGCGCGAAACATGGACAATGTCAACTAGTGACGAACTTGGTGACGTATTGGAGTGCAATGGCGCTATCTCGTAGGTTACGTCGCTAACTTGACGTAAGACTAGGTAGGGTCCGGCGTATCGGGACAAAAGTTTTTCGGAGAGACCTACACGGCGACACGGTGACCAGAGGAGCACGTGGTCACCTGGGGCAAACGTTATATTTCGATGCCGGTGGTCGTAGCGGGCTTTTTGCATATCCTGTGACCTGGTGAGGCGAGACTGGGCAACTTGACGAGCCATGTGAGCCCGATCAATGGCTTCGCGCGCGTACTCGGAAGGAGATGGCACGAGAGGCAAGGTGGTTTCAAATGGCAATATGGGGTCGCGACCATATAAAAGATAAAAAGGCGAGAATCCCGCAGTGTCATGTCGAGAGGAGTTATATGCGAAGGTCACATAGGCCAACGTTGTATCCCAGTCTCGATGATCATCGGAGACGTACATCGAAAGCATCTCTGTGAGCGTGCGGTTGAGACGTTCAGTTAGGCCATTAGTTTGTGGGTGGTAGGCGGTAGATAGCTTATGGGCTGTAGCACACGATCGAAGGAGGTCATCGACAACTTTGGACAGGAAAGAGCGGCCGCGGTCCGTAAGCAGCTGTCGGGGTGCACCATGGTGTAAGATGACGTCATGAAGAAGAAAATCCGCGACGTCAGTGGCGCAACTGGTTGGCATGGCCTTTGTTATCGCGTAACGGGTCGCATAATCTGTGGCGACGGCAATCCATTTATTTCCTAGTGTCGTCGTCGGAAAAGGGCCAAGAAGGTCGAGTCCCACGCGATGAAATGGTTCAGAGGGGACTTCAATTGGGTGAAGATATCCAGCTGGCAGCAAAGAAGGTCTTTTCCGGCGCTGGCAGAGGTCGCAAGTGGCGACATATCGACGTACGCTGCGGTACAATCCAGGCCAGAAAAATCGACGTCGCACGCGGTCGTATGTGCGGGAAACGCCGAGGTGTCCCGCTGTTGGTGCGTCGTGAAGTTGTTGAAGTATGGCAGGCCGTAGATGACGAGGGATGACAAGCAGAAGCTCAGGGCCTTCAGTGGTGACGTTGCGGCGGTAGAGGATGCCGTCATGCAGCACGAACATACGGGATTCAGCGTCATGGCTGTCAGACTGGATGGCGTCGATGATAGTGCGCAATGACTCATCCCGTCGTTGTTCGATGCGCATATCGCTGACGTCTGTAAACGCCATTACTCTGCTCTCCAGGTCAGGCGCAACGGGATCAGGAGGATCTACCGGATATCGAGAAAGACAGTCTGCGTCCTTGTGCAAACGGCCAGACTTGTAGCTGACGCTAAACGAAAATTCCTGAAGCCTCAGAGCCCAGCGAGCCAGACGTCCAGTCGGGTCCTTCAGAGAAGTCAGCCAACAGAGGGCGTGGTGGTCCGTAACGACAGTGAAAATGCGACCATATAAATATGGCCGAAACTTGGCGACGGCCCAAACTAAAGCTAGACACTCTCTCTCGGTGATGGAATAATTCATCTCCTGGGGAGAAAGCAGGCGACTGGCGTAAGCTATCACGCACTGTCTACCGTGGTGCCGCTGAGCGAGAACTGCGCCGATACCGTGGCCACTGGCGTCGGTGCGAACCTCTGTGGCAGCAGAAGGATTAAAGTGGGCAAGTATGGGGGGCGTAGTTAGGTAGCCGATGAGAGCGGCGAACGCTTGAGCCTGCTCAGGGCCCCATGAGAATGTGGTATCCTTCTTCAGCAAATCTGTCAGTGGCCGGGCAACGTCAGCGAAGTTTTTCACAAAACGGCGAAAGTAGGAACATAAGCCGACGAAGCTACGGACGTCGGATGTAGAACGGGGCACTGGAAAGCTACGGACGACGCGGATCTTTTCGGGATCTGGTTGGACACCATCGGCGTTTACAATATGGCCCAGAATGGCAATCTGACGGTGACCAAATTGACACTTCTTGGAATTGAGTTGTAGCCCAGCTGTTCTGAAGACTGCGAGAATTGCAGCGAGACGGGTCAGGTGGCTATCGAAAGTAGATGAAAAGACTATCACATCGTCTAGGTAACAAAGACAAGTAGACCACTTGTAACCACGCAGGAGAGAGTCCATCATTCGTTCGAATGTGGCAGGGGCGTTACATAGTCCAAAAGGCATGACCTTAAACTGGTATAAACCATCTGGTGTAATGAAGGCCGTCTTCTCGCGGTCCATTTCATCGACAGAAATCTGCCAGTAGCCGGACCGGAGATCTATAGACGAGAAGTATGTAGCCCCGTGTAGGCAGTCCAACGCGTCATCGATGCGTGGTAGCGGGTACACGTCTTTTCGTGTGATCTTGTTTAGGTGGCGATAGTCAACGCAGAAGCGCCATGTACCATCTTTTTTCTTCACAAGGACGACAGGGGAGGCCCAAGGACTACTTGATGGTTCTATGACACCTTTGTTGAGCATTTTGTCCACTTCTGCTTGGATAACTCTACGCTCAGTGGGGGAGACACGATAGGGGCGTCGGCGAATAGGACTGGCGTCACCAGTATTTATACGGTGCTGAACAGTGGATGTTTGCCCTAGAGGTCTGTCGTCGAAAGAAAAAATGTCGGTATATGACGCGAGAAGGCGATGGATGTCATTGGCTTGCGCAGGGTTGAGGTCGGGTGCAATCATCTTCGAGAAACGATCTGGCCGAGAACAGGTGCTGTTCGCTACTGGAGACTGAAGTAAATCAATCTCGGTGGTGAGCGCTGCTATTTCGAATTCGTCAGCATTAGATACGCTGGCCAAGAACATGCCACGAGGAAGCACTTGAGGGCACAAGCTGAAATTGAGAAGTGGAAGCGAGGTACAATTGTCAGTAACAGTCACAAGCGTATGGGGAATGGCAATGTTGCGGCTCAAGAGGACGTCGGCGAGAGGAAGGAGGACATATTGACCATCGGGAACTTGGGGCTGTGTGGTCAAAACGACGAAGGTGGCTGCCTGAGCTGACAGCCGCACATCCTGAAGAGAGCACAGGCGCGGCGGGGCAGTGGGGGGGTCAGCGACTATCTGAGGCAACTCTAGCTGAAGAACGCCTGTAGCACAATCGATCAGAGCAGAATGATTCGACAAGAAGTCCAGGCCTAGGATAATGTCATAAGGGCAGTGGTCAATCACGGCTAAAATGACAGAAGTAGTGTGGTCCTTTATACGTAAGCGGGCAGTGCACAGACCGAGAACCATCGGCGTGCCGCCATCGGCCACACGGAGCATTTGTGCAGCCGCTGGTGTCAGAACTTTCTTTAAACGTGTGCGTAGGCTTGAACTCATGACCGAAATGCTTGCGCCGGTGTCGACAAGTGCTTGTACAGGTTCGCCGTCTACTTTAACGTCTATTACACTTCGTCTGGTGGGAACGGAAAGAGGATTTGCTGCGGAAGTCGTCAATGCAGCACCACCTCCGGGGGCTGCATTTCTCAGTTTTCCGAGACAACGCGGCCGGAAGCCACGGGGGACGAGAAGCGCCGTGGCTGCGGCGAACGGGACGATGGGCGACGTGTTTGCGGCGATCGAGACTGGTGCCCACGTGGTGAAGGCGAGCGGCTGTACCAAGTGTTCCGAGAATGGTCAATGGCATTGGGCTCTTCGGCAGGTGGAAAGGTGCGGGCGGTATCGTCGAAACGGGTCATATTGGTCGTTGCGCGATGTGCCGAGGACCATGTGTTGCGGCAGTAACGGGCAATATGTCCAACGCGGTGGCAGTTGAAACATATAGGGCGGTCATCTGCAGTTCGCCACTCAGCCGGGTTGCGAGTACGTGGAGAAGACCGTCGGTCGGAGAAGGGCATCACGAAAGGGCGTTCGCTGACTCTAGGCGCGGTGACATGGCACACGGAATGCACTCCGATGTTTTCAAGCTCCCGGCGCACGATGGCTTGAACAAGAGGAACAGTAACAGGAGTGGCATCGGTACTGCGCGAATAGAACGCCGAGGGCGCCATAGCTTCCAGTTCACGACGAACAATGCGTGTAAGGTCTCCCGGCGGCGATGCACGTTGTGGTGTTGACTGGTCCTCGCAAGTAGATGTTGCAGCGGTGTTTGGGAGTCGAGCGAATGTTTGTAGAATGCGGCGACTTTTCACTTGCTCGAACTGACGACACTCTTTGATGATCGCGTCTACGGTGGAACAGCCCTTGCACATCAGGAGATTGAACGCGTCGTCGGCAATCCCTTTCAGAACATGTCCCACCTTGTCACCTTCTGTCATGTCGCTTTCGGCCTTTCGGCAGAGGGCCAGCACGTCTTGAATGTAAGCGAGGTATGACTCCGTAGGGGATTGGGCACGGCAGGCCAATTCCTTTTTGGCGGCGATCTTCCGACTGGCGGTTTTGCCAAACACCTCCCGCATCTTTGCTTTGCATTGGTCCCAGCTTGTGAGTTCTTCTTCATTGTTCTCATACCACACCTTGGCCGTGCCTCTCAAATAGAACAGCACATTAGCCAACTGAAGTGTGGGATCCCATCTGTTCGGCACACTCACTCGTTCAAACATGGCCAGCCAATCGTCAACGTCGACGCCATCGGTTCCGCAGAATGTACCGGGATCCTTGAGAGGCGTGAAAACGTACGGTTGCGACGCCATGTTCGTCGGAGACGCTGACGTTGACGCGGAGGGCTGAGCATTGGCCATGGCTGGAAGGGCGATGCGACGTCCGCTGCGGAGCTCCGTTGCCTGATGGTTACCCAGCACCTCTCACCAATATGTTACGAGGTTGGTTGCTTCTGAGCGAGATGTATTTGCAGAGTAAAAACTACAGGCAAGAGACACAATGGCTGATTGGCCCAGTCGCGCGCCTGTCAGTCGCACCTCTTCCTTTTCTTCCTCTCCGTAGCAATATTGCAAAAGCCTCTCGAGCTTCGCTGTTTACGAGTCGTCGCTGCAAGCACATCGCGACAATCTGCTTGCAGCGTTGCGAATTGCCTCTTTGTCAGCTATATATAGAGTGGCGCCGAAAACCTAAGTGGCACAACATAAAGCACTAGCACTGAATTCATGTCTGGCCTCTTCACATAGCACGTCAAACAGCTGCACTAGTGAATATAAATTAATGGTAGTATTGTAGCCCATAGCAATTTTTTCTCAAACAAGCATCAAAAATATCGGCATCGTGATAACTTAGTGAAATCATACATCAGCTTGTATACGCTGAAAACTGAAGAGGTGAAATAAAGTAAAGAATGAAATAACACTATTCGGGGTTTTACGTTCCAAAGCACGTAATGATCGTGAGGCAGGCCGTTAATGGAGGGCACTGACATTGCATGGTACTCGGCCTTTAGCATTCCACTTCGATCGCAAAGCAACCGTCGCAGTCTGGATCGAACACAAGACGTCTGGGTCAGAGCAGAGCATCGTAACCACCACACTACAGCGGCACACCCGTATAGAGAATTGAAGAAGAGTAAGATTACTTTGTGTTGCCAAATGTCAGTGCAGGAAAGGCACGTCTCGCGGACTGGTACGATTAGCGCGAAAAATAAAAAAAGACAAAAAGCAAGTTAATGTTCCTTTATAGAACATTCCTTGTAAGGTGTGAATTCCACCTTGTGCGGCTTCTGGCGAACATGAGATGTCTGCAGGCAGAGTTCTGCACAATAACAAATGATGCGTTGTAGGCTTTCACGCCACAACAAGTGATTTGTTTGGTATTCAGGACCTCTTCGCCTTCAATGAGGCATCATATCCGAGTTTCTGAAGCCTGTATAGGTGGCACATAATATTGAACTACGAAAGGGGCAGAGCCACCGTCTTGCACGTAGCAAAAATAAAAAATAAAATACTGAAATGCAGGCCACACGTGTGTTCAGCGACTCTGATACTAGCCACCTAACCAATACTCTCTGTGGGGGCCATTTTGAATCATCCTATCCGCCAATATAAGTGACGAAACTTGCGAATATCACGCGTGGTGCTCTACCTACTGAGCTATGGCGGCGGCCATCGTCCAGTCCGCTTTATCGGTATAATTTTTGCGTTTAAACTCGGGAGATTTATTTAACGGTGCTCGTTGCCCTGGCAGAAAGCGTGGAACACTTTTTTTTCTGCCTACTTGTGTCATGTAGCACGCCATCTTTTTGTTTTACGAGCTAGCAGCTGGCGAGTGTGCAGCCAGCTATAGTCCAGCGACAATGTGCTCATGTCTGTCCACTCAGGTCTGCAGATAACTGCATTTACTCATGCACTCATGCAAAAAGAATACCTGCTCAAATAATGAACTCGAATACTTGCGCTCACCCGCTGTCGCTAGGAGACCTCGGAGACCTTCGTGAAACTGGAAATCCTTCGGTTAACACATGAACTGCAGAAGCGCGCAAAACATGTAATGAACCGATTCAGTCATCTTCGTCTAATGCATGGTTCAACTGATTCATCAGGCCTACTGCGGCTTCGGTTCATCTGCACGCCGCAGATATTTGCCATATGTGCATACTTCGCAAACTAAACGAGCGAGATGCAAAATGTGATATCGCTGAGCAAGTGGTAAGGAGGATCGGAGGAAAGCGCTAACCACAAGTCTTTCTGCGCCTCGCCTTATTCAAAATTAACAAAATAAGAAATAAAAAATACAAATAAACAAAAGGGGAGTACTTTACAGTTCAGTCAAATTCTTTTATTTGTAAAAACTGGTGCATGCCAATAAATGTGAACATTCACGTTAACTTCACTCCGTTCAAACAGACCTTAGGACGCGCGGCAACCGCTACGAGCGCACACGTTCTTTGAAACCGAAACTATAGCATTGAGTTTCCGGGGCCTGGTAATGTTGCACGTAATGCACCCCTCCCTGCCCCTCTGTTAAGATCAAAGCTAAAAGTTGGAGGTAAAATGACCCTGCCATCTGCAAAGGACCGCCCGCGCAGTGGTCTAGCCATAACCTCAACGGCAGCGGGCCATTAGGTCTCTTCAAAAATTGACCCTGACTGCGTGAAATACACTTAAACCCGTGCGTAACGTAGAAAATACAGCTAAAACATACACAAGAGTTCACGACCAACTGAAAATTTAATCGGAACGTTGTGACGAATATATACTGCGAGAAAAGCTGCGTAAGCACACACAATAAGAGCAAACCACGAACCAAACAAATAAAAACCAGTAAAAAGTATGTCAGCCCCATCTTCCCAAAGCTCACTTTCCCTGCAGGAAATTCCTTAACACCTACGGCATCTGCCACTAACCAAAAACGTAAGCACTGGACAGAGCAATTGACGGTTTGTTCACGCAAGTCGAGTTTTCACGCACAATGTTTCCTTATTACTGAACTTTCAGTTGGTAGTAAGCGTTTGTTCATGTCTTATCTGTCCTCGTCTACGTTGCGCGCTCGTATTTAAAATAGTCTTGAATTATCAATTCGCCCAACCAGCCTTTTTCACAAGTTATGTTACTTGTGCTTTAGGCATTGTTTCATTTCTCGTCATCCAACTATTGTAATTACTCTCATCGGCGCTTTGGCAACCTGCCAAGCCATGAGCCTTGGAGTTTTGCATTCGTGAGAGGCACATACCATACACTCTTAAAAATAAGTTCGTAAAAAGCTAGTAACCACGAGCAAAACGCTAATAACAGCAGCTGTTACTAACCTTCTTGGGCCATTGCTAACATTTTACTACCCACGTTAGCAAACGCTTGAAGGTTGCGAAGGTTACTAAGTTTTGCGCGCTGTTAGTAACTTTCGTCATGCACGTATTTATTGAACTTGTTAAACAAACTTTAGAGAATATTACGAGCGTCTAACAACCTATTTAGTAGCACGGAGATGTATTCAAGTTCAATGAGACAATATATGCAGGCTTACTACCTAGTCCTATGTCTTGAATACTAGGCGGTGTTGAGGTGATAATATTTATTCATTTATTTATTTACATACCCTAAGGACCCGGGAGGGCATTACATAGGGGGGGGATTAGGAAGATTTTCAACATGTGTAAAATACATTAAATATTCAGAAGCATCATTATATAAAGCTTAAATAGAAAAAAATAGAAAAAAAGAGTACACACAACAGTGGTGATAAGGATAATAAAAAACATATATATAAACTCAGCAGAAGAAAAGGTACGTTAACAAAATACATTAGGCTCCAGGTAACAAGTGTAGGCGCGAATAACACACACAAAATATTCAAGTAATTCACATAGACAACACCACCGCATAACTACATTAATCGATTGGAACTTCTAAGAACACTTTTACCGCTTTCAGAAATATGCAAAATAGACAAAACGAATTGTTCTTGTTAATACGCTTGATCGAAAGTCATACACTACGTTACCTCGCTCACCTAAAAAAAAAAAAGCTGTACGTTGTACAAATAAAGGCGCCTTACTTGAATTACACATTCTTACAGCATAGCCGCCCACCGGCACCCGCTACGTTCCCCAAAATTAGGGCTCTATATACTATTGAAACCACGTAGGAACTGTACTCTCCACGTGGACTTGTGTATGTGCGCTGTTCTTTTCTACGACATCATGTGCGTAATTGCTCCGTGATATATGGAAATGTTGATGCTCGTGAATAGGACTGTTATAAAGCGGGTGATTCGTTAGGCAAAATGATCGCGCCTAGTAGATTTTATTGTTAGCAACCGTTACTACTTACGTTAATAACTATTACTAACGGCGTTAGTAATGGTGGAGGTAGTAACGGTTACTAACCTCCCAATTACCAGCCTCACTTACTAACCGGCTCGTAACATATGTGACAAGCAGTTAGTAAACCGAAGTTGGTAAGTATTACAACCTTTTTCTTTAAGAGTGTAAGATGTGAAAGCACTGTTTGGTCAGTTCCGCTCTTCAACTTGTCACAAAATTAAGGTCTGCAAAATCATGTGTTCCGAGTGGTATCCCCGGGCTCAACTGTATCTGGAGTCTCTTAAGTGGCAGGTTCTTCAAGAACATCGTTTTTACAAGGGGAAAAGAATGTTCGAAAGCTTTCCGGCAAGTACAGACGACAGCTTTGCCTTCTTACGGGCTCGCGAGCTCCTAAGACTGCGTTCTGAAGATTAAGAGAACCATGGACTGAATGAATTGCGCATATGGTTGGTGACTTTGTGCATGCCGACTTCCTGCAAAGAACGTTAGGCCTATAAGTAAAATGGTCGTCGAGAAGAAGTGTCACACGTCGGACCTGTTAGCCATTGTTAAAAGTGTAGTTACTCGGGTGAGTTGGTCATCCATGAACTTGGCTTGTATTAACGTGGTACATATAAGAAGGAAACACAACTGTCATGCAAGGTTCTTTTTACCGATTTCTTTCCCCTGGGCTCAGCCTCGCAGAGTTTTGTTAATGAGGACAAAGCCGTTTGGTTTCAAAGAAAAAACCACACAAAAAGTTTAATAGAAAGGTGAAAAGACGAAAAATCTCCAAGAACACCAAAGCGCTTAATAAAAGTTGACTACACGTGGTGAACACTCTGATGGCACACAAAACTAAACCTCAAGTAAACACCTTACAAAAAATAGTCCTCACATGGCTGAGTGGCGGAGCATAGAAAGATGGCAGTTCGGTCTCACCAAACTGAAGTGCTTGACCTTTGGAGTCGACGGCGGTCAGTTGGTTGCGGAAGGAACGCTGGCTTGTGACGACGAGCGAACGCTGGCGGTGATGACGAAACGCTGGTTGCTGGCAGTGCGTCCTGAAGCCAGAGCGGAACGTGGTGGCTCTGGCCTTAGGAGTGGACACGGGCTGTCGGTGATGACAGAACGCTGCCTGTTGGCGATGCGTTACGCTGAATTCCGGTGACGATGAGAAAACCGGAACGTGGTGTTTCCGGCCTCAGGAGGAAACACTGGCTGGCTGTTGGCGATGTATGAATGCTTCCTGGTGTCGACGCGTCGAGGAACCAGGCTCAACCTGGCCAGGCAGCTGGGTGCACAGCTCGGGCCCGTAGCCCAACGGCTGTTTCTCGCCTGCCAGAACCGAAGTCCACAGGCCCTGCGCAGGAGTTCAGGACCGGATGGCTATACGGTTCCCTCGAGCGGGAACACGACGACAGGCGGCCCTGGCTGGTTGAAGTTGTCGAGGGTTGGGTCTAACGCCTGACGGCCCATCTTCAGCGCCCGTTCCGGTGATGACCTTCCCGCGCACCCGCCCTATTCGAACTCCTCTTGTTCTGCTCTGCTCGGGCTTCTGCTTCCGCTCTAGAGCACTTGTATCGTTCGCATTAGAGATACTGCTGTTTTGTGGAGTCCAGCCATTGGGCCTTGAAATCTCCGTGGTGTATGAACATTGGTTCTTTTTAATTGCCTGTACCTTCTCCTTTGTTTAACTGACGTCTCTCGCTCTTTCGTCTTTGCGTCTGTTTCGTTGATCTCATACCGAGATACATCATCATTTCCTTCTCCGTCACAGAAATTGATGCGAAATATTTTCAGATCACCTAAAAAAAGAACCTAAAGCTAGGAAAAACCCATAAGCTTCGCCGTTTCACCGTTAGTCACGACATTAAGTCGCAGAACGTTTCCTAAACTATGCTCTTGAATATTGCACTCGTGCGCTGTGACATGCAGTCCTTGCTGTCCTCACTGCATCGTCGCATACTCACTACGTTTCGAATACACCGTCAAAAACTATGTCGAAATAAAACAGTGGCACAGAGAAAGAAGCTGCGCCCACGCAACCAACCAACGGCCGGAGCAAACGCTGTGCTGAAGTGCCGGCGCCACTTAGTCAGGCGCCACTTAGTCAGACTACAGTGTACTGTTAATGAGCTCTTCTCCACAGAATCGGTGCACGACGCCTATGCAACGTTAAGAATACCCGCGAGTAAAGCGCGTTCTGCTTTTCATAGGGATGCTCGCCCTTGGTAGCTCTCTTCAAGCTTTCACACTAAATCACGCCTTTGTTGTGTTGTTTGTACATGATTAGCTTGTGTTCCACCTGCTACGCACTGTTGTAGCGTAACTGAACTACTTATTTAGAAATATAGATAGTAGAAAACCCAAGTTTCTGTGCGATTCTTTCAGTACCACCGTTCGCACCTTACACTCTTATGATTCTTTTTATTTTCTATAATTCTGTTCACCATGAAATGTGGGACCGTCGATAAGTCTACTCAGGAAAGCTTAATGGCCGACGGTGTCTTGCGCTACACTGCGTTTACCACGTGTAGGTCCATGTTCTTGCACCAGTAAAAATCATAAGTAAGAGTTTTGCAGAAAGCTTTCATCAATGAATTACGTGAATGACACTGTTTCAACAAAGGCCTGATTAATGGGACAAGCATGTTTTTTTTTTCAGACAAAAAATGATCACTGCGTTCCGTCAGTCACTAACAATGCCACACAAACGCTGAAAACAATGTAAAAAAGATGTAAATTTCAGTGAAATCATACGACAATATATATAAGACATGCCGTCTCGATTATTTTGAACGTCTGGGCTTTTTAAAACATTCCTAAATCTAAGCACATGGTAACAAATAGTAACACATGGTAACACACGGCACACGGTAACTCTGCGTTAAGTACAGATTAAGTAAAGATGTGTCACAGTTTATGTGATAGTATATTTCTATGTGGTGGTACCACGGCCAGAAAAGCACCTTTAAGGCTCCTCGCATGATCGGTATACAGTGCCGTAGTTGTACACCTACCAACAACGCGGAAGTGAATGGCGTAGGGCCTGTTTCTTTTTTTTTTACAAATGAGTCGCTATAAAACGCGGCTTTCACACACCACTTAACAGTCCACAGTTTTTGGAGCATGCCAAGAGCATTTTGCCATGTGCTTGAAAAGGCGTTGTTGTAGGCCTTCATCACGCTGTCCATACACAAAATGGTCCCGCAACATGGCGTCCAAGGGCAGCATAGTGGTGTTAGCAGGTGTAGTATTCAATCCTCCCTCCTGCGCAGTGGCTGAAGTTGCTGAGGTCGGCGTCCCAAAACTGCAGTCAGCACTCAGCAGCGAGTTTTTTTAAGAGCCGCCACGTAATCGATCACTTTTTCGCCTCCCAGTCGATCTCGCCATTCGAAGCGGGCTCGGCTGTAGACCTCTGATGGCCTCGGATCATATAGTGCATTTGTAGCGCAGCTACGATGTCGTCGTAGTCAACAGTTGCTGGAGTGCGTGGCTGAATTGGGGCACAGACTGTGTCGTATGTCTACTTCCCACACAGCGTTAGCAAGTTGGCTCTCTTCATTGTGGCATCAGTGATGTTGTTAGGCTTGAAGTAAAATTGCAGGCGTCCAAACCACTACGACCATGAGGAGCCGTTGAAGTCGGGTAGCCGATCCTGGAACACGTGCATAGCCATGACTTGCTAGTCAAAAGCGTTGCGTAGTGCAGGTGCAGATCCACGTCTTCGTCGCCACTGTTATGTCCGAGTTTGTCGTCGTCCCATACACTTACTTCTATAACGGTAGTGAAAAGGCATAGGCAACCTTGACTGGTTAAAGCTTGTTTCTTCCTACTCAGACGGGTGCGGCAGCTGAACTGCCGTGAATAAGTGGGCGGCGGATCGTTGTGTCTAGCGGCAGACGGAAGAGGAGGAAGAGGAGTCTGAATGACCGGAGTCGTTTGCAAATAGTCGTCCACCACTTCAGTGTGTAACGCTCGGAGGCTCACTAGGAACCCAGGGATAGTTTTGGACACAACAGATGACTTGCCATTTGCAGGATTCGAACTTGTGACCTTCGAATAACGCATTCGATGCGTGAGGAACTTAGTTCACGGCAGCGGTCAGTACGCCCTAAAGGGAGATGGGGTTAACGTGCCGAATGACGTGACCAACACTGTCAAGTGCCAGCGGTGGAACGCGCCCAACAACGTTGCCTTCGACGTACACATCATGCACAGGCTGTTAGCAAGCCTTCCTACAGAAGTGGCCTCGCCAAGAAACGTCCCGGGCACCTCCGAGCAAGCTCCTCTCGCATCAGTCACTTTGTGGATATCATGGTGATTTTTTCTTAATTATTGAACGATAAGTGAACATTTGTTTTCGTAGTGATCATATTTGCCCGTACTGGTTCATCGGAATGATGGCAAAGTTGTGTGATGTTAAGTGCGGGCAAGCTTTTCAACATTTGGCGATGAAAGCAGAGTGCGCATGCGCGGCTATGATTCGGTGGAGCATTTGAACAACGTTGTGGCGGCGCCCTTTTCTGTTGGCAGTGGTGTTCGGTGCCGTGCTCCCGATAAACCCCCCTTTTCGTTTAATAACAGGCATGGGGATGCCATCTGCTTGCTCTAAGCGTCAAGTGTGTCTAAGGCGACACACTTGACGCTTAGAGCGTCAAGTGTGTCGCCTTAGGACGGTAAACCCGCATGCTTACTGACATGCTTCGGCATGTCAGTAATTGATGATGATTCATATGTGGGGTTTACCGTCCCAAAACCACCATATATATGATCATGAGAGACGCCGTAGTGGAGAGCTCCAGAAATTTCGACCACCTGGGGTTCTTTATAGTGCACCTTTATAGTGCACACGGGCCTATAAAAAATTCTCTTCCATGAAAAATGCAGCAGCCGCAGCTGGGATTCAACCCCGTGACCTGCGGGTCAGCAGCCGAGTACCTTACCCACTAGACCACCGCGGTTAGGCTTAGTAATTCATGTGCCCTCCTTTTACTATATGGCGAGGAGCCCATGTAGTTATTTTTGGTCCTTGTTTATCTTGTGCGCTAAAACTACCATGATACTCAGGTTGAGGCATGAATGTGTTAACAGAGCATATTGATTTGTGTTAGGTGCTCTTTGCAAAGCACGCCTATACGTGTTAATACAATCTATTTTATTCAATTCGTACCGACTTCTGCATTCACTGGGCCAACAACGCAAGTTGCATGATACTGTGTGTGTGTGTGTGTGTGTGTGTGTAGCGTATTTGCCGTGCCTGAACTGTGCAAGTGCTAGTTCAAGCACAATTAATATAATTCCCATGTTTCCACCATGTGTAGCTTTATTGTATTATTATGATTATTAATAGTTCTATTCTTCCTGCCATGCTTTCGTGTGTAACTTTGGTACTTATTTTTTCATGTATAGATTAACAAACGCTGTTCGTACCACCACCTGCAATGACATTTTCTGACAAACGACAAAGCAATTTGTTTGTCTCAAATTGTAAGTTCTGTAATCATACATATTGAAGGAATCTGTGTTATGTGAATCATATAAATATTTTTCTTAAACAAAAGACTCCCTGCACTGCTATGAATAATTTGCGGTATGAACGCTTGGATTGGTTTTAAACTTTGAAATCAAACAGCATATCTTGAGAAGGACAACCAATATTTACCGTTTTTTTCAGGATCTCAGCTTTGAAACAATTACATAACACCAGGAATCAGTTTCACCGCATGATTATTGTGTATTACCAAATTTTCACCAAAGAATTTGTGGATTCTGGTTGCTGTAGATTGTCGGACAAGCTTACATACTTCATTGTGATGGCATGTGGTTTATCATCAGTGTTTTGTAAGTCTCGTGATTTACACCTTTTTTTCACGCACAGCTACTGAACAGCCTATGCTGCATTAGGAAGGAGTTCTGATTTTTGGTTGACCCGCATCACTGAAACTGATTATACATAATTTAGGAGTATGCAACAAACATTGTGCGAAAGCGAATTTCTATGGTTTGTAATCGTGTCAATGTTAGCGCCGTTAAGAACTCTGCAGTATTTTCATTTGCAGTAAACACATAACTACAAATGACTTAATTTTCCATATTACCTGCCCTGGATACATGATGAATGTGCATACCGTCATGTATGCGCAGTGGCATTGTGCATTTGTGAAATAAATAAAATATAATATGGCGTGCATCGCACTGCCCTTCCTTTAAGAAACATCGTATGAGTATCATGGTAGATCCGCTGAAATACACATGTACTTGTGTGGATGCATACTTATACTTAGAACATAACTTTCACTTAGAGGTAGTCGAAGCATGCCACTAATTAGGAACTATCGCCGACAAGCTGTACCTTTGTACTGGCCTGCGCAAGAAGGATAATAGAATAAAGTAAGGCTCAGATATTTGGTATCAAAGATATAAAAAGTTCAACCAGAGCAAGTTTTACATTGCACCTATTATGAATGATGCTATTTTTGCAATTGTCTTTAGGGGGAGTCCAATGCCACTGAATATGCTGGCTATTCACTGTATTTATGCCGACACATAACTCGGAAATCAATTGGTCATGAAAGGCGCATACTGTATTTACACTCTCAGTGAAACTTTTCATTTGATCTTTGCGTATTGAGTTTAGGTTTTCGAGAAAACAGTAAGCGTAAAGAAAAAAAAGCCTAGTGCCACTTCTGTCGAACGAATCCGTCATCTGACCATAGGTCGGCGAACTCATAGACGAGTCAACTCACTCAGACTTACTCAGATGAAGCCATTAGTCTGAGTGTTAGTGAGTCCGGGTGAGTAATATTTTGGGGAGTCTGAGTCCGAGTGAGTCCAAAGAGCGATATACATTTCTTGACCGAGTCTGAGTGCTACTTTCTTTTGCAGACGTATGGTCCTCTCTACTCATCTTCAGCAGTACTATTGTTCTTATCTGGATTAACATTCATATTTGCGTCTATTCGCACGTACTCCAAAGGGATGTCGTTATACACCATTTCAGTATTCTTTGATCAGAGGCGAGTATTGCGTGGGAAAGAGCACTTTGACGTCCTCTCGCGTTAACTCTTTTAAGAAAGCTCTTGATAAACATATTGTGTAGCTATCTTTCGAAAGAAAAATCACCTACCTGGTTTGCGAACGCCCATAACCTTTATTCAATGGTGCTTTATCAAATGGCGCCAAGAAGAGCACCGATTACGTGATATATTGGTGATATATATTGGTCCGTATGTTTCTGTAACAAAAGTTAGTTACAGCGACCATTCTATGTATAATGTCACCATCATTACTTCTGCCTGATGTAGTCGGAAGAGCGGGAATTTAGTCAAGTGACCTGTCGCTTTTTTTTTGCCACTCTATTCATTGAGTAAACTACAAAAGCCACGAAACGTAGAAATTGGAAAAGGCAGAGCAGTAGAAACAGATACAGAGAGCAGAGACATGGCACTAACAGCTGACGTTTATTTGGGAAAAACCTTCCTCCAAAGTACGTACAATGCTTGCGCAGATAACAAACCAAAACAGCAGGTAAGCTAATCTAAGTAAATGACCTTTGTGCTAAAAACAAACATTCTTTCCTGGTGAGATAAACTGAGGCTGCTCTTACACATTTGTCAAGACCCCGTTTCCACATATCAAATGCCTCAATAATCTTCCGTTCATGCTGCGTCTTGGCAATACCTAAAATGGTAACCTTATCGAAGAGGGGCGTACAACCACATAACTTTCAGTGCTACGGCAAGTTACCGCCAGTGCCCGAGAGTACAAGATTTTCATGCTCCCTCAGCCGAACATTGATACATTGACCAGATTGTCCATCGTAAAATCTGTCACGACTTGACAGGGTGCCATACACCACACATGTAATACACGCACACCATTTCTTCACATGTGCTATGGCACACAAACTGTTTATTGTGCTTAAGCACCAGTGTGGCTAAATGGAAGAATACTGGCCTTATTGTGCCGAGCTGCGCAACCCTCTTGCGAAACCCCGTGAGTTTGCTGGGTGCAGAACAGACGATTCGGACTCCAATCGTGGCCGCAACCTTCTTCAATCTGTGTGATGTGCCGTGGACGTATGGCATAACCAAAATGTTCTTCTGTTCTCGAACACCCCCATCATTTCTGTTCGCCAGCACTACCATCATTTCTGTGTTTTACATTAAGGTGCCTAAACCCATGTTCAACAACAAAGGCTATTAACGACTTTAGGTAGCCGGCCAACACAAGCCTATTTTACTGCTTAGTCATGCTATCTTGCATTTCATGAGTGCAACTCTTCGTAACAGCATTTGTGAGACGAAGATTGGCAATAGCTCTTTTCACCAGCTTGGAGTGGGAGGAGTCTTAGGGCAAAATATTATTTTTAGTCCTTGCAATATACTTCCAGTACACGTGTACATGAAGATAAAACGTTAGTGCGAGGTCTGAAAACCTAATGGAATTTTCCTGCGGAACTTCATGCGTGAAATGAAAATGTGATCAGCATGCTTGAAGTACTGAAATGATGTTACCCGTGACATCTTAACCACAATAATTTCTCCAATACTAATAAAAACAA
The DNA here is from genome assembly GCF_013339725.1 of Rhipicephalus microplus. NCBI lineage: Eukaryota > Metazoa > Arthropoda > Arachnida > Ixodida > Ixodidae > Rhipicephalus > Rhipicephalus microplus. Next base: position 12,145,294 of record NC_051172.1, on the reverse strand, counting down.
TAAAATCATCAAAATATCTAAAAATACGAACCAACCGGTAATCATAGAGGCTTTCGCAGAAGCGTATGTCAAGTTGGATGAAAAACACTGCAAAGCGCCGGAGCAACCCAAGACCCTATGCATATACCATTTTCCTGTGAATACAATTTGCCATCGAAGATGATAAAAGTTGCTGACCAATAGAAGTTTAAAATTTCAATAAAGTTCTCAGTTTTAAGGCCGCACGCCCTTTAAAACAAGGTCTCACCAAGTGATTCAATGGCCTCGTGAAGGACTGAAAACAGTTCGTTATGGGGTACAGAATAACACAGCTCTTCAATGTCAACAGAAAAAGCAGTGTTTGCTACCAGCTCTTTAGCCTTCAGAGCCTCAACCAGCACACTCGAGCTGTCAATGCCACACAGATCATCGGGAACACGGGTTTTTAGGGAGCCTTGTAGGAACCTATCGAAAAGTTTCTGCCATGAACCTTCCTCAGTAGCAATGGTTCTCATAGGGTGCTCTGGCTTATGCGTCTTTAGCGTGAAAAACACAGAGAGCAGATCACCTTTGCTCTTTTTCGCCGACTTCATGAGGGTCAACTCCTCCAGGTGATGTCGTTGCCCTATTTGGTTCCCTCCCACTTTCGGAGGGCCATTTGAAGATGATTTCAAATATATTGATGTCGAAAACATAGAGACAAGTGAGTCATTGACAGAACTGGCTCACAGTGACGTGCTTCACCGGCCAAAGCAAGGTCTTTAGGTCCACTTCTTCTCGTCAACACAGTCATCAAGCCGGCGTGTTGATTGAAGGGCTTTGGCGGAACATAGTTCGGTTATTTCCGAAGCGTGCAAAACAAACAGGAGGCGTGGTCTTCATTCATGGTGCGTCAGTTCCCTCTGACGTTCACGACCTGTTGGAAAAAGGCCCCAAGTTTGCATTGGCCCCATGCGCGACTCCTCCTTAGCTTCTGGCCACCATGCGGGAGTTATCACTCAAAGCACCTTCTGTGGAAAAAGAAAGGTTCATCGCCCTAGCGGCTAGCAGACCTGAAAGAAGGCACTAGCGCATTCCGCTTGCATACGAAGTGGGAAATGAGGGCTCCCACGGCAAGCCTCCTCCTCTCAGTTTTTTGTCCTTTCTCTCTATTTGGTGACCTCACCAGTGATGTCATAAAAAGTTGCCTATTCCTAATTTCTTTCAAATGTGATGAGATTTATTTAACCTGACACGTCGCAACGATGTCGCAATGGAAAAGGGCCATACTGGCAAAATTGGGACAGGTTCTCACGCAATCGGAGCGTGGCGCTTTAAGTCCCCTTATGACGGCGCATCACAACTGGTGGAGGTTTCTCAGATCCCCAATAAGCCCTGGAGCTCCACTTTAGCAAGTTGGCCGAGAGACCACCACACGACATGACTAACGAAGTCACCAACCAGCCCAACCAAGCACAGCCAGCACCATAGGCTGCTCCGACGCTACTCGGCAACGAGACCCACTTATCTTCAGCAGCAGTGGTGAGCAAGACGTCGAAGACTAGCTCTCTTTGTACGAACGCGTAAGCGCCAGCAACAAGTCGGACGACAACTCTAAGCTTGGCTATACGTTAAGTTTTACTTGGCTGACGTCGCTAAGCTTTGGTTTACCAACTGCGAAACAGCCTTCGCCAGCTGGTCCACCTTCAAGACCCTCGTGACCGAAGCGTTCGGCCCACCAGAAGTCTCCAAGCTCCGCGCTAACCAGCGTCTACACCCCCGAGCACAGCAGCCTGGTGAGACGTTTAACAGTTATATTGATGATGTGCTCGAACTCTGCAGGCGTGTTAACCCATCTATGCCACAAGAAGCAAAGATTCGACACACTCTCAAAGGTATCGAGGATGGCGCATTCCGTATGTTGCTGGCAAAGTTCCCCTTCACTGTGGCAGTCTTCGTGAGCCGGTGCCAGTACTTTGATGAATTCCGCCGTCAGTGTTCCATCACCCGACAGAGGGTCCCACCACCAAACTCGATCTCAGACGTTGCACTGGGAAACGGCAACGTTCGCCAAGGAACTCTGTCCAACTAGATGAAGGACTTCATCAGAGAGGAAGTCGCCCGACAGCTCTCCCTGGCTGCTGCATAGCGACGCGCCCGCCGCAAGCCTGCCTTCGCCTCGGCAGCAGGCCATACGCACCGAAATTTGTGATGCCCTCCCTTCAGTTCCGGTACCTTATCCAGCACCTCCACCAAATGTGATGAGGTTTATTAAACAGAGGCGTCGCAACGAGGTCGCAACGAAAAAGGGCCGTACGGCAAGGCTGGCAAAAGCGGCACAGGTTCTCGCACAATCAGAGCGCAGGGTTTTCGTCCTCTTCGAAAGGCGGATACGCTTTGGTGCATAGGCTCCACTACACTATAGTAGGATGTCTGGCAACCGACAGTGGGGGAAGCAGTGCCGCCGCTGTGTATCAGCATGCGGCAGCGAATACATAGGAGGTAGAGGAAGTTCCCGCCCCCTGCTTTAACCCGCGTCAGAAACACAGACTGATGCGAATAAAATGCATGTCAGTGCTTACTTTCACTGTAGTCAAATGATACAAATGATACTATCGATGATGATAAGTATCGGCGCTCGATTTTAGCTGCGTATTGCCACGATCCACGCAACGTGCGCGCATCGGTGGAACATTAGCTGTTCGTGGATTTCACTGCTTCGAAAGCAGTGTTGACGCAGTCAGTATCGCACTTCGCTGCAGGCAAGAAGCATGCAATGAGTCAGTGTGCTACCACGACAAAAAAAAAGAGCGACACAAGTGCTGCTATTTGCAGCAGTGGTGACATGTGCTCTGGACTGCGCCGCAAGCTTGTGTGGCCTATAGATATATAGTGTGGCCTATTTATGCAGAGTGCCCCAGCTATCTTTAGCGAGAGTTTAAAAAAATATGCCGACACACGCAATGATGACGCGATCAAATGCATGTTGCTGACAGTTACCTGGAGTAAGTCACTTCTATAGTACTCCCTAACGTTTCACATAAGAACGGCCATTTGCCCAATTGTGCTGTCTCGACAGGACTGCAACATTGATTGATTGGTATGTGGGGTTTAACGTACCAAAACCACCATATGAATATGAGAGACGCCGTAGTGGAGGGCTCCGGAAATTTCGACCACCTGGGGTTCTTTAACGTGCACCCAAATCTGAGCACACGAGCCTACAACATTTTTGCCTCCATCGGATACGCGAGCCTACTGCCCGAAAAATTATAATTAATGCCCTGGTGGGTATCTAGTAAGTGAGTTTGCAGTATTTACCCAACGGGTGTTTTGAAAAGGCTGTGAAAGGCCGCTCTTTTAGCTTTCGCCGTGACTATGTTGCGCCTTCTGCGCAGGCCTGGCTGACTTTTCTTTGCGCGAAGACAACTCGCAATGGCAGCAAGCGCCCCCTCAGGTGCGGAAACACAGAAGTAATCGCGTCGCTGTTCTGTAGCCCACACTTGATCGTCAATGCGCAGCGACTGCATGAAAGCCGGGCTTCGTACGTAGTCGGTGTCAAGAAAGTGCTTGGAGGCCAGCGCACTTTATTTCGTAGATTTAAAGTCGTTACTTTTAACTGCAGCGACCTATTTTTCCTCCATATTGTCCTCACGAGTGAACTTGTGAAAACTTAAGAGCAATCTGATTGCGACCACAAGTGCTGTGACAGCCATAGGCCTCACAGTAATTAGGCATCGTGAGTCGACTTCAACCTCTAGTAAATGTCGGATGACAAAAACGTGGAATCAGAAGAAAAGAACAGTGCAACGGCAAGAAATCCCCACGAACTCACCGAACTGGTGGTTCGTTAGGCAGCAGATCGCAGCAGAAACGAGGCACCATCCCGAAGCTAACAGGATGAGCGGCCCCGGCGGCCCAGCTTGATCCCGCCACTGATGTCACCGCCTTACGCGTCTTTCTCTCCCGCGCTCCTTCCCTGCGCTCCGCGCACGCCGGCGCACGTTCTCTCGGTCAACGTTTGCTCGCTAATAGCGAAAAAGACCCTTGTAGGAATGTTGTAAAATGTCGCCGATACCGAATTCAAAGGGAATGGGCGAAATCAAAGCCACTTAAGTGCCTTTATTCAGCTTGAATTTGCAAAACGCACAATTCTAAACACAAAATAAATGACATATGCATTGCATGGGGTATATCAGAACTAGTGAATTTTCTTGCGTTGTCACTGGGGCAGGGTTTTTTTTCACTCAGCTTACATTGTAGCGTTTTTCCCCTTCACAGACAGGGCTGTATAAAAATTTCTTTCTCGGCAAGTACTCTTTATGTATGTTGCTGCCCTTGCTTGTATGCGTGCGTTTATATATATATATATATATATATATATATATATATATATATATATATATATATATATATATATATATATATATGAAAAGATAATTGAACTTTTCCCATTTAGATACTACGCCCATGCCTTCGGGCATCTCTCTCAAAGAAAGATGGACGACTTCTCCGACACAGATAACCTCAGCCACTAGAAGTAGCTTATAATTACATCATAAGTTACCTCCCAAGGCCATTATTTATCAACGATAGGATTATGAGAAACACCGGCGTGAAGGACTCCAGAATTTTCGACAGTGCCGTGAGGTGAAACAAGCATTATTTGGTCCTGCAAAACCCCATCACACACCCCCTGATTGGTGGGGAGAGGGGGTTCGCTTTAGTTGCTGGCCGCGCCAACGCTGTCACTGGAAGACCATGACCCACTCGCAGGCCTTCTAGACTGCCAAGAGCTAGACTGAGAGCTCAGAGCTTTTAAGGGCCCTCTTCCTGTTCTGCGCTGAACGTTGGGTTACGTAATGCCCGTCACTGCCAGAGCATGTGAGTGAGTGCGCAATTATCTGCCCCACAGCTAAGGGATCCAGGACTCATGCCTTCAGCGAAGTGACTGAACATGCTACGAGACAGGAACGAAGCTGCCTGCAGCATTCGGAAGCCAACGACTGTAGTCTAGTGAGTTGGGAATGCGGGAGGGTGTACCTACGCTTTGGCAGTTTGTAGTGAGAAGTAACTTCTTTAAAACTTACATGTGGATCCCTGAAGCTCTTTACCAACCCACCTCCGGACCCGCCCTCACCGCCAGGGATTGTGCCATTTCACGCATGGTTATGGGCACGCAATTTCACTGACGTTTGGAACGATTGGATGAGCCCCTGAGCCCATGTGGGTAAGGAAACAGGCAATTGTGTGCAAGCTCCTTACACTCCTTGACCTGAGAATGGCGGCACCCTCCCTGAACATCATTCCCCAGGACGCAAAGGCCTCGACGGCAGTCCTTGAGTCAGTAAATATCTCCGGACGCCTAGGGTCCTTCAGCGCCACAGCTATCACTACCTGCTGTGCTACGGAAGTAAATACATTCTTGACGAAAGCAGAGTTCAATGCGTGACCACTATCATCAACATCTACGGCTGCAAAGCTATCGGATCAGCCATACTGCACCGCATCGACGAAAGACACTTTTTCAGGGGATTGGGTACAAAATGAAGCATAGGGTTCACCAGTGCCTTTCGCCAGCCAACATTGTATTGCGGACGAGCGTCACGACGGAAGGGTGCCAGCGTATACCTCTCACTGTGTGTACTTGAGCGGGCACCAACATCACGTAGTTCGCCAGCCTTTACCATATCGCATCCAATGAAATGCGACCATTTCGGCTGGAAGCTAGACACATTTTAAGGAAGTGAATCACTCACGCACAGAACTTGTTCTGTACAGCTCAGTTAACAATACTGTCATTACTGACGACAGAGAAATGCGGAAAGTTCTGTTTATTTCTACCAGATAGTTTTCCTGCGAAGTGATTGCAGAATATCACATTTTGTAGAAGAGCGATTGTAGCTCTTAAACAGAATAACTAGCTATTGTTGGAAAGTTACTTCAGAAACAGCTCATTCATACCCCCTGATTTTCCCTAGGTAAATTGAACTTAATGCATTCTAGACTTTGATTCCCTCAAGTGTGGAAATGAACCAAGTCTGAGCCGTTTGTACTACAATGTGCCGAAATATACTAAGGATATTTCATGTGGCCAAGAAACAAGCAACGATACAAATTGTGATATATATATATATATATACATATATATATATATATATCCAGGATCACATCACATGCAGTCAGCCGGTCTAGTTCGTCTCGTGATCGTGTCAGGACATATAGAACCAGCAACGCGGCTGTCGCTAGGCGAATAGTTTTTCATCAGACGCATGGCTACATAAGCGGTAGAAAACATAGCTGCACGCGAGGAATGAATACAGGTCGGGAGAGCAGCCCTCGCGACGTGAGGGGTTCCTCCGAGTCCTGAGGGGGAGCCTCCGGTCGGAGGAGCGCCGGGACGGTTCCCCAGGGAGTGTCGCAGTCCCAGAAGAGCGACAGCCATCCTCTCCTTCCAGCGGTAAAATAGAGTGCTGTGGGAGGCGCAACGCTCGACTCTTCGGCGGCGGCACACAAAACTCCCGTTCTTGCTACGAGCCTTTTTCTTCCAACTCTTGCGTTTTTACTGATGAATTGTGCAGCCATGTGGCAAGCTTTGAAGACTAACTTGTAGTGACTCGTTTTTCCTTGTCGGTTTATTCGTTTGATCTTCCTCGTACTATTGCTTTGTTTGGGTAATATAAACCATGAGCGAAAAAACAACAACAAGGGTGACTAGAAACTTGCCATGCAATATGGTATCGTCTAAGTTGCTTTTTGTTTCCATTGGTCGTAGGGAATATCAAGAACAACAATCTTTCTCTACCAAGAAAGGCGATTCTTGACCATATTCGCAAGTGACACCGAGACGCTGTACTGCTCGATTTAGTGATTCACAGCTTCTGAGGGCGTAAATAAACGACATCACAAAAGAAAAAAAAAAACTTGGCTGATCGCAACGCCATACAGGAATCGGCACAACACGAGAGTGAAATGTGTCATTACAGAAGTAGAAGAAATTACAATTTTTTCCTTTATATTGACATAAAAAAGTTTGCACAATGTCTCTTGGTGTTTGGCAGCTATAGCCCCGTTCAACGCGTGTGCACACGTGCGTTCAATTTTGTTGACGCTTGGTTGTACTTCTACATCTCCATATCTCCATTTCGACGACTAATATCCATGATCAATGATTCAGTGAAGCTTTGTGGTAGGTGTAGTAGATAACGGCGAAAGCGTTATGAGGGAAGGCGGTGGGACACGTAGGAGAGCGTCGCTGACAAGACACAGTATTTGAACTGCGGTCGCCTTCCCGCGGCATGTTAAAGAGTTATTCAACACCGCGACTAGACTAGAAGGAAATCAACGCGCATCGTGTCTTCTCTTCAGCTCGGCCGCAATAATTTCTCGGGGCAGGCGTAAGCGGGGCACACGGCATTACTGCCAGGCGAGGCCGGCGCGCATAGCTGAGCTTTTTAGAAGCTTGCTCATAGCATCTTATGTTCTCGCCTTGTCCGGCGGCGGCGACCGGCGTGTACACCAGTGTTGCCAGTGTCCACTTCGCCGGTCGCCACTCCGGTGATTCGAATAATGTTCCCTAGATGGCACGCCACCACCCAACTTATTGGTTTTCCGCTCGACCGAGTTCAACCTTGCTCTTATATGCGTGTGGTTCCTCAACGCACACGTACATGACATCGAACATGATCCCGTCCTGACCACAGCCGATGTTTTCAGCTTCACAGACACATGAAATGCTGGAAACATGCTCATAAATGGGTTCTTTCTAGCCGTCTGCACCATAGAAATGGAGCGTCCTGTGGACGGTGTCGGGATCTACGTCAAGTTATCTGATGCGGCAGAAGATCTTGCGTTGCCAATAACCAGCCGGAGTCATAACGGGGAGCATGCCGTTGTGAAGACCTCACCCGGGGTAGCAGTCATAGCTATGTACTTGGCACCGAACTTGTCAGAAGGAGATGTCACCAAGTAGATCGAGAAGGTAAGTTCACCGAGTTCAACGGTCCCTTCGTACTCGTCGGCGATCTGAAAGTTGACATCATGCAAAGCGAATGCCTAGTGCAACACATGATATGTCACGTTACGCTCTTCCATGCGTATCGTACCACTGAAAACGTCGCACCACCATCAGGGGCACCTGCATCGGTGTTGCCTTCTCCAACTTTTCATTGCGTCCCATCATCAAAGGTCTCCTGGCAGCATGCTTTACTGATAATAAAGTGGGAATCGTTGAAGGTAAACGAGTCCCCGAGCTCGTAAAGGAACACCCTCCTTTTACTTTATAATCAATGTATTCATTGGTGTTCACGTACGACTACTTACCCCCTGTATTAGCTGTGACACTATTCCTATTTACTCTGCCTATTTGTTTCAGCAGTATCTTCTCTTTAATTATTGTGGCTGTTACTTACTGTTCAAACCCTGTATATATTTGTGTCCTGACATGTGGCTGATATTGTCCTTCCTTATGTAATGTCTTAAATTGGCCTTTAAGGATTAATAATGATGATGAATATACATATATAAAGAGGGGTTTTTTATGGCGCGAGGGCCATGGGTCGTAAACCCCCCTATGGCCTTTGGTGTATATATACTGTATATGGTGCATGTATCATAAAGCGACCATCTTTAAAGGGAAACGACTCCTTGAGCTCATCGAGCGATGCCCTTCTTGTACTTTGAAAAATAACATTGCTTGTGTATTTATTATGTATTTCAAGTGAAGTCAAAATTTATTGGTTGATTTCTGGGGTTTAACGTCCCAAAACCACCATATGATTATGAGAGACGCCGTAATAGAAGGCTCCGGAAATTTCGGCCACATGGGGTTCTTTAACGTGCACCCAAATCGGAGTACACGGGCCCACAACATTCCCGCCTCCATCGGAAACGCAGCCGCCAATGCCGGGATTGGATACTGCGACGTGAGGGTCAGCAGCCGAGTACCTTAGCCACTAGACCACCGTGATGGGGCAGTGTAAATTGAAGGGCTTGTTTCCTTTCTTACGGGCAATACTGATCAGAACTAACAGACAATAGTGGTAAGGAAAGTATAGGGGATGTTATTAGAGGCATAGTTGTACACAATAAAAGTTCTCAAAATGACGGTAAATAGCCCGGCAGCTCTATTTCCAAACCTATGGCTGTCATTTTTAAGGATGGCACAGTTTTATCATTTTTATGTGTGTCCTGTCGTTTAAAAATACAGGCAAACCATCAAAATAAAAAGTTTACATCAAAATAACTAAAGGCTGTCATTGGCAAATGACAGTATTCTCTCATCACATTGACATTTTTTTCGTGAGCTCTATACACAACTTAACTGTCTGATTGACAACCTTTAACCGTCGAAATGACGGCAATTTGTTAATTTAGGTGGCAGTGATTAGTGCCATTTAACGTCTCCTTGTTAATTAAAACTATTATGAGACCATCAATGTAGCATTTTCTTTGCAAGGCTCTCAATGCATTGTTGGTAATGACCCCCGAGAACAAGTGTATTCTGTGTCATGATGATGAACTGTTGTGTAGTCTACGTCCTCATGCCACTGTCATTCGACATGGGTACCACTGCGTGAAATATGGAACGAAAGCTTTTGTGAATACTTGCACATTTATTTTTCGAAGTATTTTGAGAAGGCTGAGCACCCTTCAAGCTATTACGCTGACTCTGCTTTTACCACAGCCTTTAGTCGGGTTGATCGGCCCCTTGTACCTGGGAACAAAAAAAATGCCAAAACAAATCCATGCTCTATAAACTGTGCTAATCACAAACTTGTGATTCAGAAGTGAAATGCCGGAAATGTGTCTACTGCACTGCCTTCTGTGAGACAGACATGGCATTATGAAATCAAAGGACAATAAGATAGAAATCATTTACAGCAAATGTAACGGTTTTTGCCATATGCTGAAAATATGGAAAGATTTAAAACAGAAAACTTCAATATAATACAGTATTGAATTTTTTTCGCTAAAACAAAAAATAAAGACAAAAATAAAATGAGTAACCTACCAGAGTCTTGAAAGAGTAGACCCGTGACATTAGGAAAACACTGTTTAATTTTAATTGATTAAATAAGCAATGTTATTTAAATTATCTAGTGTGACACAGCTTCCCTTGGGTGCCCAAAGTCTGAAGTACCATCTAGGCAGCACAAACATTTCTGCAATATACAATAGCTCAATAACTTTTTATTACATTCACATATACCTGCACACATTTTTAGTGTGATTGGAGATGGTCAAAAATTGACCGGGTACGCTTGATATGAAATGACCCAATACATTTGAGATGGCCACTGAAATGGTTAGAACGCTTGGCTTAGAATGACCCAGTTGTTAGCCTTAGATAAACATACAACACGTGTCAATAGAAATAGCTTTACAAACAGATATTTCACATGAAATAAAAAGAAAACAACATTGGGCAGCAACAAACTATCAAACTCGTATGTTATTGAAAAAAAAAAACGCCTTCATTAGAAAAGGAAATAGGAATGCAGAACTGTAGTCGAAGTTTCCTGCCATAGGCACAATGTTATGAGACAAGTCGCTCATGCATTAAATGGCACAATTTAACCCTTTCAGACGCACACTTGTGTATAACACTTGTTTTTGTTCTTTGCATCAAGTAGAGGCTAAAGAGAGCAAAATATATCATACATTAGATTAATTGAACCTCCTGCATGGCCCCGCCATGGTGGCCTAGTGGCTAAGGTACACGACTGCTGACCCGCAAGTTGCGGGATCGAATCCCAGCTGCGGCGGCTGCATTTCCGATGGAGGCAGAAATGTTGTAGGCCCATGTGCTCAGATGTGAGTATACCTTAAAGAACCCTTGGTGGTCGAAATTTCCAGAGACCTCCACTACGGCGTCTCTCGCAAAACCGCCCCGCCGCGGTGGTCTAGTGGCTAAGGTACTCGGCTGCTGACCCGCAGGGCGCGGGTTCGAATCCCGGCTGCGGCGGCTGCATTTCCGATGGAGGCGGAAATGTTGTAGGCCCGTGTGCTCAGATTTGGGTGCACGTTAAAGAACCCCAGGTGGTCTAAATTTCCGGAGCCCTCCACTACGGCGTCTCTCATAATCATATAGTGGTTTTGGGACGTTAAACCCCACATATCAATCAATCAATCTCGCAAAACCACATATCCCAAAACCATACGGTGGTTTTGGGATGTTAAACACAAAAAATCAATCAATCAACCTCCTGCATGATTAATTTGTCGTACTGATACATATGATTATTTTTTGAGGGCACTACTACGTTTGGCGAGTCATGTGATGGGCCGCTTCCTGCAAGCTATGTGAAAAGCAGAAATTTCTCTTGCTCATAATTGACATAACGTGAAAACATTGCACTATACTTCTAGCTTGAGATTAAATTCTATTTATGCCAAACGTGCGCATCAATGACTTCAGCATAAAGAGATATTTAACTGAAATTTAATTAGAACGACTTACTATGACATACAGATTCAACAATTATCTCGGTATTTTTGTTGCAACAGAATAATGAATACCTTAAAGTAACGTTGCAGTGATTTAGCACATTTACAGACATTCCTTAGCAGTTGGCGTCTGAAAGGGTTAGAGGTGAAGGTATTCAACAGAAATCTGTCTGGCTCGGTCTTTAAACTTAAAGTGGCTGGGGAAGCTAATTATTCGTATGAATTACAAAGCACTTAACCTTCTCATTTTTACGTAGCCTCATTCTTAAATTCTAAGTGCGTCGAACTGCATATAATAAAGCTTGCAGTAGACTATGTTAAGCCATAGAAGAACAAAATTTTGGTTGAAAAATTCATGCTCATGCATTGTCGCTAGAGACGGCATTTCCAGAAGCGTACTTGTAAGAACGTTTGCTCCAGTGACACTCCACGTTCTCGAACTTTTCGCCTCTTCAAGCTTCCATCTTTCCAAGAACTTTTGTTTTAGATAACAACAAGATAAGCTACACTAGTCATGTTTTGAGCAAAAATTGCTATATGAATTACACACCCATCACAGAAAGATGAGGTGTTGCTGGCAACCTCCGCAGGCTATCTCTCACCTGCATGCTGGAATTTCACAAGCCCAAAACAGTTAGGCTTGGGAGAAGAAACATTGCAAACTGTGAAAACCAGACATACCTATTTAAAGCACACATCATAACCAAACTTTTAAGGGCCCAGCTGTTGCCAAAGCGCATTCTACAACTTCCGCATTGCATCGTTTAACACAAGCAGCTGTTAATGCAGTTTGTATTACAAGCCTCCACATTGTTGAAAGTGAAGAAATGCACGACCAAATAACACACTAAAAGAAGAAACATTCCAGCTTCCATAAAAGCCTTCTTCACAATGAGGCCAAGCAACTGTGGCTTGGGTGCATGGGTATTGAGTTAACCTGGACAACAAATTTGAGATATTAGTTTGGAAGACATAATTGAAGATCTCCTCTGTCTTTACAAATGGCATGCACGTGTAACGAGAAATGTTAAAACAAGTAGACAAAAGAAAAAAATATCAGATATTGAGTACATACCTCGATTGGTAGTGTGAAAGTTGCACTCACATCCATGGCCAATTACGCTTGATGTTGACCCGTCTACGCCAGAAGGTGTCTGTTGACCATTCAGACCTGGCCTGTGAACCAGAGACGATTGAAGCTATTAGCAGTTAGTCAATCATGTCTAATTGACAGTTGCATGCAGTAAATTGCCTAGAAAGTTCCAAGCACCTGACGCATTTCTTGGAGTCCTCCTGGCCCTACTGTGTTTTAAATACTTGCACATGTCGGTAACGCTGCACTTGAACTTCAGTTTGTCTACATTTATGAAGTGATATCTGCTCACTTCATAGGCGGTAAAGTTTTTTTTCAATAATTCAAAGTCACACACGCGTGGGATTGCTCTTGGTGCAATGTTTCTCAAAGTAAACTCTTTCTTTCCGAACTTGGTCTTTTGTCTCGACGCATTTACGCTTCCTTGAGCATTTACAATATAAGGTCACTTTCGATTGTGGTTCACGAATCGGGGTAAAATTGCTCGATTGCTGTCAGATGCCAACGTCTGCCTTTTACGCCGGCTAGCGATTGAGAACCAGAGTAAGAAATTAGGCTAGAAATGCTGTTTTTGGCCACAACACAAGGCGATCGCGAAACAGAGTAAAAAATTGCGCAAGAGATGCAGTTTTCAGCCACATGCAGTATTAGAAAAAAAAACAGCTTCTGGTTCACGCATGATATTACCAATTCGCGGCAGTATCGTCCACTTTATTTAGGTCCTCAAAGTAGCGATGATCACCACAGGCGTATAGCGCAGGTATTATTACAACGGACACTGAAAATGAAAAACAAAAAGTGATTACGGAAAATCTTCATCAGGTAGTCTCAATGTATTCAGCAGTACATAACGCACATGAGCTCGACCACTTGATTCCGGTCCTTGTACTGTTAACCACTTAATGTTAACCCGTGAATTACAACTGAAAGTGTACGATAAGCGCACTCTGCAGTAAACACGCGCCAATACTCCTCGTACGCCCGCGTTTTTTTTTTCACAGGAAGAGCACTTTTTTTATTATTAGACATAAGCTGACGCCTGAAAATCGCTGCAGTCGGTTCAGCCTCGGCGCGAAAGCACCTCTCAAAGCGGTGGTGTCGGGCCGACTCCAACGGTGCATGCACGCCGCTCGAACGCATACTGCAAATAGAGAATTCGCATAGAAATGCGAAAGAATTCAAACGAGCAGCGGAGGGTGGTAATCAGAAGATCAAAAAAGTTTTGCGCCAGCGTGGGTATAGCAGGAGATGAAGAGAGTTTTTCCGCCATGGGGTGAAGGCTCATGTCTTCAGTGACAAAGCAGGTGATGAAGAGTGTCTTTCCGCCAGCGCGCGGAGTCTGGTGCTACAAGCAGAAGAAAAATGTTTACCGCCAGTGGGTGAAGACGTGTACTGCAGTCACAGTGCGTGAGTCACCGACGTGTTACTGGCGAAAAAGTCTTGTTATTGAAGTGCCGACCTTTAACGACTCGAGGTTTTCTGGAAGAGAAGCTTCGGGAGCAATGGAACGACAACTAGCGGTGGACTTTGAGTGAGTGATTGCTTAAAGAAAATCATTCAACCTGGTTCTAAGTACTTCGAACTGAATAAGTTTGACAAACTTTTTTGCCTTTGTCTTGTTTAGTGCATGAAATTGCATTGTAGCGCGTCTTATTGTTGTTTGTGCCCTTTGTTTTGAGTATATCTTGCTGTGTTGTGCCCGTCGTTTAGAGTACCTTGATATTGGAGACGTTTTGTATTAGATTATTGTCGACAATGCATATAGGTGTGTTTTTTGATCTACCGTATTTGAGAACTTATTTTCCTTGCGTTATGACCTCTATGCTCTCACTCGTTCTTTGGACCGCAGCTAGCGTTCGCTGGCGCACCAAATAGGACCACATCTAAATTGTCCGTGCTTTCGTGGTGCTGTTCGGGGGGCCAATACTTCGGTCCTTGGAATTAGCCTGACCAGTGCCTTCCTAATTAACGGGACTAGTGGCACTCAATATGTGAAATTTTATGATAGTTTCTACCTAAAGGGGCCCTACAACACTTTTTAGTTTACCATGAAATGAATTCACTGGAAGAGCTCATTGCCTTGTGAATTCAACGCCGCAAATATTTTAAGAATTCGTCCAGTGTGAGTTGAGTTACAAATGTTTGTCGCATGTTGCACTTCTCTTTTCTCTCGTCCCGTCGAAAGGGCTGGAAACTAAGCAGGGAGGAATGGGAGGGGCAAACACTAGACGTCACGCGCACTACGCAACCTTGAGCACGTTTTTTTTTTTTCGAATGCGCGGCTTTGTCAGTGTGATCGCGTGCGCACGCGTGGACAACTAGCGGCCTCCCGCGGCAAATTTTGTAACAAGTGAGCACGCCATGTTCAAATCAGCCGATGGCTGATAGATGGGTCGTTGACATGGGATTCTTGGGCATAAAACGTGATTTGTCGAGAAAAGGGAAGGGAATTTTAGCTGACTTTGATCATTTATTGTGAATTGCAGGCCACGTGCTGTGCCATAATATTCGGCTCGCATGTTGTCGAGAACCTCTACCAGCGATCGGCAGTCTGACCGTGCTAAAAAAGTGTTGCAGGGTTCCTTTACTACCTGCTGCAAAGAAGACAAACGAAAATTTTAAATTTTAGGAACGGGAAACAGTCTGAATCTGTGAAAACAACAACAGTCGGACCACGTGCCCGGTACCGCGCAGTTCCCAACCGGGGAAAAAAATCGCGTGTTAATGGAATTACAATAAGAGGCCTGAGGTGCGGCCTCACCGGTAACCACCGCCGGGAACGCACTCCCTCACCAGAGAAGGATTGGCCACCCTGGTGCAGTATCTGGCCACTACCTCACACATGGATACGCTAAATACCTCACGGCCCTCAGTCCTCAGCAGCTGCGAAGCAACTGACAACGGCGGCGTTCAGATCTGCAACGCAGCAGAGGGTGCTAAGAATCTCTGGACTACAGGCCGCCATTGGAACCTGAACTTGGCAACGTTTAACGCTAGAACCTTATCTAGTGAGGGAAGTCTAGCTGTACTATTCGAAGAGCTAGAGGGTGTTAAATGGGATATAATAGGGCTCAGTGAGGTTGGGAGGACAGATGAGGCCGATACGGTGCTACAGAATGGGCACGTCCTTTGCTATCGGGGCTTGGAAGACAGAAGAGAACTGGGAGTGGGGTTCCTTATTCACAGAAACATTGCTGGCAACATAGAGGAATATTATAGCAATAATGAAAGGGTGGTAGGTATTTTAATTAAACTGAATAAAATATACAAGATGAAGGTAGTACAGGCTTACGCGCCTACATCCAGCCATGATGACGCTTCAGTTGAAAGCTTCTATGAAGACGTAGAATCGGCAATGAGCAAGGTAAAAACACAGTATACTATAGTGATGGGCGACTTTAATGCAAGGGTAGGGAAGCAGGCTGGAGACTAGGCAGTAGGAGATTATGGCATCGGCACTAGAAACGCCAGAGGAGAGCTACTAGTAGAATTCGCAGAACGCAATAATTTGCGGATTTTGAATACCTTCTACCGAAAACGAGAAAACTGCAAATGGACATGGAGGAGCCCTAATGGCGAAAATAAGAACGAAATAGACTTTATCATGACCGCACACCCAGGAATCGTGCAGAATGTGGAAGTGGTTGGCAAGGTACGATGCAGTGACCATAGAATGGTACGGTCTCAAATTCGCCTAGACTTGAAGAAGGAACGACAGAAACTGATACGCAAGAAGCCAATCAATGTGCTAGCACTGAAAGGGAAAGTACAGGAATTCAGAGTGTCGCTGCAGAACAGGTACTCGGCTCTTAGTGAAGAAGCCAACCTTAGCGTAGATACAATGAATGATAATCTGACGAGTATCATTACGGAGTGTGCAGTGGAAGTTGGAGGCAGGGTAGTTAGACAGGACACTGGCAAGCTTTCCCAGGAAACGAAGAACCTAATTAAGAAGCGTCAAACCATGAAAGTGTCAAGTACAACAGACGAAATAGATTTGGCAGAGCTTTCGAAGTTGATTAATAGACGTAAAGTATGCGATGTAAGAAGGTATAACATGGAGAGAATTGAACACGCTCTGAAAAACGGAGGAAGCTTCAAAGCAGTGAAGAGGAAACTTGGGATAGGCAAAAGTAGGATGTATGCTCTAAGGGACAAAGAAGGCAAAATAACTACCAATATGGATAGGATAGTTAAAATAGCGGAGGAGTTTTACAGAAATTTGTACAGTAGCCGAGACAACCACGACCTTAATTCTATAAGAACTAGCAGTAACCCAGACGACACCCCACCAGTAATGATAGAAGAAGTCAGAAAAGCTTTGGAGAGCATGCAAAGAGGCAAAGCTGCTGGTGAGGATCAGGTAACATCAGATCTGCTGAAAGATGGAGGACAGATTGTGTTAGACAAACTAGCCACCCTGTTTACGAGGTGTCTCCTGACGGGAAGGGTACCAGAGTCTTGGAAGAACGCTAACATCATCTTAATACATAAGAGAGGAGATGACAAGGACTTGAAGAATTACAGGCCGATCAGCTTGCTCTCTGTAGTGTACAAGCTATTTACAAAGGTAATTGCTAACAGAGTAAAGAAAACATTAGAATTCAATCAACCAAAGGAACAATCAGGATTTCGAACAGGCTACTCAACAATTGACCCCATTCATACTATCAATCAGGTAATAGAGAAATGCTCAGAGTATAACCAACCACTATACATAGCCTTCATAGATTACGAGAAGGCGTTTGATTCAGTAGAAATATCAGCCGTCATGCAGACACTGCGGAATCTGGGCGTAGATGAAGTATATATAAACATTCTGGAAGAAATCTACAGGGGATCAACTGCTACCATAGTGCTTTATAAAGAAATCAACAGAATACCAATCAAGAAGGGTGTAAGGCAGGGGGACACAATCTCCCCAATGCTATTTACCGCGTGCTTACAGGAGGTTTTCAGAAGCCTAGAATGGGAACAGTTAGGGATAAGAGTTAATGGAGAATACCTTAGTAACCTGCGCTTCGCCGCTGACATTGCATTGCTGAGTAACTCAGGGGACGAATTGCAACTCATGATTACGGAGTTACACAGGGAGAGCAGAAAGGTGGGTCTTAAAATTAATCTGAAGAAAACGAAAGTAATGTAAAACAACCTCGGAAAGGAACAGCGCTTCGAGATAGGCAATAGTGCACTTGAAGTTGTAAAAGACTATGTCTACTTAGGGCAGGTAATAACCACAGAGCCTAACCACTAGATTGAAGTAACTAGAAGAATAAGAATGGGGTGGAGCACATTCGGCAAGCACTCTCAAATTATGACAGGTAGATTGCCATTATCCCTTAAGAAGAAGGTATATAACAGCTGTATCTTGCCGGTACTTAGCTACGGAGCAGAAACCTGGAGACTCACAAAGAGGGTTCAGCTTAAATTGAGGACGACGCAGCGAGCAATGGAAAGAAGAATGGTAGGTGTAACCTTGAGAGACAAGAAGAGAGCGGAGTGTATTAGGGGACAAACGGGGGTTAAGGATACCATAGTCGAAATAAAGAAGAGGAAATGGACATGGGCCGGGCATGTAGCGCGTAGACAGGATAACCGCTGGTCATTAAGAGTAATTAACTGGATTCCCAGAGAAGGAAAGCGGGTTAGGGGGAGACAGAAGGTTAGGTGGGCAGATGAAATTAAGAAGTTTGCGGGTATAAATTGGCAGCAGCAAGCACAGGACCGGGTTAACTGGCGGAACATGGGAGAGGCCTTTGTCCTGCAGTGGACGTAGCCAGGCTGATGATGATGATGATGATGACGAAGAAGACAATACTTGTCAACTTTGTTTTGAAGACAAATTTTGGTTCTTTCTCTCCCCAACAGCAGCTACGTTTCTGGTTATTAAACTGCTGAATCAGCGGAGCTGATCTTAAACAACGTCACATAAAGGCCCGCAGCTTTTTTAGTATACTTTATTTCACGTTAAAGTGGACACCACCAAGCACTCCGCATAATTGTTTAATCAGCAAAAGCTGAAGCGTGCATTTGGCTTTGGTTTACCTCAGTGTTTATTTCTCATGCCGCCCAATGTGCTTCGTATCATCACTGCCAGAGAGTAGTGTAATAAGCGGTTAAAATTGCTTCACGATGCTTTACTCAGAGTGGTTGTTCTCGAACCATAGGCAGCCACAGACGTCGCAGGTGAAGCCAAAGTGCCGCTGGAGAAGCTCACACCAAAAGCGGGCGTTCGCCCCGGCGAGTGCTCTCCCGCAATAAACACGTTGACGCTGTAGTGCCCGCAACGGCGCTTGTTTGACGCGGCGTTGTTGCAAGCGTTTGACAGCGCAAGCTAACCCGGTGGCGTGGTTTGCAGGATCCGCCCGCCATAGCACTTGCATCCAGTTCGTGATTTAGCGCGCTTTGGAAGGCTGTCACATCATTGGTACGCGGGGCCTCTCACGCTTCCACTGTCGGTGATTTTCTAGAGTTTTCCGTGGCTTACCCATATGGAAGATCTCCGTAGAAACAGATGCGCCTGTGCTTGGCGACCCGGCTGCGACAGGATGCTTGACGTCACTGGCGCGCGTGCCTCGGTACGACCATTGTGTAAGAAAAATAACTTAGGGTTGGACACTCCACCCAACTGTGCATACAGATAATGTTCTTCTCTTTCCTCAAATAGGCCGCCAAGTCGCAGTGCCCCCCCCCCCCTCCCGCACGCGCATGTAGTATAGAAGGCAAGCTGCGTCCATAGAGGCGTTGCGCACGTGAGAAGTCAGCGTCAGAAGTCTTATGTTTTCTTTTTCTTTTCATTACAACGCGTAGCCAACAGCAGCGTTCGCCATACGTGTCGTTTTGAGGTCACCAGAAACGAAAAAAAAGACGAAAAAACACGCGTTTGCCTAGTCGCGATAGGTTAAGCCCCCATATCGCAGCGCATCCCACGAAACTGCGGCTGGCACATG